>JAVJGJ010000037.1:98419-143507 GCA_035590215.1 Microhierax caerulescens | reverse complement strand
CTAGAATTTTCCATAAATACTTAAATGTGTAAGAACAGGTAAAGACAAATATTTATGAAAAAAAAACAAACCAACAACTGACATTTGGGAAGTTCTGCTGAGCGTGAGACCAAGGAATCCATGACATAACGTCCTCTCTCATCCACGCACCAGCAATGACCTGGCCAGGGAAGAAACGCAGTTTGATTTTAGATGTTTGTCCTGGTTTCAGCTGGGATGGAGTTAACTTTCTTCTTAGTAGCTAGTACAGTGCTGTGTTATGGCTCTGGTGTGAGAACAATGCTGATAACCGCACTGATGTTTTTAGTTGTTGCTGTGTACTAAGTCAGGGACTTGTCAGTTCCTTGGGTCCTGCCAGCCAGAGGGCTGGAGGGCCACAAGAGACTGGGAAGGGACACAGCCCGGTCAGCTGCCCTAACCAGCCAAAGAGATATTCCATACCATGGGATGTCATGCTTGGTGTATAAATGTGGAGCATTGGCTGAGGGGGATCATTGCTCAGGTACTGGCTGAGCATCAGTCAGCACGTGGTGATGCACTTGTACTGTGCATCACTTGTTTTCCTTTTCCCCACCTTTCCATTATAACTGCTACTATTTTTATTGTTATTAATTGGTTTTACCTCTTTATTCTGTTTAAATTACTAAATTGTTCTTATCTCAACCCTGAAGTTCTACATTCCTTCTCGATTCTCCACCCCATCCCTCCCAGTAGCGGGGAGTGAGCAAGTGGCTGCGTGGTGCTTGGTTGCTAGCTGAGGTTAAACCACAACAATGTTGTATTGCAGTATGCTTTGTTGCACATTGGGAAGACTTTAATCCACAGCAGCACTATAGAAAGTGATCAGTAAATCTAAGTCAGAGTTAACTCTGCTATCCAGGAGTAGGTAGACCACACCTGAGGACAATGGTGAGAATGGAAATGTGGCAGCTCTAGTGAGACGTTTCCATTGCAGCCCTATCCTGCCACGTATCATCCACTCCCAGCAATTTGATAACATCCACTAACTTACTGGGAGTGCATGCCATCTCATTGTCCTGGTCTTTAATGAAGTCATTAAGCAATATCAGCCCCTGAACTGACCCCCAAGGAACACTACTAGCAGTGAGCAAATGAACATCAACTGATTTTTGAGCCCCAGTGCGCTGCCACTTGAGTCCCTCGCTCCAGTCAATTTTCCACCCACTTCTTCTGAAGTGGACCACTTCACCTCTCTCCAGTTAGGCTACAAGAATACAGGTCTTCCATCTTTTCATTAGAGTTCTGCTTAGCTTTTCCTTGTTCAGACAGCCTGGAGTATCTTGTTAGCAACCACTCACCTGTACTTTCATAGCACTGAGTTGGCTCCCAGTTTCCCAGGCCATCACATTGTGGGATGTAGGGGTGAAATCCCAGCTGTGCTGCTTCCCCAGCAGAACGTTTTGCAGTAAAGTGACTCCGCCAGTAGAAATGCAAGACTATAAAAGTAAGAAAAAAGGCTACTAGTGGCCAATACAAGATATTTCAAATGCACATTTGCAAACACCTGAATGTCCCTGTACTTTATTTGGCAAATTATCAAGTGTTGCAAATACGTAAAGGTTGGTAAGTGTCCAAATCTTATATATGTGTCATGTCATACATAGAAGACAACTGAAATCAGCTCTTGGGTTGACAGGTTAATTACACAGATTAATTATACCTGCTGAGTTGCACCTGTTTTTCAGCAAAGTTGCATTTGACATAGAGTACTCTTGCACAGATTCTGGGCATCAATTCATTTAATTAAGCTGTCATTTCTCTTTCACCTACCTGACCGTGCAGCCAGCTGGAAAGCGTAGTCACCGCCCGATAACAGCTTTTCAGAGACCTCCACCTCTGACTCATAGGACTGAGCAGAACGTAGGAGGTCATTGTCTGTGAGCTGTATTCCCCTTGCTATCAAGAAGCTCTCTCCAAAAGCAAAGTGGGAACGATTTGATGCTAGTATGAGCTGCTCTGCCTCCTCCATAAATTTCATGGCTTCCTGCTTAACACCTTCACATATACCAGGACCTGTAGAACCAGAGGGTATATTAATGCCTTTCATCTAACTCCAGTAAAGATCTGCATGCCAAAACTAACTGGTCTTTTAATTAGCATCTTCTCTTTCCTTCTGTACTTGCTCAGTTTTGAATTGCATAATGAAGCAAACAAGCAAACAAGATCTATCAGTGCTTAGCTAGACAACAGCAAAAGTCCAAGAGTACCAGCAATCACCCAATGTCCCTGGCTCCAGAGTGGCAGCTGACACTTGGCCTGTCCTCTCCATACATCTACTGACTCAGAAATGGCAGTTCAACACACTGAACCAGCTCAGAGAAAGCTTCACAGCTAAAATAACCCTCTGCCAATCTGTTTCATACCCTTTATTCCCCATTTGCCCACAGAATTGGCATCTCAGGCACTCCTTGCCTATTTGGAAGTTTGCCATTCATTGTCCTGTGACTTCCTCCCAGATGGAAAATTACTATGTGATGAGAATGGCTTTAGTGACTACATCTATAATATATTATATATATATATATATATATATATATATACACACTATAATATATACATACTGCTGAAGTAACCATAAAGAGGACCCAGCACCTTTGGTGGAGGTGTCTAGACAGAGGGCTTACCAAACTTCAGCACTGGCCTCACTCTTCTCCTAGTGACTTCTAGTGGATATGTGTTACTCTTGACTGCGTAGTAAGAAACAGTAAATAAAATTCCTCTTGGCTCATTTTAAGGCACTCTTGAAAGTCATTTCAGCACAGTGCAATCCTGAATTTTTCATATAGCTCCTCACACTGTTTCTAACTTCCTTCCTATAAAATGTCCTTTGCCATCTGGCTAAATATCTTCTGCGAAAGCATTATATGTCCAAATTCCAAATTAAAAAATCTACACAAACCTGATATGGAACTTTATTCCTCCTTATTCCCAAAGCTGAGACACCACTTATTTACAAAAAATTAGTTACCCCACCTCCAGTGGCCAGTGATAAAAGTACAATTGCTCTTTCTGACAAGTCATTGTCTCACTTCACAGCAACTGAAAGGACTTTCCTCTCGTAGTATAAAAGCAAAGACCAGAAACACTGCTACTTATGTACCAGAAATTCTGTTACTTACATGTTGGGACCTGGTTCACTTCTGCCTTTGTTCCTTGCAGCTGTTCTCCTTTGTTATCAACACACCAACAATCACGAAGTTCAAAGTGGCTTAATGTAGCACTGAAATCACTATAGGGTCCTGGGTAATAAGTCAGCTGCTCATTCAGAAGCTGCCAGAACATATATGGATCCAGTAAAATGTTCTCAGATGCATAGGTCAAGTTTCCTTTCAACATTTCAGGTGGGAGATCAGTGAAGGAGGAATATGGGGTGAATGCTGGGAAGACATTCTGGTGCCCAGCCTCATACAAAGATTTAATGAAAACTGAAAAGCCTTTGGAAGATGCCTCTTTATATCCAGTTATAATGTTCAATAGATCAGCAACAGGCAGCGTTTTGCCTTCGTTGTTCTCTGCAATCCACCTTTCATACCACTCAAAGGCTTGCTCAGGAGGGCCACTGCACTGCACCTCCCTCCAGGTGCCGTCAGCATCACACTGCGGGAGGTAAATGCTGGAGAGGTGATGCAGAGCACTTGCATCTGACAATAGGAGTTTCACAGCCTTTAGAAACTCCTGACCAGCTGTTACTTGGCAAGCACTTGGGCCTGGGGAAGAGAAAAACCATGCACAGCAAATCTTACGAGTGCACCGAAGATACGCAATACCTCCTACCCCCTAGTACTATAAACACCACTACTAAAACTTGGTCATTTACCTCAATACTAACAACAACATTTCCGCCTGTTATTAAGAGGGCTAATTCTATTAAGCTCCCATGCTGAAGCGGGGTAAGATTTCCAAAGGCATTTGAACACTGAAAGATTCATATAGATATGATTTTTTAAAATATTTGAGCACATTAGAGGGACAGGTGCTTGATGCCACTAAATGCCTCCCTGAATCTGTTCACGCCAACTAGGTATTTTCAGATACATTTGGTAAACTGGCAGTTACTTATTCAGCTACTCCTTGCAAAAGTAATCATCAGAACAGCAGGATAATAGTGATTTTATTTCGCCTTGGACCTAACCAGAATTTTCAGATTCTGTTGTCCTCCCTTCCTATTCAGAGGAATATGGAAGGAAGGAATTCCCACATTGCAGCTGAATATAAAAATACCATCCCTCAAAATGCCAGAGTGAGTTTGTTTTGGAAGCCTTTTATGCCCTCTTTAGGGCCAAATTTCATTTTGCCACCAAGCAGCTCTATAAACCTAGCAAGACATAGGAGCTCATCTCCTTTTGAGCACCAGAGAATCATGAAACTGTTTGGTTTTGATTGAGTTACAGATGGGTTGCCAGATATAAATCCCCTATCAATTCAGTTTATTGCAATAAATTCCCCACCACTTCTGCAAACTGCTATTCAAAGGAGCTCTTTCACTATGTACCACTATCATCTGCTAGATATTCCTTCCAAAATGAGAAGCAGGCTTTTCTCTTGGTCTGTTCTCCCTGTTGATGTGTCATCTTCAGTTCACAGAAACTTGAAAGACAAATGTTCCCAGCCTATGTGCTTCCTTCTTCCTTTGTATTACATTAATAGAAGGCAAGATGAGGCAGTTCATAGCCCATAAGCAAGTTCCAGGTCCAAACTGATGTCTGACAAGTCATTTGTGACTCGTTTTTCTGACCTGACTGCGTGGCCTTTATGACAAACTTATTAGCCTTCGAATCCCTCCCCTATGTTTCAACTCCTGTGACATCCTACCAAGTTGAGGTAGGATGAGGTAGTAGTTCTTGAGCTAAAAGACTGAAAGAGGTTCATGGCTTATGGCTCTGAACCTCTTCAGTTCTCAGGACAAGGATGAGCCAGTGACCATGCCCAGGTGACTTGCTCCTGAAAGTAAAAGGGCTTTTTCACTCAGCATGAGTTACATTCAGTTACACAGGTATTTCAGGTCTCATGAGCATCACGGATGTTATACACACTAGCTGCACGCATAGGTGAAGACATATGCCAATGACATTAACAAGGCAAACTCTCGGGCTCCTCTGCTCTGAGTGTGCCTACCCTAGCACTGAAAGAAGAGGGGACCATCTTTAAGACTTAGGATGTCAAGGCTTGCTTACACTGTATTTCTGGCTATTCCCTTGCAACTGTAGGGCTGACTTGCTTTCTTGTTAGGGAGCAATACTGTTTGTATACATTATCCACACATTTCCAGATATAATCAGATATGAAGCAGAATCATGACATTCCAACAGAATAAGGAAGCATCTTTAAATTCCCCAGTCCCTAGGACTTACACTGCATCAGCTTTCCAGCTTTTCCCCTTATTCCTGGAATAGCCTTTCCATTCAAATCAACACAGAAGCAATTCATCCCATGACACTGCAGTGGCAGAAAGTCTCCATCCTCAGTACAAGAGGGAATAAAAAGATCCGATCCTGCAGGCAGGCTTTGCTTCAAGTTTTGCAGGTTTCTCCTTTGCTTCTCACAATCAGTGGGACACCTTGGACGTTTGCCTTGAGATCTTGAGCCTGGAACTTCCTTACCTGAAGAGTCCAAACACCAGCACTCTCCTTCATAGCACTGAACTTCCTCATACCTCCCATCCTTGGTGCATGTTGGAACAAACAGGTTCCTTGGTTCTTCACCACAGTCTTTGGATGCCAGTGCTAGTTTCACCACTTCACCTAAATCTTCAGCAACACTTTCAGGGACAGAAATCGCTTGTTGAAGAAAAGCAAAGAACTCCGGTAGTTCCAGAACAGAGGAAAGGATTTTCATCATATTCTGATTGTCCTGTAGAGTTACTATGCGGCCAAAGCTGCCTACAAGAGGTTTACTCAAAATGGAGCTCCCCTTTTGTATCTCTGCTGAAAATGCCTCTGCTGATTCCAGAAAGCCTTGGCTGTTATCCCTCTCTGCCAGATCCTCCTGTGGGAAAAATTGGCCAATGCTGTATTTCCCACTAGTGCCAAGTGCCCCTGTGAAGTTAAACTGGATCAAATTCTTCAAGAACGGTCCTCCAAAAAGGTTATCTTGGAAACGCTTTGGATTGGCAGTAAATTTCAGTGCCAATTGAGCCAGTTCCCTTGATGGGAACATCCCCATGATGGCTTCACTAAGGGTGGCTTCTAGCCCAGGAATCTGGCTGATGTACAGGCTTTGTACAACTGGAGACAACAATCCAGACTCCAGAAATAGTTCCTTGAAGGAAGGAGGGCAGGGTCTTGAGAAGCCAGCTATTTTTTCCAACTGCATATCTGGTGTAGAAAATAAATTGGGCTGAGTGAAGTGCCCAGCAGGGCCATAAAATATCCTCGACAAGGCCCATCGCCTCTCAGAGATGCACATATGTTCTTCACCTAAACAAAGAGTTAAAAAAAAAAAAAAAAAGCAAATTTTGGACCCTTTAAAACTTCATGGCTATCTTTCAAGCAGTCTCAGCAGAAACCACATGAAAATGTAGTTTAACTTGTCTCTATTTCAACTATGCATCATGCACATTGATAAGGAAATTTGAACAGATTGAATACGGTCTGTAAATAAAACTCTTCAGTCAAGACACAAAGTGAAAGGAAACATTCGTTCATTCACAACATCTAAGTTGTTGTCTGCTCTGTGGCCTTTTTCTGGTTCTATTGTTTCCCAATGTAAATCATAGAACCACAGAATCACTTAGGTTAGAAAAGACCTTAAAGATCATCTAGTCCAACTGCCTATCCAGGACTGCCAAGTCCATCACTAAACCATGTCCCTAAGCACCGCATCTATGTGTTTTTTAAACACCTCCAGGGATGGGATTCCACAACCTCCCTGGGCTTGTTAAAATTACCTGTAATAGAGTACTAAGGACTAGATGGCATTCACAAATGAGCTCTAAAGGAAAAGAAATTATGAAATTTCAACAAAAGTAGTCAAATATCAGGATATTGAAGGTACCAACTGTGGTCCTGGGTACCCATATCCTGGGCCAAGCTATGTCATATGTGTATCTGCCTCCAGCCCCATCTGTACATTCATACACAGAGAGCGATGGCTCCAAGTTAGGATGCAACACATCACCAAAGGATCTCTGAAAGTGTTAGCTTAAGGCTCAAAAGGCATCAAAAAAAGGAAAGACTCGGTAGATATAAAGACACTGAGAACCAAACAGACAGTATGGTTAAGGCATTGATTGGATCTCTGGAACACACGCAGCAGTTTCTATCGTATACCATATGGTTACCTTTCCTTGAAAAGTAGCAGAATTATAGAGAAAGGATGCAAAACCATTTTGAGGACAAAACAGTTTTTCTGGTAGGAAAGACTATTGAGCTTGGACAAAAAAAAATATGATAAACATTTTTAAAAAACAGGGTTCTCCACATCACTCACAATAGACAATTACTATTCACTATTTCTCACAGTACAGGAGTTAGAATTGTCCAAAAGTAGAGCACATAATCATGATCATGAAATGTATTGTCAGAGAATGCTAGAAAGGATAAAAGGTTAAAGGGCAGCTCGGCAAATCCCTGCAAGATGACTCTATAGAGGAGGGCTGAACACAATGATGCGGGTTCAACTGCCAGTCTGGGATCTCTCCCACCTGTAGGATGTATGGAAGCTGTATACATTTCCCATGTTTCTCACACTTTCTCTCTAAGCACCACTGCTGTCCTTGGTAGGGAACAGGGTGGTGGACAAACAGCTTTGGTCTGCTCCAGCATGGCCTCCCTTGGGCTTCCCACCCCATCCCCATTTATCATACATTCAGGCAATATGATAAAGCAGTCATAAATACTGTTAACAGTAATGAAGAAAGCTGGAAATTTTCAAAGCTGCTAAAATAGATCAGCAAGAAATCTGAGACTCTGTGATCAGCATCTTTATCACTCCACCTTTTGCACCATTGTCCTGCTCCACAGCTCCTGGAAGGGGCTCAGGGTCCCTCACAGTGGTTCCATTTTCCATAGATGGGCCCCTTCTATTTTCATTGTTGGCTTTTGGTAAGAGGGATGGAGAACATTCCTCTGGGGACCAATAAGTTAGTGTAAGCCACAATCCCGCAAGTAGGCTAATATGAAACAAACGTAGGATCGTGGTCTTTGAACGCTCCCCCCTCCTACTCACTGCTGAATAAAATCAAGAGTGAGAAGGAATAAACAGAAAAGCACTGCTGGGGTGGATTTACTGCTAGAGGTCAGAAAAGCAGCATGTACCTATCAGGATTGCCTGGTGCACCAGGTCACGTGAGTACCCAACGTGCTACCCACACCTACATCTCTGCCTCCTCCAGTGTTTGTGCTGTGGAGTGTGAGAGTCAAAGATATTAAAAAGAAAAAAAAAACAGAGCAGAACTGGAGACACGCATATGGCATATGGCTGGCTGAACACAGACTGCGGCTATACCCTCATGAAATACCTTTTCAGGAGTCAGTCTGCAAAACCTCTGCAGAAATGTTTCCCTGCTTAAATTTCCTGAGTTTGCCAATAAAAGCTGTAAGCAGTCTCCAGTCATCACCTCCCCCACACCCCAAAAAAAAAAAAAAAAAAAAAATCAGGAGGGCTCAGCAAAGCACATTCAAAGAGAAAACAACCAGTTCCAACATATGGAGAGGCCTCTCAGAGATTCCCTTGCAATATCCTTGGTGAGCAGCCTCGGAGGCACGCTAACGTTTTCATTTTACAGTAAGCCTGTCCATGCCCAGAGCACTCTGAGCGACTTGGAGCCATGACACCTAGAGCAGGTCCCTCCTTCTTTCTCTGCGTGCTAACACTGTCTCGCAAACAGAGCAACTACCTTCCCCGAAGGTGGCCCTGCATTAAGACCCTGTGTCCCAGCCTCCTATCTATCCAGCGCAAGCCTGAATAGTAAGGTAGTGCGCTTAAGAGTAAAGGTTTTTAACTTTCATCCTCCCCTCTGTCCCTTGGACATTTCTGCTGTCATTTCCACTGGGGGCACTGATTTGATGGTGTATTCTTCACAAAATCGCTCCAAGCCCAAACCCATACACCTTTTCTGAATTGTTTGAGGTATTTTTTACTGGATTTGTCATTTTTCATGGCCAAATATGCAGTGGCAGAGATGGGGAAATAAATGTCCGGCATGAGAGGTGCCTTAGAAATTCCATAACATAACCAAAGGAAGGAGGCAAAACCCAAAACCACCATCACTGCCTTCCTTACTTTATCCCAGTAATTCTGACTTAATGCCCCTGGCTCCTGGAGTCAAGAGCCAGAGAGCACGGCTGCAAAGAAAAGCCTCGCTGTATGCAAAACTAAAAGGCTAAAATCAGGTCATAAAGGAAACTAAAAGGAAATTATATTTAATAATTTATTACCATATGGCTTTTAACCCCAGGGAGGTTTTTGGATCTTAGTTTTTGAACACCAGAATCTGTCAGAGCTGAGAACTGAACTGGTCCTTTGGGCTTCATTCTAAAGACACTGAGAGATGTGCTTGCTCTTCCTTTTCCAAACCTCACACATACCACAGGCCGGGTGCTGTCCTCGTCTCCTTGTGCCCTGGACCTCTTGCCCGTTGGATTCCACACACCAGCACTGTCCTCCCTGCTGACACTGCACTGGCGTGTAGCCCCCATCAGCATCACAAGATGGCACGTAGGCATGCTGGTAATGCAGGGCTGCATACCGCTCAGTCTCACACCTGGAGGGGCCTGGAAGAAAAGCAGTATGCATTAGGGAGGGAAAGCTTAAAGCTGCAGAGCCACCTCTGCTTGATCCCACTGCTCACCTATTTGGCAGGAAAAAAAAAAAGTAAAAAAAAAGTTTTACTTCTGCCCATTTTCAGTGACACTTCAAGTACCAGCCCAAAATGTGAATTGTCAGTCCTCTTTTCCCCTGCAGAACTGTCTCCAGGATTTTGCACTGTAGGCATTCATTTCTGACAACCGCACAGAAAGTAAACCCTCAGCATATTTTTCAGACATAGTCACAGGTAGGCAGAGTAGCAGCAGCTCCCTCAGGGAGCTGTGCTGGAGGCAAGGTGAGCTCTGGCCCTGAATGTAAATGCAAAGCTGGTCACCAGAGTTAACATGCAGCTTGGGAGACTTAGATGAAGGCAATCATCAATGTCGCTGACGAGAATGAGGTACTGCTCCTGCAAAAGGATCTGCACCTGACTGTGGAGATTTTGTCTGGGACCACCCAATTTATTTCCCTTCACAGGGATCTGAAAGCCCTACTACTGTCAAACTGGCCTTAATGGCAGAGAAGCCAAAACTCCGTAAAGCAAATTTTCTGAGCTATGATGTCTCTAATATCAAATGCCAACAGAAATTTTGCTTGTTTATATAAACCTGCAATCCTACAGCCTAAACATTTCTCAACATTTCTCCCCTTCAAGAGCTTTCTAGGTTGAGGCAGCAAGAGCATCACATCAGAGCAACCTGTTCATCAAGGAATCTGACAACTCTCATAAGGTGTGTGTGGCTTCAGGTGGTGGTGTGAGATCTGGGTAAGCCACCAAAGCGGTCCCCCTCAGTGGCTGATGAACGTGGTCACATCTCCATCTTGTGGCTGTTAGAGCTTCATCTTTGCTGACAGCAGCTGCATCCCTCGCTACAGTCAGGGCTTACTCAACAACACTGTGCAGAGGAAGGAGGAAGATGCTTTTTGGACTTCCCAGAACAATCAGCTTGTCCCAAAACCAGAAAACCCGTGTGGTTATGTAGCCAGAGTACTTACATCACTATTTGCTTAATAACTCTGGTGATGCAACTCCTTAATGAGAGTCAGACAGCAATGTCAGAGGAATTTGGATGGGAAGATGGAAATTTCACACAAGGGGGTTCAAACTCTCCCCAGCCAAGGCAATTCTCTTAGGCTGTGATGTAGGAGAGAGAAGGAGGTACCTGAGCTCTTGTCCCACAGAGTTCACTGCTCGTAAGCAGAGAAACTCTCTTCCTATTTGGCTGCCCTGACCAGGGAGGGAACGGACCCAAGGGCAGAACCAGAAGTTCAGCTTTGCTGGCTAAGGCACTGCAAATTTTTATGTATTCTTCTGGGGATCGAGTGTGTTGTGGTCAGCATAATAGCTTTCCTGTTTCTCAGTGTACCAACATAAATTAGGGAGCATTTTCTCAGGCTTTTAATTTAATAAATCATCACATCCATCTCCAGAATCTCAAGGCAAAAGATACAGAGTTCATGGGATTTCAACTAATGTGATCTTCAAGTGCATGGGAAAGCACTGATCGGAGGACAGGTACCATCCCCTGATAAAAACATACAATCCAGAGGTTAAAAGCCAGCTGCAATTCAGGGACCTTGATTCCTACACTGAAAGTGATATTTCATGTTTTTAGTGCAAGAGACTCCTAGAACAACTCCCCCAATAGCAGCTGTAAAATATAAGCTCCAAAATTGTCACCTTAGTTACCAGGCATCACCTGGGTGCTACTTACATCTGAACTTGCCAGAGGTAGCGAGCTGAACCCCTAGAAACCGCCTCTGCAGGATCCGGTATATATTGGTTTCTGTGAATGTGCGGGCAGGCTCCAGCGCAGAGAAAACTGTGTCGTAAACTTCATTGAGCAGAAGCTCCAGGCCTGGGAAAGACAGACTTTTAGCACAGAGCCCAGTTTTAAGACAGAAGTCACCTACTTTACACCAGAGTAGCATAACTGGAAGCCTGTCAGGAAGAAGAAAACCAGCCCTCTAAACAGGCCAAATGTGAATTTACACAACATAACCCTAAGGTACTACACCACATGTCCCACTGCTGAGTGCCCGGTCACTAGCTTTATACCTTGACATCTACCAAAGCAAGCAGAAGCAACATGCCGTAACTGGCACTGTGCTGTGGGTTTGTTAGGTTGAGTCTGCAGTAGAGTAATTGATGCAATTTTGGAAACTGATGTTACCAAAAAAAATTCCCAATTGTTTCAGCTGTATGCCAGAAAGACATCCAATGCAGTGGTTTCCCTGAGTGCACAAATCTTTTTGAGAATTTCTCACCGTTGTGAGAATTAAATGTTGAAGTTCTCATCTACCATCTAAAGCTTAAGCTAGCATGCTTTGCATTTCCACAAACACCTTTTTTTTTTTTTTTTTTTTTTTTACTTTTTAAAAAGAGGGAATATCTAAGGAAGAGGAGCTGGAAGCCCTCCTCATTCCACCTTCTTGGAAAAAAAATTCTTTCTTCTAAAGTGCCCCATCACCTATTAACATGCCTAAAAGTTATCCTGACTGAGAGAAAAGGAAGGACCGTCTGATGCTTCTGCTCATAGCAGGGGGGCTGGATAGAGGAACTTTAAATGTCCCTTCCAACCCAAACCATTTAACAATTCTACCTGAGCAAGAAGAAAATAGTTCAGTCTCCAGGTCCTTTATACTTCCCTGCATTTGCTAATTGGACTTACCAAATATGACACAGCTTTCTAGTGTGGGCAGAGGCTGGACACTCAGAAATCCTATTCCACCATCCCAAATAGGACAGAATTAGCTCCCAGGCAGCAACTCCACTTCCTACTGACTAAAGTGCTGCTCCTAAGGGTGGGAATTCAGTAATAAGCTCCAGACTTCCCCATGAGCACTACACTGGTCTCAATGGTCTTACCCCTTGTAAGAATGAAATGAAGTCCCAAATGAGCCTGAAGGCTGATAATTTTTATTTGTCCTTTCCCTCAGGAATTCAAAGCCACTCAAATTAAAGGATCAGATGCTGGAGGGCACTTACCAGTGTCTGCTAACTCTCTCCCCAGGCTGTCCACACAGTAGCAGTACCCAGAGACCTCTGGGAATGTCTCCCGCAAGGAACTGAATGTTTGGAAAGCCCCTGGGAGCCTGGAAGGAAAAGCAGCCCCCTGTGAATACCCGGGGAGGCCCACTGACAACAGCAAAGCATCATCTGTGCTTCCCTCCCAAATATGTACAGTAAAGATGTCTGCAGAGCTCAAAGCTATTACAAAACCCTTTGGTCTCCCTGCGGCAACCAGGCTCTGACATGATCCAGATCAGTGTTTCAGCAGGCTAACAAGTCTCCTAAATGTCATTTTTTAAATAAACACAGGACAATCTTCAGACAGATTTCTGACTCTTCCTAAGCAGGTACCCAGATTCTGTGTCTAACACTCATTTTCTATTCTATTCTCATCTGTGAAAGCCTGTCAAAGAGTATAAAACAGACTGATGTTTGTTGGTTTAATATTATTACAACACCCTTTCATTAGCTCCTTCTACAGACCTACACAAGATGGCAAAGTGCCTAAACAAACAGGTTGCTTCCTCTTCCCTACATGCTACGTGCACTTTCTCCATAGAATTAAGCACAAAAGCTGATAAAAACCTCACTAATTTTTTTCATTTTCAGAGCATGGCTCAACAGATTAAGGAGAAGGGGGGGTTTAATATATGACGAGTAAGATTAACTCTTACTTCTGGAGATCAACGAGACGTTAGTTTCGAGTACAATATTCTAGGAATGAGAACGGCCAGATTCCAGCAAAGCAATGATTTAGGAAGGAAACTTCACAGGGTCAGTTAGAAAAAAACATAATAAATGCGATCTTAACTGACAGACACTCAGGGGTTTCTCCAAGCAAACAGAAGTTAAGTTTTTCTAGATTTAAAGTGCCAAGTTCCAAAACAATCATATTATTTTATGGACACGTACCTTTCCCTGAAATACTATGAAGGTCTGGTGTCCCAGCTGCATGTGGCTTATTTGGAAAATCTAGCAACAGGGAAGTGGAATTTTCTGCTCAGGACATTCAGAGAATTACACAAATCAGGGGTTTACCAAGGAAGGAGACTTAGCAGTAAGGGTAATGGTGGATTAGGCCCTGATCCACTGAGAAAGAGGTTAACGAGCCAACGCAGCTGACAGCGACCCTGTGAAACTGGGACTATGAGCAGCCTCAATGCCAGTGCCATCACCCTGCAGCCCCAGGGCTGCTCGAGCATCCGCAGTCTGCGGGGGCCGAGAAACACAACAAAACACTTGTCAGGCTCAGAGTCAGTGCTCAGGTCAGAAGAGTGGAGTAAGGGGCCTTTGCTACCTTCAGGAGTCTGCCTGAGAGCTCTGCCACCTCTTGCCAGGAGAGCTGAAGATGTTACTGCTTCCTCAGCCCATCAAAGTGCAAGTTGCGGAATGCATGAAGCAACAGCAACCCCTGGGCAGAAGAAGGGGCTGGCAACCTCGGGGTTGTCCCGGTGTTATCCAGCAGTTCTCCTGCCTCACAGCTTGCACATCCCTGCATAGAGCTGCTTCCCTCTGGCAGTCTTCCACATCTTCAAATTAAAAGCCTATGGACTCCCTTCACCTGGGATCATAAAATCCTACTCCACTGCTGACACTGGCATACTAAAAACAATCAAAATGTCATACTTCAGGGCACAAAGGGACTTCTGCCAGCATTAAACCAACGCAATTTAAGATATAAACACTAAATGCCATCTTTCTATGGTCTTCAATTTACATGCAAACAGAGAGCTTGGGATACTTCAAGAGCTTTCTGCTCCCCTGAATTATCATGCAACAACCACTGCCTGATCAGGAATATGACCTTTTCTTAGGAGAGCAATGCATTCAAAGGCAGACCTCTGCACTGCTCATGTCCTTGGAACACATCACCTCAGCATCTCAACACCTAGCTGAGTGAAACAGTACGCAATGAAAATAATCTGCATACTGCTTGCTTTCACCCTCAACATTGAGAAGTCACATACGTAATTATACTTTTATATGTGGAAGATGTGTAGTCATATCCTTTCATGCTGGTTATTTTTGCTCCATGTTGAGCATACAGCTAAATAAAGTAGAAACAGATATAAATTAGGCCTACAGAAACAAGAGGACAGAACTTTTCTATCCTTACTTGGAAAACTCACTTCCTATCATTTTTTTTTTTATTTCTCAGCTGCTTTTTAATTGCAACCCTCAAGATGAGTAGCAATAACACAAAGTAACTCATTTACCAGACCCAGTCCAAAACAATGGCTAAAGCAAAGGTGACTACATTTAAGTTATGGATCAATGTATAGTGTATCCATCTGTTTCAACAAGAATGCTCACACTCAAAAACCTGGGTAAGTAAATAAATGTGAGGTTGTTGACATTTTCTTCAAACTGTTACAGCTTCCAGCCAAGACAACTCATAACTGATTTTCAAAAGCAGGTTTGCAAGTAACCCCTTCTGTGTTTCATACATGCAGCTCCAGTTATAGCCGCCTTTCTCTTTGACTATTAAGAAACAGAGGGAAAAAAAAAACAGATTTATTTTTTTTTTCCCATTGCAAATGAAATCATAGACAATAGGGCAGAACCTCCAGTGCGCTGGGACAGGCACTGACAGAAGGTTTCTGGTCTGATAAAAATTGTAGCAAGAAAAGGAAAAGATCCTCCTTGACTTTTCATTTTTTGATCATTCCCATCAGTCTTCTACAGGACTTTCTACACAGCTACCCATCCAAGCAGGACTAGGGCACAGTTTGTACAAAAGAAGTAACAGCAACCAAGTTGCCAGAGTGAGGTAGGAAATTTGGGCTTATCTTTCTTTCAAAAAGTCTTCCACTTGGGAAGGTCTTAGCTCTAAGCTTCTGAATTTCTGTGTTTCTTTTTTTTAACAAACTGATTTATTCTGAAATATTTATGAGTGTGTAGGGAAACAATTTGTGAATGCAGTTAGTATGACATATCCAGATTTCATAAATCAGTCTGTGAAACCAAAGAAAGTTTATCCACTGGTTCTACAAGAACATGAATTCTGGGTTTAAAATCCCTGTTCTGCCGTAGCCCTTTGCTCTGGAACTCATCCCTTCAACTCTGTATTCTGGCACCCTGTTTATGTGCAGGATAATGACATTTCAGGCAGGAATAGTGTGAAAATGTATATATTAATGACCTGAGATACTCAGGTATGATGGTAATAGGTTAAGTCAATGCCATAATTGGAAAGGTAGACAGCTGCGATTTAAATGATCCTGTTGTGATTAATTACATGACATGGACACAAGAAAAGCCCAATCTCACAGGTCTTTGCAAACAAATCTCCCAATGGGAGAAAAAAAAAACATTAAATCAAAGCATTGCTTTCACCTCTGTAGTTGCTCTGTCAGAATTACCACACTCCACAGGCCAACAAGAACCAGCCAGATTATTTTGCTTTTGCCAAAATAACCTCTCCCAAAGCTCTGACAAATTTGCACTGTGCACTTGGGCCTGCCTTTCAGTTTTGCTTAAAATAAAAAAGAAAAAAACAGCAAAACTGACATTTACAATAAAATGCCTTCGCTACTACAGAGCCAAGTCAGAATGGACCATTACATTTACTCCACTGACCTCCACCAGAGAAATGTGTTGACCAAGGTGCCATGATAACAGCACTTAACAAGAGACCAAAAGGTTTCTCTGGAGAGTCTGAACATCTGCGCCAAAACAAACTCCCCCTGCCCACCCCTTGTTTCTCCACCTGAGCATTAATTCCCAACTCCTCCACAGGAGGAGCTTTTTGCTCCATGGACAAGGATTTGATCCAGCCATCTCCAACCACCCAAAGCCTGTCAGCATGCCCATTCATCACTTGCTGTTTCACCTGTGTGAGCAACCCTGGCACTGCCTAAATGGAAGAGAGTTTCCCAACATCATGTGGAACTTGCTCTTTGCATGTTGCCACTTGTCTGTCTGTTCATCTGTTTTCATCTCCCATATGGAGTCATCTTTGCTACCTCATGTATACATCTGAATTCCTCTGTTCCTTGTGCATTTATCTCATTTTCTGTTGTGTTTCTGTCTGAAAAGTAGTCCTGGCTACTTTTCCAAATACAGATTGCAATGTGGTATCCACTGCTATGTGAGGACATACTAGTTAGACTGAAGAGAGAGAATATCAGTTTTCTCTAAAGCGAAGAAGAATTCAGAAGAAAAAGGCTTTTTTTCTTTTTTTTTTTCACTTGGTCCATTCATTAATAGAAAAAAAAGCATCATGTGCAGTTAGAGAAAAAGGGCTTCATGGGGGAAAAGAAAAAAAAGTCAGTAAAACAGTGACTTGAAGAGGTATGAAGGATTGTTTTCCTGTTTCAGAAGCCTGTGCACTTACCTGTTATAACTATGAACAAGATCAAAAACCATCATGTCTGTTGTGTTGACAAACTTGCACTGGACAGGCATAAACTCTCCATCTGCTGAGCACTGTGGCGGGCTCTTCTCCCCAAACCCGTGCAGAATGCGACGGTCTCGGATCTCACAGTTCCCAGGACCTAATGGGAAACAAAGGTAATGTTTATTGTGTTTTGACTTCCCACAAACAGCTGAATAATGGTTTGCAGGGGGGTAAGATTAATTACACTGAACAGGGACACCTAGGTGCCTCTTGTCTTTATGAGGAGCAGGGACTTGGACCCCGTGATCCTTATGGGTCCTTTTAAACTTCAGCTATTCTATAAGTCTATGAAACAAGGACTTAAATGTATCAGTTAACCACCTATACTTCTATAGGATAAGTGTAGGCTGCAGTGTCCAAGCTCCTGATCTGCCACCACATTCAAATCATTCACACCAAACCTTTCAAACCTACAAAACCCACAGTTTTGTTGAATATTACTTACACCACGTTGGCTTTCCTGTCTGCCTGGTGCCATAAATCTCCATTCCTTCTGGATCTACGCACCAGCACTGGCCCAGCTTTGTGTCACACTGCACCACATCAAAATCCCCTGAATCCAGGCACTGAGGGATATAGGAGATGCTACTGCTGTTGATATATCGACTCACCAAGACCCTCTGTTTTTGCAGCTGGCAAAAAGATAAGCCTGTAATACCAGAAAGGGGTACTGTTAGACAAAGGTAATTGTTGGGCCTTGAATCATTTATTAAGGCAACATCTGAGTTTTCTCAGAGCTGCAAATTCTGATTCTGCCACCCAGGTGGCATGAGGACATTGATAGACTTGAGGTTGTGAAAATTGGTACAGAGAAACCCACCACAGATGGGGTTGAAGTCCTCCAACTCAAAAGACAATACACTAAGTTGATCTTTCATTCATGATTTATGTTACAGTGACCTTCATAAACACACACCATCCAGGTGTATCGCATTTCCATGATCAGCCCTGAAGAAACTGCAGAACTCCCGCTAGAAAGACTCAGCAAATTGCAACAAACTAGAGTCCATCAAAGACTTGATTTGATTTCAGCAGCTCATAAGCAGATTTAAATGGTTCTTTACCCAATCTGAACAGAACCAGAAACTTGTAACTTACAAGATATGGGATATCCATTCTGTTTGCTGCCAGGTACCTCAATGCCATTGACATCCACACACCAACAGGAAAGACCATTCCTACTACACTGAACTGTCCTGAAGAAGATCACAAGTAATAGATTTTATTTTCTCAGTAACAGTGTTCTCAGTCAGTACAGGACACAAACAAAAACATAAAGCAAGCCAAACAAGTTCAAGTACTTTAAATAATGGAATCATAAAGGGCTGTGTTTCTGGTGACTCTATCTGATGGGAGCACTTAATCCTAGTAATCCTCAGAAGTCTTCAGGAATTGCAGATAAGTGACTTTAAGTCATTCAGGAAGCAAGTAGGTTGGACAGAATCCTAATTCTAATTATTTGAGATTTTCCACACATTTTGCGACATTTTCTAAGTTAAATCTGGAATGGTAAAGGTCCCCCACCTTAGGTAATGACAATAAGAAAATAGTAGAGAACATGACAATCTGTACTTCCTCTCAGCATTAACTCAATAACTTCTTCCATCTTCAAGCAACATGCTGCTCTCTAAATCACTGTTCTCCACGTGCTTTTTATTTCCTTTAAGACCTTTAGAAGGAAATCTAACTGTCCAACTGTGCCACTTATTACAGTGTGGGTAACTTCGCCAAGTCAACTTGGCTCAGCTGTGTCATCTGGCACACTAATCACAAACCATGCACCCATGAGCATGAGTAGGAAGATAGCAGTTGCATTACACGATAACCTGCATCAAATATTTAACATGCAAATAATGCTTCTGGGATTTGCCTATTAATCTTAGATTGACCTCTTAACCCAGGGATTATTTCCAGCAACAGCAAATTCATTCAGGAGAGGCCAGATCTGCACCATGGCTCAATGAAGTCGTTTCAAATCTCCTGCACCACTCACCCTCCAGTCCACCAATACAGAGGCTCTTCAAAACAGAGGCTAAAGCTTTCATTAGTAATGAAAGGTCACATTTTATGTAACAGCCAAATAATAGCAGGGATGAATTACCTGAACTGGCCATCTTCTGAGCACTGAGGAACATAGGTATCTCCTCTTGAAAAAGCCTTTTCCCTCTGAAGTTCGCAGGGACGCAATGGTTGGGAATCTGTCTGGTATTCTGAAAGCAGCAAGAAAGCAAATGCCTAAGGGTGGTTTCCCCACCAGCCTGCTCTTATCAAAATGCTGTTAGTGCCAGCCCTGTACGGTGACAGCCCCAGGTTCATGGGCCCTCCTTGCTTGTCTCCCCATTGCTCATTTTGTATATTTCTGCATGGGACAGCACAGGGAGGTACTGAAAAATCTTGCTGGTTTGTTGTCTGCTGCAGGATACACACATGATGGAGATGCTCATGAACCCTTTTCCCAGGCCTGTATTTAAGTAGTCTCAGCTCTGTTAATCACTTCAGCTCTGGCTATCATTTTCTGGTACCTGGAGTACTTTACTTACTCAGAGTTAGTTGTGCTTATCACCACAGAACAGCCCTTTGCCATAACCACATACATCACTGTTAATGTTTCTGAGTATTTATTCTTTATTGAAGCTAAGTCACTCACTATTCCACAAAAGGAAAGGTATTTCTTCTTAACCTCATGAAAGACCTGAAAAGAATCAATGTCTAGCAGTTATCATCAGACATTCATATTAGAAGTACGTCTCAAATTTTACAGGGCAAGTGATCAACTACTGAAGCCCTCTAGCAAGGAAACACTCAAGTCTTCAGTTCTTAACACATTCAAAATCACATCTGGATTCTGTTTGAGGAGAATGATGAAATTCAGTAGGGTTTTGGGTTTTTACAGAACAGATTAGTTGATTGGACACTTTCCCCATCCTCAAAATCTACTGAACGCCATGCTCTTAATTCCATTGACTAGTTCTATAAAAATACAGTGAACAAGCAAAACCATAGCTACAGCAATTTAGACCAAAAGTTCATTTAATCCAGTATTTGGTCTGAGCATGACCACACATGGGGTAAAGCAAATACATCATAAGTATTCTGAATGCTTTTCAGCCTCCAACAATTTGCAGCTCAGGGACTTCTTTAACCACAGATGGTTCCTGTGCACCCATGAACTCTCAATCGCTTCTGTTTCTGCGAGTTTTCACTGTGTCCCCTTAATCCAATGCAAAAATTTTTACGAGACTGTAAAGGGATTTCAGGTTAGCTGACTGATATATCCAATTGTAGGCAGACTCACCATTTTCATCTCAAATGCGACTCCGAGCCAGTTGCTCTCGAATGTGTGGATGTCTCTGTGGACAGTGCTAGAGGGGGCCTAGTAAGACATCTGAGTTAAGAGATTGTCAGTGATTCAAATTGCTTGTTGTGCAGGACCATCAAACTCAGACCAAAGAACTGGAGATGACAGACTATTCAGTATCTTAAGGTTCAAGCCTAAATTTGATCATTGCACATAGAAGATACAACCTTAGGACACTAACATCCCTGCAGCACCACCTTTCCTTACCCAAGCGCCTTCTCTAGCCCAGCCTACTCTTCCAGAAAACATCTTCTTCTACCCATAAGTCAGGTGCACTGAACTCTGACAACTGTGACAATTTCAAGATCCTTACAGCTTAACATATAACCTGGAGCCCATACACAGCTTGCACAACACACAATAACTAGCTAAGTTTGTAGTGTGCAAGATTCAAGATCATGACACACTTCATCAGAATAAAACACAGAGCAGCACTAAGGTCACAGGATCACAGTCGCTACAGGACACAGACAAAGAACGACCTGTACTTACCAAATATATTGGCTTTTGCTGTGCTAATATAGCAGTAAAGAAGGGTATAAAACAGGATGGAGCCCATCTTGCGATGGGAGAGCTCCATCCCTTTTTGTCAGTGAGGTTGCCCAGCACACCCTGGTAGCCTTTGCCTGCCTTTTTATAGCAACCATCACACAGATGGGTTCACTTATGCGCTGGTAGACTGGCCATGAAATTGGGCAAGTGACGCATACGATGCTTCTGAGAAAACCACAAGAGGCCCATTCACCTGGAACCGCCCTCATGGTTCTCCTCAGCCAGTTCTCATCCCTGCTCCAGGGAGCACTACCCAGCCCAGTCATCGGAGAGAACAAGTGGCAGGGGGGACTTGGTTAAACCAACATGCAAATCGAGCGTGTTGACATGATGCCGGCCAGAGCTCTGACCCTCACCTGCAGTGTGGTGCAACCAGGCTTTGTGTTCTGTATTAGCAGTACCTTTTTGCATGTGTTTCTATAGAGCCTAGCCTGCTGGAGGGACAGACAAGAGTTAGGCCTCCAAGCAGCGCTAGGAGTAAATACAATTCATCATGCGGTTGTTTATTAAGTGAAAAAACAGTCAGTGGAGCTGCATCCATTCTATTGAAGGGAACTGAGTGTCAGAGCCAATTGCATTCGACCTTTTGCTTTTACTCCCACTTGCACCACACACTTTAATACAGACAAATATCTGATGGGAAGCAGTATAGCTTCTTGAGCTTCATCCTCCAAGCGTAAGATCAGTATGACTATTAAGCATGTTATCAAGCTTCATAGTACTAATTACATGCAGGATCCTCAACATAAAACATATCAGAAATACTATTTTGTTGGTTCCAGAGTATCAGTTCTTACCTGTCCACCTCTTGTGATTGTTACTCGGCATTTACTTGCACCTGGAATTATGAGAACTCACTGTCACAAATGCAGAGGTGGTTGGACAAATGGGCCCAGAATAATTAGCTAAATAATAACAGAAGCACACATTTGAGGCAGGACTTAATCTGATTTCAAGAAAAAGTGACAGCAGCTCTTTGCGATTCATGGGTGCTACACAGTCTAGAAACAACTCTACTGATACTCTCTTACAGACCAAGACTGTACCAACAATGATCCAAACACCCCTCAGTGTGGGCTTGTAGGTCACTGTAGTGCTATGGCATATGATACATATGATCAAAATGAGCTCAAACAGAAACACAAGGTTGCTTTAGCATCACTAGTCTTTTTTAAATGAGCAAGACTATATCTGGATTTTACTTTCAAGCAATCTGCTGTGGACTTGAGGAAAGTCAATGGTCCACAGAAAGATAAAGCTGGGAAAAGATGAAGAATATGTACAGTGTAGAGGACAGACCAAAAAAGGCAACCTTCAGAGGCATAAAGAAAAGTCCTGTAACATCCCTGATTAAGCAGGCACAGAAAGAAAATTAATTTCTGGATTAGCATAGCATTTGTAAGGAAACATACATGCAGAGCAATGGAATACAACTAAACAAAGAAAAACCAGCATTAGCACTAGGGTTGCTGTATTAGGAAGGATGAAATTTTGACCATGACATATATTTCTAACGCAAGTGCTTCAGGAGCCCCAGATTTGTGCCAGATCCTCAGTGTGGTGGGGAGTTACAGGAGAGCAACAAGAGACAGCCCAGCCCAGTGCCACGGGCTCTCCAGGGGCCACAGGGTCAGGGCTTACAAGTACACTTCCAAGCCACTGAGACACATCTCCAGAGTGTGTGCTGTGGAGTGCAGGTGAGACCGATTTCGTCCCATTTTCCGAAGTTGGTAGAAAAGTGTCATTCAGATTCCTTGCACAGCAAATAGGGAGAGAAGCAAGCTCATTAAGGTAGCTATTCACTTTCCTTCTTTATTCTTTGCTACCATTAGTAGCTGCTAACAGAGTAAGGCAGACAGGGATCAAAGGGCTATAACGAACAGAAAGAAGCACAAATCTGTAATATCTAACATAGTGTTGATTCCCAAGATTACTTCATCTCCTTCATAAACACTCAGAAAGCAACCTCTGAGCTATGCAAGTTGTTTAAGAACAGCCAAGTCTTAAAAGTCTCTTAAAAAGCAAAGTGAGAAAGTGAGTTTTGGCAGTTGGCATCACTTCAACCACTTCTAGATGTACGTCAAACCAAGATGGGCATCTTGGTACACACAAGTTCAATAGGATGCAATAGCCCGTGGATTAATAAGAACAAAAAAAAAAATATTAGTAGTTTAGAGAGCAGTATGTGCAATACACCTTAGTCAAGAGAAAAGAAGGCACTTGTCCTCCATGGCTGGTCAAATGCAAATCAAGAAAAGCTTCACTGCATAACCTTCAGTGAAGGGAAAATTGAATTACCCTCTATTTTTAGAACCTGAGAAAAGTTGGAAGCATATCTTAAAATAGCTTATCAATGAAAGGGAGAAAAGGACTAAACAGAAAAGGTCCCTGTGGCCAATATTGCCTTAAAATTAACACATCTTCAAAGTCATTGCTCTAGTGCTGGAAATGAGGGTTTTATTTGTTGTATGCACTGGCAAAAAGCCACTCAATGTAGACCATAATTGTTGGGGGAAAGAAAAATGTCAGTGTGATGAAACAATGAAAACACAAACCTCCAGAAGGAAGCAAATCATTTATTCACATTCCAGTTTTGCATACACTTTCTTAGCAGAAAAGACTGTGCAACTGCAATTTTTACATATCAAAAAGCCCAACAGTTCCTTTATATAAATACATAAAATTCTATACCCACAGAAACGTTGCTCTCACCCAAATAAAACTTGAGCCTGAGAAGTCAAACTTAGTTTAAGAAACGACCTTGAAGGAGCCTCCTAAATGAGGTAGCAAATTGGAAGGAAGAATTTTAAGAACAGACAACATTGTCAAATTAGGCTCATATCAATGAGTTCATTCATTGTTTAAATAATAAACAGCTTTTCTGTGTTAAATAAATCACTAATATTGGGCAATCCCCTCGCACTTTTGAAGAAAACTATGTAAAATATAGACTAACACCATTTGTTACTAACACTACATTTACAGATAGAGAACCGTTTTACATTTGGTACCTTTCTTCTGAAACATGAGACATCTCAGTCTTCACATGATTTTGGCACAGACAAATGTAACAAGACCTTGTGAAGCCCTTATAATCTCTATCATCTCCAATTAAATTTTCAGAAGTTCTCATGTGATGCAAAATTAAAAGATGACAAGGAAAAAAAGCATAGCTTTACCAGCCAATACAAGTTTCAGTCGTTTCATGCATGACACGTTCTTCAGATTGAAAGAATGATGAAATTCCAGTAACTTCTGTACTAAACTTGGCTAGATCAGAAGAGTGGGCAGAGGACTTCTCAACTTTTTGTATTACAATTCACCAGCTAGCAAAGTGCCTTTGGTGACAAAAGAACCTAAAGAAGCTCACATAAGAACATTTGAAATTTGCCTTCATCCCTGCAGAAATGAACCACTTCTAGGACAGGTAAAATGTTTTTTCTTCCTTATCCATTACAGATAACAGTTTTTCCCCTGCTAATACTACCACAGTGATGCAAGGTAGAAAAATATTTATTTCATTCTCATTACATCTGAGACATAGATCGTTTTGAAACCCCAAATAGAAGTCAGTTCTGCAACCTGTAGGGGTGCAAAGGATAAATCTGCACACTGAATCAATTCAATGTTTGACAAAAGCAAGCTAATGCACTGCAAAAAGATACAGCTGGTCACACAAGGACAGCAGCAGGGTGCCATGCTTCTGGTGTCAGCAGGACAAAACTACTTTTGGTCTGTTCAATAATGCAATACTTAACCTTCTCTGAACTGAAGGCCACAGCACAGGGCCAATAGAGTCAGAAAGCAAGTTCAAGTACAAACACAACTCCTTCAGCCACACAACAAGGCTGTGGAAATCAGTCTGCTGCCTGATGTTGTGGAGCGAAATGAATGAAAAAAGATTGATTAAACTCATAGACAGCTGTCAGTGACTGATAAAACTGATGGTCTTCATAAAGATTTTGGTAAAGGAAACCTTTATTTACCGAAGTGAAAGATACATTAAGGGGAAAACCCAATCTGTACTGATCTTTTATGGTCAGTATGTTTCTACAGATGCTAACACTGCGTTTCTACTGACGACAAGACACTGGGCTGGCTAGGTATTTGGTCTGACTCAGGAAACCTATTCTTTAATAAGCTTTCTAATTAGAAAAAGTGTTTCAGTGTATTACCCCAAGATCTGAATTTGGCCTTGTATCTTAAATTTGAGAGATTGCTTTGAGATTGTCTCTTCAAATAATGATTAAAATACCTGATTCAGAATAAAACTTTGAAATGTTACATGTTTACAATCATATCTATTCTTGCTGTGAACAGAACAATTTCTCTCTATCAGTAATCATTGAGATTCTGTCCAATTTCATTCACATGCTGCTGATCATTTTTGCTCTGGTCCATGGGGTGCCTAGCTTATTTGTTTTCTATTTCAGTAAAGTCCTGAACAACAGCTTGTAGGCAATATTAAAATAATATCACTAAAAGAAAATGGAAGGTATTTTGCAATGACATTGTACAAAGGCACAAAATTAGAAACACCCTTAGAAGGCAGACAGCTGCCCACAAAAAGAGATGCCATCACCACGAACCCATTGTCCAAAGACATTGTTTTTGAAGAACCAAGTGCATTGTATAACTCAAACCCTGAAATTGTTAAAACGCCAAAGCAGATAAGGAATGGAAAATTCTTCTGAACACTTTGCCACACAGTAAGCGATTCAATACTGTACATTATTTACTAACTGCATAATTTGCCTACAGGCTAAAATACAACTGAAGATTCCCTAAAGCTTTGCAATGTAAACTACTGACTACAGGCTAAAAATGCAATTGAAGATTCCCTTAAGCTTTAAAATGTACACAACCACTCATTAGCTCACCAAATAAAAAAATCCACCAAATGGGAGCCCAGGCACATAACAACCTCAAAAGACTTTTATTGTATTAGAATGCAGTCAATATTATTGCTATTATAAAAAACAAATCACAGAAGTATTTTGCTTCTCTCACAGAAGATTTACTAGTGCACTGCTGCCTCTCTCAGAGTGTTTAGTGACAATACACTGACACACGTGGCTACAGCTGAACAGAGGTGGCTCTGGGCAGTTTTAGAGAAAGGAAGGCTGCTGTTTGAGGTGACCAGCAATTGAACTAGCTTTACTTATTCAATCCATAGAATAAGGCTGGCTCATCTACTGCTCACCCACAGGCCCAGTGTGTAGAGAAAGGAAAATTCACTCCTGAACGATTTTTCATGCTACTTAATTTTCTCTATGTGGTCTCCCAATTTTTTATTTCAGTTTTTCAAGCTGTTGCATAATGGCTTCCAAATGCACAATCTGCTCTCTGTGCAGTGTATTTTCACCATCATTACATGCTCCATATTTGTTTTCCATATATAAACAGATATACACATAGTGTATAACACTTATTGCTAAAGTCAGACCCCCACACCCAGTGCCCAAGACATAACATAGTATAATAAAAAACATGACCAAAGCATTTCAAACATCCTCTGTAAAATGATCACCTAAAAGGCATATGGACTCAGTAGAACAGGAAAAAAAAAAAAAAAGTGTCAGCTAATAGAACGTGAGAATAGCAATGGGCATTTTGGAAGTGATTAAGTCTCTCACCTTAATAAGCACTCCAAAATTAAGAGGCATGTACTGTAACATTTCTAAGCTGTGCAGAGAAAACCTACATTTCCAGTGTTCTAAACCGACATGGTAAAGATGGGTCCTGCTTGCAAATGATTGGCACCATTGCATGTGCCCACCTTACACTTCAGCACCTCCATGTAATTACTAACAGGGCAAGGAAGTCAAGATGGCCTGACTGCACACTTCTTGTTATAAAGCCCCTGTTTGTGGAGTGCTTCTTACCCCCTACTTTCACTCTTGATTTTTACAGCAAGCTCCAGTTCAGTTCAGGATCCGTTTTGTGTCTTACAAAATTCCAGTGAAGCAGAGTAATTGGTTTCCCTTCACATAAAAAGGAAAAAATATTCTGGTTTGCAAGCATCAAAATACTTTCACAATTTTACTCTGATGTTTGAGTGACCCCTTTACATCCCAGCCTTCAGTCTGGTAAGGAATGCTGGAGCCCAACAGTGCCAGAGGGGTTTTGCTGTAATATTTGTTGAATTCTAATTAAGTTAGAAGTCAGATGTGAGTAGAGGGAGACCACCACTTGCACAAGATCAGAAGAGGCTTACTAAAGGAAGGCAGTAAAAAACATCTGAAGATTTCCATCATGGTACACACACTCCAACTATACACAGTTCACAGGATGCACTGGAGGGTGAGAACAGATGAGCAGAGAACCTTCCCTACAACTGCTTCCCACAGCGGTCAGAAAGAACTGGGAACAAGAACAGAGGAGTGAAACTCTCCAGGCATCACAGAAGAAGCCAGAGTGCAGAAAACTGAAGAACAAAAGGAGAAACAGATGCAAGCTACAGAACAAACAGATGAGGAGCACATGTTGAAGCTCAGAGACAAAATTAAGAGAAATAGGTGGATGCCAGCTATAAGAGGACTGCATCCATGGAAGAAGTTTCAATTCTTTGCCATTCTACCAGAAAATTGCAACCCATCTTCTTCAACTATTTTAAAGAGCACAACAGGCTTCTATCACTGTAAATCACTCCATAGCTGAACAAAGATCTATGCATCTAAGGAAAGAATATCCAAAATGTGGGCACTACTTAACCTACAGATACCCAAGAAAAGCACCTTCCAACCCATTCCCTGCCGTACGACTTGAAGCATCTCCATTTTGTAACTGAAACATAGGCAGCCCTATCATGTGTTATCTGATCATGTCACCAAGACTACATTTTGTTTATGACTGTAACACTGGCGTCTTTCAGCCATCACTGCAACTGAAAACACAGACTTCACGATGTAGATGCCTATGGTATGGTCACAGGAAGGAGGCAGCTTTGAAATGAACCACCCTCATACCTCCAAGAAAAAACAAACAACCCTCAGACAAAATGCTGGGCAGGTGAAGTCTCCACAAGTTTGCCATTTAGCCCTGTGAAATCACAAGAGGCTTCTGTACAATGGCATTTCACTTTTGTTTATTACTATTAAGAATTTAAGTTCAAAGAAGGCTGCAAATTTTTAAAAAAGTTACCTTTCTGAGCATATATATCAAACCCAGTCCTTACACAGCCATATCCTACCTCCTCCTCAGAGAGGGCGTGCCTCCATCACACAGCACAAGTAATTGCAATCATGCCCCAATAAATGATGCTGCAAACAGACTGCATGTAGATCCCTGGCTTATTTAGACGAAGCAGGAAGACAGATGGAAAATGATGCCTACAGGAAAAAGATTCTCTCGATAAGGCTAACGAGAAGAAATACTGGTATGAGTCAGATCACATTGGGTTTGACTGGCACATGAGCAAAGCAATCAACTGTAGGTTACATTCTGTGCAAAACACTTGGCATTTTTATGGCACTTGACTTGTGTTTAAAGAAAAAAAAAAATCAAAAGCTTCCTAAACCTTTGAATACTTGAGAAACTGGGGCCAAAACTAATGTTTACATTAGACTAACATCACAATCCGAGAAAGCAACTTCAGACAAATTTGTGAAGCATTCAAGCAATTCACAAGGTATCATAGCACTGTCCGTAAGGACACCGAGACTGTATTTCTTAGAAGATATGAAAGCTTGCAGGAATTTTTATAATACATGACTACACAAGAAATGACGATAAAAAATACTGAAGAGATTGGTTTTGTAAGCACAGTTCATCCTGAATAAGGCAGGATCCTGAGGGATAAAATTACACACTCATGTAAATTTAGAGACCATTACATATACAAACAAAGACAAGTTAAAGCTGCAAGAGCAACTAACTTTGACCTTATGATTTCCTTTTCAGGATACTGCTCCTCCATCTGTGCACTAAGAATGAAACCTCATCCTCCCACCTGGAATCTCTGTCCACCTTCAGTAACATTTACAATTATATTACAGCACACGCATGCACACACATTGCATAATATTGCTACAGTGTATGCTGTATAAATTATGTAAATACACTCCACTTTGTTTCAAAGTAATTCACCTGGATTTACACTTCTCTTATACAGTACACACAGTACCACATTCAAGGATATGCAGCAAGTGAATAATATATTAAAGCCCCACATATCCAAAACGAAGTAGGTCACTCAACTACTCATATTGTTTGAAGCACTTACTTAAGCACCCAACTATATAACACAGAGTATTTTATTTAACAGTTTGCTATAAAAATGTCAACAACTCCTCAGCTCCTGTGTTTTCTGCATCATGAAGTTGCCAATCATGATTCCATAATAACTTCCATGTTACCATGCAGCTCTGCAATGTCTCCTACAGGCTTGATATAGCCAGACTTTTTAAATAGCAGCCACTCTGTAACAGGGCTTTACATGTTGCTTTGGACATCATGAGTGATAACTCACTTCAGATATGATAGACAGATGGGGAATGCCAGGGCACCTTTAATTTAGCAATGAACCAGCCATGCTGCTTTCTTTCTCAGTAACCAGTTGCACTGGTTGCAAAGTCTTTCCCAGATAATCCATCTTTGGCACATTTTTCAATTTTATGCATCCTCAAAAGGCATTCCAAGATTTGTGATGGTCTGTACATTGTAACAATCACATCTTTTATATATTTATATGTAGATCAGGAAGGAAAGTGGAAAGTCTAGAGTATGCAGAATAGTTTTAATAAACAGTTTTACATACAGTAACTTACATATAGAACAGTGTGTTTGCAAATTTAAATAATTTTTGAATGTACAGTGGCTTGTACTCTTATCAAAAGGTAAATTCAAGTTCACTGTCTATCGGTTCTAAAATGCATTTATACAGATAACTAGAACTGATAAACAGACGTGAGGCATAAAATGTTCAAGTAACTTAATGTCATGTTAAATAGCCTCCTTTTAACAGTCATATTTTACAAATTTCAAAACCTGTACATACATTATTTTCGATTTTAGAAACTGCTTGTTAAAAGGTAACATTTCATGTTAACCACCAGTTCTTATAGTCTATTGTAATAAAACTAGGCATGTGTAGATATAAATGTATATAGTATATATATATGTACATGTGTATCTATACACATATACATACACATACAAATATGTATGTAGCACTGGGTACAGCGGCAACTTTAAGCACAGGGAAAGTCCTGGGCTCAAAAATCCAGCAAGAGCTAACACAGCAAGTAGGTTGCCTTTGGTTTTATGATATTTCATTCACTGAAGCTGAAAGATTTTATAAAAACATCTTGGATAATGTATCTCGAGATATTTATTCTAGTGGTTTAGTATATTCACAGCCACAGACAGTTTTGCTGCTCTTGTCATTCCTCATCCCAGCTGAGGATGGTAAAGTTTCAGAGGGCAAACACTAGAACTGAGCTACCCAGGACAAAAATTGTACCTTGAATTCTGAATACTGCAATAGAACATAAAAAAATATAAACTAGATACAATTTTGGATGGATTGCTGGCACTGAGTAGGACTTTGGAGAACACCTTCATGTAAGTCAATCAAACTCTCATCCCAGTGGTTTTATTATTTGGCACATCTGACCACTATTTGCCACTTATGTTTTAAAGGGGTGTAAGGGTGCTGTAATAAGGATTTATTTTTAAAAATATATTTTTAAAAGGAGACCATGATAAGTAATTTCTTTCAAAAATCAAAGCTAGTATGTTTGTTTTCCTGAACATTCATGAGAGAAGGAAACAACCTTAAAACTTTCCTTTTAGAGAGGATACAGATCTCTCTGTGCCTATCTTTCACTAGCAAGACAAGAGGAATTAATTAAAAAAAAGAGTTCCCAAGAATTTCTAGTCAGCTGAATTCTGCTAACTCAAGATTTTTTGCCAACGGTTTCAAAATAGTAGCATTGTTCTTCGTAGAGTTTTTGTTTGTTCAGCTTGCTTGTATGTGGGGATTTTCTTGTTTACCATGTTAAAAATCCTATCAACATTTCTCAGTATGTGATATATTACATTTTGAAGTTTGGACATTGAACATTCAGATTCTCAGTGTAATAGAGTCCTTAATCTGAATTTCCCCTCCTCTCTCTAAAGCTTCAGGCTGTTAATATAATCAGCAAAGAACCAGTTAAATGCTCAGCTTTTTGCTGTCTTCCTGTCAGTCTTGTGGCTAATAAGAAAATTCACTGTAAAGAACCTATTTTTATTTCTTTATTCTTCCTTTTGTCATACAGAGCAAAGTGTTGCTATTTGCTGTACTTTCCCCATGTCAATTAAGAGCTGTTTGATACGTCGTTTGAGCTGAGGCAATCTTGCCAGAGGATCTGGTGGTTCCAGTTCTCCAGTGAAATCAAGCCAGCTTTCTAAAACTACAGAAGGAAAAGGAAGAAGTGATTAGAGTAAGTCTTCAAGAAACAGTTTTCAAAAATTAAACTTTTCTTTCTTACTCTCTCTTTTATAAGAAGGGAAAATATACTGAGGCTCTGATTTTTATTTAACATAAGAAAGTTTTATTAGGGAAACACCAACTAATTCCCTGTTTCACTCAATCCAAACATATCTGATTTGATTGTTACTACAAAAAGATACCTGGGAGCAAATTATACCCTTGGCTAACCATTTACCATCAATGCATATAAACGAAACCTCAATTCACAACCTTTAGCTACGACAGTTCTGCAACAGAAAACACAATCCTTAAATGCAAGGCTTGCTTCTGTCACTTTAACAGGTTCCTGTTCACAAGGTCCAGATTACAGAATGGTTTGCCGATCTTTAACAAATGTTTTCAAGGAATTTCTATGCTTGCAGAGACAGAGAAGGGAAAACCGAAAAAGTTCAACCCTGTTAACCTAGAAATACCACCAGTACAAGCAGGAATATTGAAAGTAAACTGCAAATAGAAACAAGACAACTTTATTTGTCAGAGATGATTAAGTATGCCTATGATTAGACCACAAGCTCCACTCATTCTTAATTTCTATGATCAGCAAGTAATCTTGTGTGTGCTAATATTTACTCCCACACTGTAACTTCATTCCAGTTTCCTCATGAGGCCTGATTTGCCTTCCTGCAACCAGTTACTTACTAATATACAGCAAACAAAAGTTGAAGGCAGAATGATCATTTTTTATTTTTCCTAAATTACTAGAACAATCAGGCCAAAAATACTCCAGGCTTACAAAAATCCATCAACTTTACGATCTGTATCTGGACAAAAACTAGACAAGTTATCTAGGCTTTCTGAAGTCTGCCTAATATCATAATCTTGAGCTAAATCTTCAGGGGTCCTAAGTGCTTAAGATACTTTACTGGGCATTCAAAGCTTGTGAAAGAGAGCGGGGAGGATCAAGGATACAAGTTCTGGTTATAATTTTGGGTACACAAATTTGAATAGAAATACTTTAAAAAAAAATCAGTCCTCAGTGTCTCAGCCTTCAATACAATGGCTATGAAAGATGCTGTTACAGGCATATTAACAAGTATCTTGCAATGCAGTTACCATCAACTTCTTTTTCAATCAGGTCCATTCTGCTGGTGACTTCATTCTGTACATTCTCTATGTGGGTAAGGAGATTTAGCTGCCATTGAAGATGTGTGTCCACTTGTTCTTCTGAGCCTTTTCTTTCATTACAAACAAACACAGTGTTTCCTTCAGCAGAATTCTTCTCCATAGGAGCAACAGAAAGAAAAAAATTGCCATTTAAGAGGGTTTTCTTTGTTTTGTTTACTTTTAATTTCTGGTGTTGAATCAACACTTGAGTCACATGATAAACTATGCCGGTTTAGAGCTGTCCTTCTGTCAATTTGACAACAAGTATACTCAAAAACTACCATGGCACATCAATAGACTAAACCAAACAAAAATGCAAATTCCATACAAATGAGCATGCAAAGCACTGGGGGAGTGAGGCAAGAGGTAAAGTTTACCAGCTCAAGCACTTTGTTTAATGCAGTAAGACAGACTGCATTTCTATGCCCCTTTTTTTATAAATTGTAACTTGTATCATGAAGTGCTGAACTGCATCATCAGTCCACCATCACCAAAAATGTGCAAAACCCTAAGGTTTGTTTCAACTTTAGCCAGAGAATGAAGAAAAACTCCCTAAAACACAGTAATAGCCAAGATGTCAAAAGTCACTATTTGCACAAATAAACTGGCCATTCTAATTGTTAAGACAAAAGACTTCTCTTCTTACTGTCGCTATGGTCCCATGTAACTTTCAAGCACAAGTCTGGAATAGAATTTTTGGGGATAGAATGTTTGGGGATAGTTACAAGGGCAGTAAGATGCAGTTACACAAACATATTTGAGGAAGGTTAACTTCTTTGAAATAATTAGTGTCTTCATAGCAAGTCACAGATAATATACAAGTTCCTCATCCTCCTGTATTTGATGTTTCAGCTAATGGAAATGACCAAAGAAAGCGTACCAGTTTCAATGAGTTAAAATGTTAAATGTCTCCATTAATTAGCAGGATTCACAGTTTCCATTTTGTATCCACTATGACTTCATAACTGATGAAGTTCTTTCACTATTGATAATTCTGTTTTAGGGATTAGAATGCTGGATACATGTGCTCACACAATCTCAGTTCATGGCAAATGCTAGAACAAGGAGTGAATTCTCCTGATGACATGCTCAGCTCATGCTACATAATAACAGACTGAACACCATTTTTTTTCTTGAATTATCTCTTCCTCTAGTCAAGAATGGGAACCAAGAAGAGAGGGGAAGAAGAAAACAGGGAGTGACAGATTTTAAGTACTTATTAAGCAAAAAAACCACAACCACCCCAAAACAAAAACAAACAAACAAAAAACCCTAACCAAAACTCTTTCTTTTTAAGGCTTAATAATCAATTAAAAAGACAAATCAAACTTGGACTGACCTACTGGCAGCTTTATGAGCAAGTCCTGGAGGACAAGTATTGTAAGTACACACAATATTCATTAAAGGAGTAAAAGTTATTTATCAAAGATAGATTTTAAGAGTCATAAAAGCCTCTAAACTCCAAAACTCTTCAGATAAAATCTTTCGCTGCTCAAGATATCGGGTTTACCTCCATGGTGTTTTCACTATTCATACTGTTATTAATCTTATAAAGGATATTTCCAAGAAAAAGAAGAAATGCCTTATATCTTACAATTTTCAGACTGTCTGTAAAACCACAAGAGAGGAACACCATATTTCCCGTGCTGTATGAGGACCCAAGCCCATAATTCTAAAACCAAGATCATTATTAGGTGAATCTTTTAGATGCTCACTGCAATAAATTAGAGAAAATCTTAAAGCTAAATAACTTAATATATGATTAGCATAACAAAAGATTTTTGTTTTCTCCATATTTATTCAAATGGCTAGTACATGATTCTCGGGGGGAGGGCGGGGGGGGAAGCATAAGATCAACAGGTCCTCCTCTAAGCTAAGAGATCAATGTAGGCAATCAGGGGAGCAGTGGCAGTAATAAGAGAAGCAGAGTACATGATCCAGCTTGTGAAGAATAAATGGAAGGTCCAGATGGGGAAGGCTCAGAAGCAAGTACAAGGAAACTAAATACAATTTTAAGGACGATGCATATTCCAAAAAGGGACCTGATAACAGTCAATCTGAACAATGTTTATAAGAGAAAAGAAGATATGTAACAGAATGCAGATTAAGATAAGGTGAAACAGTACAGACAATCAGAATATCCAAGCCTCTGCAAGATACTAGAAGGGAAAGAGAATGCAAAGCCTCAACCAAAACTTTGAAAAGGAGAGGTGAAGAAGGCACCTTATGAGAAGTCAGTTTATGTAAAAATGGCACTTCTGTGTCAGTGTCATCATGGTTTTAAGGTAAGTACAAACAGGTTAATGGCCAAACCAAGGAGAGCTTTTCTATGTGTATTAGGTGTAGACAGAAAGCCTTATATCGGTTATCAAGGCTGACTACTGACAGGGTGAACAAAGGTGTCCCAAAGGAAAGAGTACTCTGACACTGCCCCAGGCAGATCTCTTTCTGGTTTAAAACAGAAAGCGCACCTAGCTTTTTAGATATATGCTTTAGTCTCTGTAGGAAACATTAGTTTTGTTTCACTGCTCATATATATTTTCTTTTAATTCTGAATGTATTTATATTATTTAAAATTACAATTTAAGTTACAGTTGGAAGCGTATGTCACATGTCTGCACGTCTTCTTACTATAAAAACTGAATACAATCACGTTATTTAGCATACAAATAGTTACTTCTAACTAGAATGAGCCAAAGTTTCCCATTCAGACTATATAGCTTACATGCCAAATTGTTAAACTAAAATTAAAAGAAAAAAAGACGTATCTTACTCATTTCTTCCACACCAGAAACTGTACTTCAAAAGGGGGATGAGTTGGGCGATATATTCTCACACAGTTGGTATTGTAGAAAACAGAAAGGTTTGTTTCACTTTGTTTTTTGCTCAAAGAGAACTCTTCTCTAAAACCAGACTAACAAGTTTCAGACCTTTTCCACAAGGTAATGGATTCAAACCATTAATGCAAAAATGAGAAAGAGATGTTTAAATAGGCAAATATAATCCTGACTAAAAACCTGTGAAAAATTTAATTAGAAGAAATATGCAATATAAAAGACTCAAAAGAAGTTGCAGGAAGTGAAATTAGTTGGTCAATAAATCATTACTTGTGGACAGAATTCTAGATAACGTTGCTATTAAAAGAAGACTACAATACAATAATAAACACTGCTACAAATCTCAGTTCAACAAACAAGTAGCATCCCCACATGTACAAAATAGAATTGAGAGAAAGAAGGAAACTTGTCCCATTTTCCTCCCCTCACAAAAAAACATGTACTTTCTGTTTCAAGACCTTCATTTTAAGCATAGGATTCCCGCCCCCCTGTCAAGACTGGGCTGAGCATACACAGTTTTGGCATAGGCAATACTTTAACTATACTTGGAATTTTATTCACCAGATGAAATCTGTATCCTTCACCTTGCAACTATTTCAGTGATCAACTTTGCTTCTAGTGATTTCTGCTGACTTACTTGACAGGATGTCAACTCCTAACGTTTACAAGATTGAATGTTTTTTCAACTAAGAAATTTCAAAATGATGAATGATATTTACCTGCTCATTCATGCCATCATCTTTAAAAGAGTATTGTAAACAGTTTTTATTCTCTGTGTGAAACTCCTGATCTTCCTCAAAACTACTTGTATCTTCATCATCTGAGCTCATTGGGCCAGTGACTGCTTTGCAGTCTTGACCAAAACTCTGTGGTTTTTGGTAACTGTGCTCACTTGTGATGTATGTTTCTTCCATCTTCTGAGGTATACTGGGTGGCTCTTTATGGTTTTGACTGTGACACGTCCTTTCAGTTGGATTAACAGCATCTGGCAAAGTCACTAATTTTTTCTCTATCCCAATAGTTACTTGTTCTTGTTCTTTTCGCATCCCTGAATAAGCCCAGAGATGAAGGTCTGGGTGATGCTTATTTCTGCAGTGAAAGGGAGGAAAAAGAGCAAGTTACAGACAACGCCACTTATGGCACTGAACTATTAAGCATACACTTCTGCTAGACCACAGCTACTGATAAGCACCAGCATCAAACATGTAAGCATTCCTAGGTAACTTACAAATTTAGAAAAAATCCAGAATGTCCCTTTAACACAAAATTGACTTAAAAAAATCCCACCAATAATCACCGCCAATAATCCCAAGATACCAGATCCACTCAGGTGCTGAACACCTAACTCCCACTGAAGCTGCAGGTATTCCACATCTTGTACTTGAATTATTTAAACTATTCTACAAGAAAGAACTTTAATGTGAGAGAATAATGCACATGGAATAATGGTAGTCTCCAATACCTAGATATATAAAAACAGAGAATAAATCCTGGACTAATACTTACTTTAATATCCCAATCTTCAACTGCAGTCCATGCAATACTTCAGTTACACCATATACATCTGCCAGTAGGTGATGTGTTGACACAATCTTTTTGGCATTAAGATGAGAGTAGTTTTCTTTCAAAAATGATAATCCGCACATGTGTCCATTGTTTAGCCAGTCTTTATCATAAAGATATTTGGCACTCCACCTCTGACCTGGGGTAAGAAATAAACAAATTGAGGGCCATCTAAAGCCACAGCAGAATTGTATTTAAAACTAGAATGCTATAATTATATGCTGTACTCTCCTAAATGTCTCCTAATATCCATGAAAGAATGATTCAAGATCTTGCTATTAATATATTAAAATTTAGTTTTCATGGATTAACAGGAAACTCTTAACACTTATTAAAACAAACTAAACCTGATATCTCAAGGCCTCTCTAAATGGCATTTGAAATTAAAATCTAATCACCTTTGCAATCAAAGTGGAGGATATTGAGAACTGTGCTATTAGCAATCTAACTGTAAAAAAAACGTTTGAATTGGCATTTTATTTATCTACCTACTGCAGCTTACTTTAAAAGGAAAATAAAAAAAAGAAAACCTAAGTTACCAAGAAAAATGTTAGAGAGTGGATCTTATATGGACATATTCAAAACCCCTAGCTTGTTTCTAAAAGACAAATATTTTGTTTCAATACTTAAGTCAATACCTATTTATTAGAAGCCAGGAGAAGGCTTCATGAAAAATAGACATTTCACAGTTATCTGACAGCAGAGTTCTTACACTCTCCTTTGAGGTGTCTTTTATGAGACACTACTAAACAGGATATTGATGTAAGTGGGCCTTTGGTCTCCTATGCTATGGTAACATCTACAATCTTAACCCAACAGGCATAAAGGAGTATTTAGCTAATGCTTCTATAGAAACTTAATAATTATTAAAAAAAAAAAAAAAAGTAGAAATCTATAATGCTAATTATTCCAGTATTATTATTTACAGTGAGGAACCCAGACAAACAGACTGACTGCAATATCTTACACTCAATTTCATATCAGACTATCATCATATACAGAACAAAGAATGGGTTGATGGAAGCCCTTCATACCTTTCAGGAGAATACCCTGTCTATCTCCTTTCTGCCCATTATCCCAATACACTTTAAAATACTGACATTGTGAATGACCTTTTTCTCCTGACATAGAAAGAAAAGAAGTAATGGTTAGGAAGGGAGAGAAGATAAAAATTAGGGACACAGTCTCTGCATAGCAGGGGATAACAAAGTACCTAGTATAGTGCAGGGAAAGAACACAAGACAAATTAGTTGGTTTTAATAAGAAAAAGCTTGACTGTTCAAAGAGTACACAACACAGAACTATCAAACAAGACACTAAAGCATCAATTTAGGTTAAGATTGGGGCAGATGGAAAAAGTCACATCTTTCCAGCTCTGTTTTCCTAAATTTTCTTCTCCCAAATAACTAATAAAAACTGTGTTATTTCATACCCCTGCCAACAGTTTTCAGATTTTGTTTCTTAAATTCAGAATGAAAGTGAACTTGGGCACGCAATCTCATTGCCCTTTCGAAACAACTGGACTGCTGGATATTTTCCCAGAAGAGATGTATATGTGTTTGTACCAATTGTCAGGGAAAATACTAAAAGGTTTGTTCCATATTGCATAGTTTTTCCCCAAATAACTGCTAAGAAAAATGAGTTTATGGATGTAATAATTTTTTAAATCACAATCTTACTAAACAAATGCATGCCATTTAAAATTAAACGGACTTTTCCTAATTCTTACTGTTTCAAACTTATCCTAACAATCTCAAGTTCATGATATGTTGTTTGTGCACTACTGTTTACCATAGGAAGTGCTAGATTTTTTCATATTTTACATATTCAGTTCCACACCTTTATTTACACAACTCTGGACAAATGCAAACATTATAAAATTGCAATTAATACGAAATGACATCCACAGCATATTTGAGTGTACTGTAGTAATGAGCCCTTTTTCTCTAAAAACCCTCCAATATTTAAATGAACAGATGTGATTCAAAATATAGGTAAAACAGACCACTGTACAAGAATGATTTGTTTAGAAAGGCTTTTCAGATTACACTGACATGAAAAAGCACTAAGGTATAGGGGGAATTAAGTTTCAACTACTAAAATGATGGTAATTAAGATCACTAGTAAGATTTAGCATAGTTGAACAAGACATTACTTACGGAAAGTAAGTGTCTGCTCAGAGCCAAACTTAGAATCACTTGCCCCAAAGAAGTGTAACACATAACACAAAACGGACAAAGCTTTAACTATTTAAGCAATGCATAACATCTCTGCTCAACAATCCCAAGCAGACAGCTGCAGATAAAGGTGGTTTACCCATACCTGGTGGATCTCTGCAGATATAACAGATGTACTGCTCTGGAATGCTGTCCTCCAGCAGTCCCATGCATACACTGTGCTGCCAGCACAAGCACTCTTCACACTGACATCAGAAAAACACAAAAGCAAAAACTAAAACTGAGATAAGTAGATTCAAAATGTCAGAAGCTATTTCTTGTATCGTTAAAATGCAGAGAACAGCAGTTTAACTTAAATAGCTGGTTTGAGTAATATTATTATAGTTGGGCAATTTGTTTTTGGGTAGGCAAAGACACCAAGCTAAAAAAGAGGTCTAGTTCTGAAAGTTACCTCAACCACAAATTCCAGACTGGAAAAAAAAAAAAGTGAAGATGCAATATTTAATAATATTTTATTACAACATTCAGTATTTTAGCACCTAAATATTTAGAACTGAAACGTAAGACAGGAGTATAATATTACAGTAAAGTAGAAAGATAATGTAATACATTACAGCATAACAGTGAAAAGTAGAAAACTCTTCAGTTTAATTATTTATATTTACAAAGCATCTCTCCAGTGCGCTAGAAAGATGTGTTTTTAATATCGCACCAATGGAAAATCTAAAAGAAAAAGAAAATGAAGAGAAAATGAAAGAGGAGAAACAAGAGAATAGGAGAGCAAAATAGAAGTGGTAAGACATGAGGGCCTAGAAAGAGCAAGCTGGTTGCTCTCAGTGAGTCAAGGCATGTGGAGGAAAAAAAAATCAGGCTGTCACTGGACTCTAGCAACAGGCAGGAAACCACCACTTAAAGATACATTTCCTTTTCTCAACTCATCCATTTGCCTGTGTTCTAAATATCTGTTTTACTGCTGGAAGTCTCTCCTCATTGCTTTGACATGCTTTTGAGCATGATTCTATTCAAAACACTGAAGTCCTCAAAACCTTTCCTCTTGTCATACTGCTATGACTACAATTTTCTCTCCTCTCTCCAAAGACTTCTAAACCAGTCCTTTTTTCCCAAGTTATTACCATAGCTGAACTCCTGCTTAATTCCTTTAACAAAACACTGCATTTCAGCATGTTCCCAGGGACAGATTTTGGGTCCTTCCTTTTCAGGTCTTGCTGTCATTTACAAAAGATTAAGTCCACTAACACAAGACAGCCATACTTGCTTCCTTCAAATCTCAACTAAAAAGGTTCCATACTTTCAACAGAAACTGTACCACCTTAATAGTTACATACAAACCTGGTTTTTGAGTGGGGAAAAAAAAACATAGGAAGTTCATGGCTTTGTTAAAGTTATTAGCTACTTTCTTCCTTGCTGTCACTGGCATGTAATCTAATTGTAGTATTATGAATTCTCTGAGATAAAGACTTTAAATTAGCATTACTAGATGGGAAATGCTCCCCTCACTGGAGTACAGATAGATAAGCAGCAGGAGTTGCAATCCATCAGCACCTGAATGCTGTGCAGACACCATATACTCTTCTTCCCTTTTTTAAGTACCAAGTAAGATTTAAATTCTTAGTTTCTAAAACAAGCTAGTGATACCTAGTTTGAGAAGTGCTATTCTAAAGATGAAACAAGCACATCACACACACACACCACAGTTACTGACAATATTACTGTCTGTATAGCAGAGGTCTCGCATACAGCTGAGGTACATCTACAGTGAGCAGAGTGGTTCCTACAACTGGTACTGCAAAGCACAAGGGCTAAACCAGAAGGGCTGGTATAATCAGGATGGTCTGTGGACAGAAGCAATCATTTGTGTGCAGGAAAGGATACTTCATTCCAAATTATCAACTGGTTATAAAGAAAAAAGTTAACTTTCCTTACAAACCTGTCCTACATATTGAACTGTTAGAGAAACCCCATCCTAGAGTAACAGTTCTGCATATACCAAATAGAGCCATGCCAAGGGCAGTACATAGAAATATTTTGTTACTATTTGTAATGCTGATCTCACACACGTCAAAAGGGCACTTTCACAAGCAAGACATTCACATGTAAAATATATCCCCCCACCCCCAATTTCTTTACCTGAATCATGAAGCCATTTTCTTCATCCAGTTCACAAATGCATCTAACAATTTCATTGAGAGCATCGTCTTCATCCTGAGACTCCTCAAAGTTAGTTGAATCAAAATCCTGATTGTATTCATCACCACTAAGTAACAAACTCTCTGTAGAGGAATCATCCAAGAACTCCACATCCGAAAGGTCTAGTAAAAATAAATACATGTGAAATTGTGTGTGCAGACACACAATACCTTACAGAAATATAGGGCATTTGGGCAGTTAAAAATCTTAACATGCATATAGAAAAAAACCATAAAGCACTCTCAAAGACACTGCTGAAATATGAGATTTCTTGATGAAATCTGCAAAATGCCTTTAATGTGATCTCCTCAGAATCAAGAGTACCAACACTTAACCAAAGGAAGTACAATGCAGAACAGCTTGGGGAGCGTAAGCATTTGGATTTAAATAGATGAAGTATAAATCAGTCACCATATTTATATCTACATTCCCAGACATAAACCAAGTAATTTCCTTCAAAAATATCTTTCTTAAAGAATTAAACAAACGAACTTTAAGTTGCTCTCAGCCAACGTACTTTCTCCACTAAGGTCAACAGACAAGATAGCTCTTGGATACTGGTATGATGTATTCTTCTCTGAGAACATGCTGCGCAAAGTCAGAGAACTCCCCGAGGACCTTGTTAATGGAGAAGAGCACCTGTCCAAGAACTCAACAGAACTATCTTCATAATCTGAATAATCTAAAAAGAAAATAATTTGCTGTTACAGAAGTAAAATTTATGACAAATGCAAAAGAGAAAAAAGAATAACATTTAAGTATACTACAACATGAAGTTCAGGAGTAAAGAACATCAACACTGAGGTAATAGGATGATGAAATTGTAAATACAAAATGGCAAAAGTTCTTCATAAAGATATTTTATAAAAAAATTTTCCAGTAACGAACATAACAAAGCTTAATAGCCAAGACAAGCATTACCCATTTAACCACCTCCTCCCCCCATCCCTGAATATACAGAGACAAAAGTTTTCCTAGAACATTATACACTCATCTTTTTCCACAATTCATCCTGTACCATCTGCCATCCTTGAGATGCTGCTGACAGCTGTTTGCCTTAGGTCTGTTTGTAGCAGTACCAACATTGCTACCTAGAAGTACCTGCAGACAGTCCTGCGATAAAGAGTGATAAAAGCTTGTCTGTATACCTGCAGGTGAGCAGAGGGAGCCCAAAGAAAATCATCAACCATCCTAGGATATTTTCATGCCCATCCCAGAAGCCATCATCCATTGATGAGCCAGTGGCTCCTGGGATGGGCCTAGGAGCACCCCAGGAGGAGATGCTCTCAGAAGCCCAGAGAAGTATGATGAGCAGGCAAACAACAAACACATGCTGCCCAGGCTGCTCCCAGCAGCACCATCATCCCCACTATCCAGGCCTGAAACCCGACACAATGTGCAGACAGCAGTGTTCCCCAGGGGTCTGTACTGCCTCCAGTCCTGTCCAACTTACTCCTCAGTGACCTGGATGAAGGGACAGAGGCACCCTCAGTGGGTTTGCTGATGGTAGAAAACTGGGAGGAGCGGTTGGTACCCCAGGAGGCCGCACTGCCATTCAGCAAGGCCTGGGCAGGCTGGACAGCTGGGCAGAGAGGAACCCAGTGAAGTTCAACACAGGCCAGTGTAGGGTCCTGCACCTGGGGAGGGACAGCCCCACGCACCAGTACAGGCTGGGGCTGACCTGCTGGAAGGCAGATCTGCAGAGAGGGATCTGGGAGTTCTGGTGGGCAGCAGGTTGCCTGTGGGCCAGCAGTGTGCCCATGGGACCAAGAAGGCCAATGGGACCCTGGGGTGTGTGGGGAGAAGCATGGCCAGCAGGTTGAGGGAGGTGATCCCTCAACATCTGGAGTGCTGTGTTCAGTTGTGGGCTCCCCAATTCAAGAGAGACAGGGAACTACTGGAGAGGGTCCACCAGGGGGCTTCAAAGATGATGAGGGGGCTGGAGCATCTCCCTTCTGAGGAAAGGCTGAGGGAGCTGGGCTTGTTTAGCCTGGAGAAGACAGAGGGGGGATCTTATCAATGTCTACAAAAGGGCATGTGTTCAGAGACTGGTGCCAGGCTCTTTTCAGTGGTGCAAGGACAAGGGGCAACAGCCACAAACTGCAGCACATGAATCCATCTGAATATGAGGAAGAACTTCTTGACCTTGAGGGTGACAGAGCCCTGGGCAGAGACTGCCCAGAGAGGCTGTGGGGTCTCCTTCTCTGGAGACATTTGAAACCTGCCAGGATGCAATTCTGTGCAACCTGCTCTAGTGAACCTGCTTTAGCAGTGGGGTTGAACTAGATGATCTCCAGGTCTCTTCCAACCCTGACCGTTCTGTGATTGTATGTTACCCAGAGCAGCTCTCTGGGTCACCTTTTGGACTAAGGGCAGTTGCGCCCCAGGAATGGAGCACACTGTGGCATAGTTTTGGGATTGCAAAAGACTTTTGGAATGTTTAAGGAAGGAACAAAAGGTAGGGAAAATGGATAGACCTAAGTGATTTGCAGAGTAACAAGCATGGAGAAAACAGAGGAATAAGGGGATAAAAAGGGCTAGCTGTACATAAATAATTTGTTGGTCAGTATACTTGCTGGGACATGCCCTGTGTCTGATCAGCACAGTCTACCCTACCTGTGCTGGCAGAGGTGGTGGAGTCTCCCTCCTTGGAGATACTAAAGAGTTGTCTGGACCCAGCCCTGGGCAATCAGCTCTAGGTGGCCCTGCTTGGGCAGGGGGATTGGACTGGAGTACCTCCAGAGGTCTGTTCCAACCTTACCCATTCTGTGATTCTTACTGAAGTCCATCTCTAACTCTTACCCAGGTGAAAGGCGCTCTGTTCAGTGTGCAAGTGTTTACATAGGGGTCTGAGTGCCAGGAAATGGAGTTATACCACATCAAAGGGCCCACATGTCTGTGGTGACAGCATGTGGAATGCCTAGAGTGACTGAAGTGCCAGCCACCTGCAAGGAATCTCTGGTCACAGAGGCCTGTAAGTGCACGCTGCATCACCTGGAGCCAGTGCAAGTGTCAGATTGTTAGCAGAGATCAAGCCAGGCCAGCTGGTGAGCAGTTGTACTGGCCTGAAGCAAGGGGTGCTCTGGGTGCGAGTCCCTCTCTAAAGGGAGAGAGCCCTCTCTAAGGGGGGCTGTGGAAACCTGGGGCGTCCTGGCCAACTCTAGGAGCATACACGAGTGAGATAGGCTGTACTGCAGTGGGGCTGTGGCCCCAAGGGCTCATATGTCCATGATTTTGTCCTTTGACTGAGATCCAGAGGCAGGTGCTGGGCAAACAGTGTCTGAGCCTAGCTGCTGGAGGGATCCACACTGTACATACATATAAAGACCCGTATATTCTCACTAGTAGACCCTCCTTCCTGCAGGATGAGGCTGTTAGAGCACAAACACTGGCACAAACAGCACCGTGCACTTCTGTCTACTGGTAATACAGGAGAATTGACATTTATATCAATACCAGCATGATATGTTTTCCTCTAACATATGCTACTTGCAACAGTCTCAAGGAATATATTTGCAAGCCTATCCTTAATCACAGTGACTAGTGAGACTGTCCCAGGTGGATTGGAAGGGATCTTAAAAGTCACTGAGTTCCAACCTCCCTGCCATGGGCAGGGACACCTTCCACCAGAC
>JAVJGJ010000037.1:72019-91321 GCA_035590215.1 Microhierax caerulescens | reverse complement strand
TTTGAGCGCCCCCCCCCCCCCCGCCCCCTTCTTTTTTTCAATACTCAGTAATAAAACAATAAAGAGCATCTGAATAAGTAGTGTTAAGATAATTTAGTGAATTCATCAGTCATAAAAGGGTTCTGGGGAAAAGGCAAGCATGTTTCAGAGCTGACTTCTTAAGGCAGCCTTCCAGGCTTAGACAGACCAACCAATTCTACTATGATACAACATACAAGTTACACGAAGCTTCAGCTCCTAGGTAACCTTCTCAGGAAAACCATCAAGATGCCAGAGTGAGAAAGCTGCAGGGGCAGCAAGAGCAATAGGAAGCGGTACATCACCTGCCATGCCACACAGCACTTTTAAATACCAGATGTTCCCAGCTGCAAGATGGCCCGATATCACCACACCATGCAATCCAGCCAGCAGCAGCTGCTCAGTTCTGTGTGCTAGCTTCTAACACAAGGCACAATCTGCATGAGACAGCTGAAGCCACCTGAGCCTTTCCACTACCTCAAATCAACTATCTCACCTAAACCCATAATCCTTTTAAGACTGATCTGCTATCCAGGCTCTCACCTTTGTTTGTATTTCAAGTGGACTTAGCTTGCTGGGATACTGATCACCAACACAAAACACTACCCAAATTATTCTTTTCTTGGGTTTCCTAATTAACATTTGTCTGTGTTACAGGATTGAACTGCTCTGCCACCTGTGGAGCAATGAGTATATTTTAGCATCTCAGTAAAAGAGAAAAGCGACACTTCTCCACATCATTATGCTATCAACGTCTTGTCTTGTTTCTAAAAAGAGCACAAAAGAATCACCCAAACGCACATAACTTGGTTAGGTCACTGCCATTTTGATGAAAAGATGTGAGAATACCCCCTCCAAACAATCTCAAGAGAAATTTAGTCTCAATATTAGATTAATTAGTATTTAAGATTCATTATTCAGAAGAAATCCTGACCTCAGACATTCAAATGTGCTCTGATGTTGACAGCCACAACACAAACTTCAGTATCAATAATTTTCAACAGAAGCACACCTGGCAAAGTAGTCAGCCAGTAACTCAATGACCGTTTGAGAGAACCCTTAAGAGGGGCAGAAATCTGCCCTAGTCACACAGATACCCATCTCAGTGACAGAGCTCTCTAGACTGTTTTTCTATAGTAACCTGAAAAAATAAATTATATTATGGCTGCATACCTGGCAATGTTATTCTTGGCTTTCACTGTTATTAATGAGAAATCATTCTAGATTGAGAGTCCTAAATTCTCAAATCCTAAATAAAGTGTTACGGTTTGCAAGTTCTAGTTTTCAGCTGTGCCATCGCTATGCCTTACAAGTAATCACTAAATTAGACAACCACAGCCTGAAGGGCAAGTACCAAATACAGCAAGAAGAATATTAGTTTATAAGAAATTTCCTTTATGGAAATATTGCCATCTATTTTATTAACTGTTACTTTTAATTGCAATTTTATTCCTGTTGAGGAGTCTAGTCAGCCACCTCCCACACAGTGAAACGTGGGAGATCTGTGATTAACACTCAGCAGACAAAAAGATGCCTAGAGATTAGATTTGATAAACCACTGATTATGTCATTGTTCTAAGATCAATTTTATCACCAGAAGACTTGATTTCAGATTAAAAACAAATAAAATACAAGCCACAGCAGTTGCCAGTCTGGTTCGTGACACATTGCCAATACTACCTCTTCTGCTCTGCCACGGTGAAGTGACCCAAACTCCCCTCATGCAAGCACCAGCACAGAACAGGATGCTGTGCTACAAGCGCAGCGGCACAGATGGGGTTTTAGTGGTACTGCTTATTTCAGTTCAGCAAATGAAAATAAACTGTACCAATGTGAAGCAACTTACTGTGTTGCATGATATTCTATTCCATGGATTTCCATGTTTCTTTCAACCTTCCTAATAACAGAAATACCCTCATCTGCATTAATATACAATTTAAATCATAACATGACCAGCATAATCCATGGATCTATCATAATTAATTTTGTGTTCTGAATTCCCAGTGCATAGTATGAATTATACATCTAAATGCACTTTCAATACATATTAAAAATTAATACCAGATCCTGAGCAAAGCAATCTCTTTAGGAAGGATAAGGACATGGAAGGTTCTTGCTTGCCTTCAGCTAACTACCCAAGAATCAGATGGAAACTTCACAGCAGAGATTTGAATGGCAGACACTCAAATTAGGGACTAAACATCAGATGTCTGGAATAAAACAAAGAGCTTTAGTTCATTAGAACACAGATACCTCTTAAAAGCAGGGCAACCAGTAACACTGGCAAGAGTTTATTAAAAAGTGACCTGTCTCATTCTCTGAAAATTTTGTACATCATCCATTTCTTGTTCCTGCTTCAGTAAAACTTACCAACAGAATTATGTAAAAGTATACTTTTTTTTCTTTTAGCATAAGTGCATATTCGTCCCATATAGTTAATGTAATGTTACACTACTAAGCAAGATCATCTAGACTGAACAGAACAGGAAATAATAGCTAATGATAATATTGTTATATTACTAAATGTAACAGTATTTTCTTTTACCTAAATACTAAAATCCAGATTGTTTGCTGAAATTGTTTGCTCAGTATCTAACAATTAAACTAATACAAATGGTGTTGTTACAGAAACCAAGAAAAATGATCATAAATTTAAAGAAAATTACAACTACAGATAGATCTGAACTTCATGTAGTCAGAACTGCAAAACTACTCACTGTGAATTTAAAGTCTATGAAAGGCTAAGTGACAAAATGGTCAGTTATCTACATTTTAAGCAGTCTGACAAATGAAAGCAAGGAGTATCAGGTGATCACAAGTAGGACCATACAACAGTACAGACAAAGCAATACCTCTGTTCAATAATTAACTGGTAGTGTACCAGTGTCTACTAACATGAACAGTACTTCCATGTAGCCTGTGAAGGAATGGATCACAGTGCTTTGGTGTTGCCTTTACAAAATGACAAGTTGTTCATTTTGAGCAATGATTTTGAGATCTATGTGTTAATAGTATGAGTTGCTGTTTGTGCTTCTGCACTCCAGCGCACCTCACCGCTCCCCTACGAAAAACACCAAATTACCATCTTTTGAATAAAGAAGTCATTAAAATGCATCATTTTCAACAATATAAAATTATTTTTTCTATTGACTCAGCTGAGAGCCTCCATCAGAAGTCTAAACTTCCAAATCCACAAACTGCATCTTTGGGTCTAAACCAGTACAGTTCTTTTACAAAAGGGTTGGTGATCATAATAAGCTGTTTCAGGCTAAATACTTCCATTACCTCCATAAATTTTTAAGCTGTCTACAGTTTTCTACTTCAATGATTACAAAAGATAGCAGGTCAAATTTAAGTACACTTAGCAAATTCCATATTCCAAATACATAGTGTTGTCAAAATCTAGAACACCAGATCTGTCCAAACTGTATCAATAAAAACTAAACAGCAGAAATATCACAAAAAGGATTTAGATTTTAAACAGTCCTTTCAGACTGAAAAAAGCAGTTACAGAATAGTCTGGATTTTACACCACAGTTCTCAAATGGCAATGTATAGAGTCACAATGCACACACTAACAACGCAATATAAGAAATTACACTTGGGCAGGCAGATGGCTCCTGCATAATGCAAATTAACTTTTCTCAATAATTTCAAGCATCTACAAGAACGACAAAGGAAAGCTTTGGGCGCCTTTCCTTTATATAGTAGCTTGCCATTGTTTAAATAGATTAATTAGAAAAGAAGAAGCAGTAATAGAGTGGATTCTATTAATTCTCCTGAAGCATGGGAGAATTCAGTGTAATTATGTGTGCTTAAATAACATGACCTGACAACTGTGCTGTTTCAAAAGCGAAAGATGCCTTCTAAAGCAGAGAAAAAGCAAAAGTTTCAGTTAGAAGCTTGAGATGAACACAAAAGATGTATGAAATTCACATAATCATAGAATGGTTTGAGTTGGAACAGACCTGAAAGATCATCTAAGGATAATCTGTAGGACTTAGGTACCTTCAGTTACAGAGTCCTAGAGATACTACTGACAGAGGCAGCTAGCTCCAAACTTTTTATGAGATCTCTGAATTAAAGATATCAAACTACTTAGATCAGTCTTTATGCCCACAAAGCTTATACTGCTCAATGGAGCTTATACTGCTCAGTGGATGCTGGACTGTATACTTCTGAAAACATAGAACATTTGGACAAAAAGTCAGTATGAAAGCTCATGACAAGAATGCCATTGGATAGCATGGAGGAAAACGCTAATACATGAAAATTAGGAACAAAACACAGATCTGTCTGGAAGAAAAAAACCCAGAAGACAAAAATGTACTGGCAAATCAGTTCCTTGAGAGCTTGTAACTCTTAAAATTATGTACATCCGAAAAAAGCTCCATTAAGCTTTAAAAACAGTATAAACTATACCCTCTAGCACAGGTTGCAAGTGCTCCCATCTTCCGATTCTGAACTCAAGTAGTAATTAATACTAGATAATTTTGTCAGGGAATAGTTCCCCCCGACACAAAATGTGTGGACAGGTCAAGTATTTTTGAGACATAAATAAAGGTGGCTAATAAATGAAACACATTTCTTTAATTAGACTCAGCTGTGGCCAAGAGCCAGCTCAACAAATAAACAGGTACAAGTCTACTCATGGATGCTGGGTTTTGAACCAGCTCACTTAGACTCCGAGTCAGTCCTGGGACAGAAGCAGGCAACAAAATAAATACCTGTTAGCATTACCAACTATACATTAAATGATCCAAGAAATATATCAGAAAAGCCAGAAGTTAAATTCCTAGTAACTGAAATGAGTTCTAACAAACAAGAAACAGATAGAAGTTGAAGCTGTTATGATCTTGTTCTATGAGTGGGCAAGTATATATTTCCCAAAAGCACTTCTCAGTGGCAGAAAAGAAATAAAAGGATTTTTACGGAAGTAATTTTCCAGGAATATGCTATTCTAGTGCTATTCAATGTATCAAACACAAATGAAGACTGTCTTTCACTTGAGAAATTAAGTAATATTTTCAAAAGCTTAAGTGGCAGCTCATTAGAAATTCCTGTAGCACTTTTGACAAACTAGTCTAAGAGATTTTTTTTAAGGACAATTATAATAATCTATTTTAACCTATGCAATATTGATCCAAGAATCCTACCTAGCTTTTGCTACAGCAGGTTAAATAGCTATTGTACAACTCAACGAAGCAATCACCTTACAACTTCAGTGGGAACATGTGTGGGGAGACAAGAAGGGGCTGTACATAGTAAGCAAAAATGCTTCATTGACCTACTGAGCACTGCAGCTATCCTATCATCTTAATGAAAAGCTGGTGGGTTTTTCCACACAGGACTAAGTAACAGTTTAAGTGCCATAATTATATACTTTAAGGTCATGTTGTCCTCTATTGATCACATTTACCAAAAGCTTCCCCAGAGTACAATAACATTTTTTTTTCCTCCTCTTACTTTATTGAAGAATTTTCTCATTTAAAAGAAAACAAACAAAAAAACACCACCAAAAAAAAGAAGTTTGTGAGAGAAATCATTCCTGAAAGCCAATTAAAAATGGTATGATACTCACCCCCATAAAAAAAGACTTATTTGTGAAAAAATTATGGACACCTAACATACACTGGATGAAAACCACCCACCTTTAGGGTGTGCAAACCACTATGTCAACCCTTCCCCAAATCTTTTAATTGCCTCTATCCAAGCAATTTACTCAAACAACAGTAGCCAGTAAACTGTTACTAAGTGAGAGGCAGCAGAGAGTTCCAGCACTCAGCTCTGTGCTAGCTCTGTGAGGGTGAACCAAGTCTATATAAGTTTTAGAAGATTTTTCAGAAATAGTTTCAAGTAACATTTTTGTAGCAAGCAAATGACAGTATTTCCACTGCAAACAGAAGCAAAGGTAGAGGAATGCTAACTGCCTTTGAAAACGGTACCGTTTTGAAGCTGAAGCCACAAGATAAATGGGTACATCTAGATTTAGTACATGTATGTTAGTAACAAGTTCATAAATTATTCTTACAAATTTTCACAATATAAAATATTTTTGAAATGCTGCTTTTTGCACTCCACACTTTCAGATCCTCGTTAAAGTGTGTTAGAAAAAATGCTAATGCAGCTCAAAGCCAGTGGAAGACGAAGAATATGCAGATGGAATGACCCCAGGAAGAGCAGCAGGTTTTTGAGTGTGAAGAAAGGAAAAAAAAATTAAAAAATAAAAATGAAAAGAGCACCCCCTCTCTTCCTGTGTGACTGAATACATACATGTTTTAAACCTACAACTATAAACCTAGCTGGTTGTATACTGAATCTCTTTACCTGACACTGTTGTAGCTACTCTTCCATCAGTTACTGCTTTGGAAGAAAGATATGTAATCATCTGAATATCTTCCTTGTCTTTACTGGGGTATTCATTACGGAAAGTGGATTCTGTGGATAATGGTGCTGTGACTTCCAAACTATGGCTTAAATCAAGAGGGAGACATGGTCCACGCTTCTCAAGTGACATATGAGCAACATCAGGTACTACATAAAAGAAAAAATGTAATATTAAAAAAGATACATAGGTCCAACAAACAACAGTTTGGATTGTAGTGTTTACATAACAAAGAAACAGCATACAGCTTTAGCTTCAATAAGTAAAAATATCCCATTAGATGAAAACCGTGAAAGGTCTAAATTTTATGATTCAATTTCTCTTGGGCAGTTCTTTATTAGATTAAGATACATTACCCTCCAATTTTGATGACTGTTGGTTTTGACCACTGATGGAGAACACTTTTCCATCAGTAACTGAAGAGGGAGAAGAAACTTTTTCTACAGAATCATCAGGCAAGGAGCAAGTGGCTAAACGCTGTGATCTTCTTCTCCGTTGGCTATGTTTGTAGGATCTAGGGGAATTCACTGGCTGTGATGGACCTAAAAAGAGATCTTTCAATGTTCATGAAGCAGAGATATACCATAATCTTACGGCAGTATTTGAGCTCTAAAGACAGGGAGTGCTTTAAATAGCTCTTATTTGCAAAGCTGGTAATTACAGCAAAACTGGTGTAAGTAATTAAATAAAAACTGTGATTACCAGGAGCAAAAAAGCGTTATGCTCAAGACATGATTCTTTTTGCGTATTATACATTATTAGGGCACCTACTTCCCCATTGATAAAGGCTGTTGTTTGGCAAACAATGTATTTACAGTAAGCAACCCCCCCATATAACCCATGAGAGTAGGCTACTTATAATGGAAGGGGGCAATAGGATTTAACAGTAAACAGAACAAATGATCACAGTTAAAGATCTAAAAACTCATGGGTAGTGTTAATATACAACTTAAAAAAAATAATCAAAACCAGTTGCAAATTTTATATCCCATCTCCTGTCTTCTGCTAACCTGATATCAATAACCCATATTTCAAATGCACAGACAATACATGGTGCAGTAAGAAGGCTCAAGAATATTACACTTGAAAAAAAAAAAAAAGGGGGGGGAGGAATTGATACAGGTTAACACAGGCCTGATTCATTAAAAACAAAACACCTGCACTCCTCTACACCTCTCCAATATTACCCAGTTTCACAACCTTCTGCCTCAGAAAAACAAAAATTAAGTCATTATCACACTGTAAATCACTGTTCTCTCTTTTTCTTAAGCAGTTTTTTAGTTAAAGATGTCAAGTTTTAAAAATAGAGACAAAGAAAAATTAAAATTTCCATTAGAGGTGGCAAACACTCAGAAACTGAAGATTAAAAGACAGCACTAACAAGATCTTAAGCTATTAAGTAATCAATTTCTAAATAAGCTAATTCCTAAAAATATTGCTAGAGAGAAATCTAACAATCCAAAATACAAACATGCTCAAGGAAAACTACTTACCATTGTTTTAGGGGTGGGGGGAGAAAGTACAACAACATAGATGACCGCTAATATTTTGTGGGGGCAAAAAACAATTTGTACCTATGTGTCCTGAACAAATAAGGATGACTAAATTTGCACCCCTCCCTCTCCCATTCAAAGTTATCTGTGTGAAAAGATTAGAAGAAACTTATTGCCTAAGGGAAAATATCAAATCAAGGTTAAGGGGAACACACAATCCAGGCTGAATCTTCCATCCTCAATCACTATTCTAAATGTGAAACAAACATGCATCTTTTGACTTACTGGAACCCATGTTTATTTTAACTCTCAGCCTCATCATTTAATGTTCTTCAGGCAACAAGGAGCCTGACCCTAAGCAACACTAAAAACCTAATGTAATCTCAAGAAAAAAAAATCTAGAAATATTTTATAATGTTCACAAAAAAATAGCATAATCAAGGATGCAGCATAAAGCCTTCCCTGTTCTTCTGATAACCAATATTTTGGTACTTTGCAAATCAGTTACACATTAAGAATGTCAACACCTACAGTATTTTTCTGAGACAAACCAATTTTTCTATTTCCCCACCACAGATCTTGAACCCATCTTCTCTTTCATATCCTATTTGGAGAAAATATCACATAAGGTGAACAATGCCACAGCCTACAGGTACAGCACATCAGCCTGATGAAGGCAGAATTTCTCCGAGAAGGAAAGGTCCACAACCATGGTGTGCATCTTTTTAATGAATCAGGCCTCTTCAGAAGGGAGGTTTGATTTTTCCTGTATCACTGTTAATACTAATCTGAAAATTTAAGCTGGAGGGAAAGCCAACCATGAAAAGCCACGACTCTATAAATATAAAGGTATTATTTAAATGTATTATTTCTGGTAGAGTAAGTCATATGCCTTATTATGTGACTTGACTTTTAAATTCTCCCACTTGGACCTTTTATTTAAAGCAGATTAATTTTTAAAAGCAATAGCCATTTACAACCAAAAAATCTCTGTATATCTCTTATAAGTAATTACGGTATTTTTTTTAAAATGTCTGTGCTCACTAGTTTTATTTATCACAGAAGAAGGAAGCTGAGAGACCAGCGTCAAATCCTCGACTTGTATTAATTCTGGGGAAAGTGGTGATTTAGGGGGCTTTATACACCCAGAAGAATCTCCAGATTCTTGTTTGCATTTCTTGCTGCGAGCCTTTCCTGAAGACAAAGTTGAGGATAACAGTGCAGGTTTCTGAATGCTGGCAGAACTGCTAATATCAGCTTCATTTTTTTTCTGACTTTGTGGTTTAGGTGAAATCTCCTGAATAAATAATAAAAAATTGAAACTTTTATTTCAGTTTCTTCGCTGTAGTTCTTGTATTCTATTTTGATCTTTTTAAAAGCAACTTTAGTATTCAAAACACATTATAAAGCAACATTATTTTCAGTACAAATAAAACCTACTTAAAACGTATCACATTAAACTTTTCTTTTTTAAAGGAGCACTACCAATTATTTTCAGTATTCAGAACACCCTAATTTCTTACTATTTGAAATACCTGCAAAAAGCCTGAAAACAAAACATTTTTCCTCTATACCACTGTAAAGATTCACCAAAGTCTTTTTAGTTTCTCTCTCTTTCATCTTCAGTAGATCAGGACTGTCAGTGCTGTCTCAAAGTACAACTTGAAGAACAGTTGCTACAAGCTAGGATATATACACTGACATATAATCAGAGTATATCAAGTTGGAAGGGACCCATAAGGATCGTAAAGTCCAACTGCCTGCTCCTCACAGGACTACCTAAAACTAAACTGTATGACTAAGAGCATCATACAGATGCTCCTCAAACTCTTGACAGGCTTTTGTACTGCTGTGAGCAAGCAACTCTTGTTCAGAGGATTGCAGTTCTAAAAAACACATTGCCAAGACTCTCCCTTTGCAGTCATTTCCTTGACCATAGGGAAAAAAAAAAAAAAAAAAAAAGTGCCTCAGGAAAACTTTGTTTAACACTAATTTCATTTTTAGAGCAGAACCTGAAAGAGTTGATAATGCTCCTTTAAGAATGTCTGACAACAAGAAAAAGTTTCCAAATACTGAACACACTCTCACACAACCCCTTTCAGTGCTGGGAGTCTGGATTTCACCACATTATAAGTTTGTGCAAACACATGAAGAAATCACAACTTCTAGCACCACAGGGTTAAATAGATTGCTAACTGTTGGAGAAAAATGAGCAGATAGAGTTAAAACAGTTTCTGAGGAAAAAAAGAAAAAATTCAACATATAATGCAGCTTTCCCATTTCATCAATTTTCATCCTTCTTAACACACATACTGAAGTATTATTTTTATAGAATTCGCATGCATTGACAGACATTAGCATTTAAGATTTTTAACTGGAAGAAGTTAGTTGTTCCTGCTTTACTGAATAAACTGTGCATGTGTTACAACTTGCCCAATAATGGCAAACTACAATATCTGAACATAATTCCTTATACCTGTCCCCTTTCTTGTCCCAGTTACATCACACAGCACAGTACCATCTAATAAAACCATAAGTAGAAATATATTTCTATATATTATCCAAACTAAAAACATAACATCTCTGATCATATGAATATATTACTGGGGTTTGTTATAAATTGTGATTTTATTTTCCACTGAAACTTTCCATGTTCCAATGGAGGGGAAAAAAAAGCAAAACAAAAAACCACAAGTGCACATTCTATGTTTGTAAAAGGGCACCCCTGAATGCTACATGAATAGCTTGCTGGAAGTATTATGTAAAGATTCGGTGCAAAACAACCCATTCAGCAGACATCAGCTCTACCTTGAATAACTCAATTACACATGTACTAAGTGCAGTTTATTCATTTAAATATTCCATGAACTGTAGAGTATACCTATGCTGGTTATAAGAGGTATTACCAGAAATTAATTAGAGTCGTAACTTGTAAATAAACAATTTTATTGTTCATCTTCACAGATGTGAAAGACATTACTACAGCATCCATTACTTTCAAATTACAAAGTTATTTAAACAAGATTAAAAAAATTAAATTAATATTTTGATAAGGTGCTTAACCTCTTAACAGGACAAATTAACATTAGAACCTTAATGAATTAATGTTATTCATCTAATCAGGTCTTGGTCAAAGGAAATATAACATGACATACCCTAATACAGTTAAATAAACTACTGTATCTGTAACTAATCATCTGAGGTTTGGGGTTTAAGACAACTGTAAACTAAAAATATATAAATATAAACAAAATAAACTTCCATCAACAAAGTCAGTTTTCGGCTATTGGCCTGAATACTTCTACCATGTTTTGTATTACATTATTAAAAAAAAAAAACTACAAGATACTTTACTCATTCAATTTTGTAGCAGTAGCAGACAAAACCTCTAAGGGATGTCAGCTTTGCTATTGGAAAACCTTTTAGGGAGGTTTTTAGCTCGGCCATTTAAAATTGAGTTTGAGCAGGAACTCAGTGAAAAAAAGCTTTAAGCTCAAAATTTTTCCTCCCCAGAGTTAATCACGTAAATGTTTAAGGTTTCTGGTTTTAGTTAGAAGCAAAGGAATAGGGCAATTTGGGATTTTAGATGCCTCTATAAATGAGCTTAACTAGTACTTCCAGAAATGAGGTTTTTCAGACCATTAGCATGTAAACAATGACAGAGACATCTTTTTTTCTATATATCAATAAAACAGAAACAGCCGAGTTACTGTCTAAGAAGTAACAAAAAGTTTTTAGTAAATATGCACTGTAGTTTATACTGTTGCATACACAGTCTATGTAAACCACAAAGTCCCATTCACCACAATGGGATTCTGCATGGTAAGACTTACATTGTAATGATTCTTCCAAAAACAACATGCTGTAAGCCATTTCACATTTTTTTGCACATTGAAAATATCACACACAGTAGCAATAAAATCATAGCATCTTTAATATGCAAAAATTTGAGAAATGGAATGTCATGTCAATACATTGTAAACCTTTATGCAAAATATCGGTCAATGCATTGACACCATAGTGGCTCAGTTAGCCGTTACAGTGACAGCATTAAGAACAGAAAACTATGTTCCATTGAACATCCAATGCAGTGTCAATGGAAAAACCACAGCAATGCCATTATGTATCAGCTCTAAAGAACAAGTACAACCAAAATATCAAATAAAGTTTGGGGTAAGTACTGCTCATAGAGTGTGCTGGGGCTTAAGAACAGAAGTGCTCTTTTAAGAATTACGGGCAGCAAGGCTATTTCATTCAAACGCTGCTGTTAAAGAATGAAAATGAATACAAAAAAGCTGTATTAAAACTACATTAAGGCTCTGATTTAAATAATTGGAAAACAAAGATGTCCTGAATCAAGACTACTGTTCATCCTTAGTTTGCTTTACCATGCTTAGGCATTCAGCCCTTTTAATATGCAAGATAATGCACAACTTGGAGTCAAGCGATGCCTGAACACAACAAAATAAGCCAAAGATAAAATGGCAGTCTTCAGGACCTGCAAATATGCAGGCTTAAAAATCAGACCCTTAACATTATTTAAAAGGGGTTTTTTTGTATTTATTAAAACACACGCCCTTGCAAAATGTATGGCTCATTGAGCGATTCATAAAACACATACAAGCCTACAACACCAAATCGTTACAATATAAAAGAAACTTCTTTTAAAAGAAGTTCTATGTGATGTCAAAAACCCTGTTTCAAACACAAATTAAATTTGTGTAAGGGTCTTTTTTCTAAGCCAGTCATGGTTCCAGCTATGAAACTCGACCTGGGGACACTGGTCTCCTCACATTTGTTGCAGGGAGACTTCATTTTAAATTGTTTTCTGTTAATTTTCCAACACAAAAGCTCATTACCAAAATTCAAGTCAACACTGTGTTTAAAGACAATTAAATTCCATACTTCTGGCTCTGCCAGAATTGTAAACATAAGATCAATTATCTGTTCCCTGTTATATCTGAATGGGCAAATTTTAATGCTGTAGTACTACATCTCCATGGCACACTCCAGTGGGAACTTTGCAAAAGAATCAAACTCTACCATTTCATACCTGCTCCAGGACTGGAGCTGTTTCTTTGTTGCCTTCCTTTTTTTCAGCACCATCCGCAACAACAGCTTTGGATGCCAATAAACCTTAGGAGAAAAGTTACAGATATTTTTAGTTAGAAGCAGCTTGCAACGAGAATTTGCGGGGAAAAAAAAAAATAACAGTAAGACAAGAAATATGAACTGATTATATCTACAACATAATGCTCTCTGAAACAGCTCCACACAAAGCTAAACACTTTAAATTAGAACAATCAAAAAGTTAAAGGATGTTTCCATGATGGTCCTTCCACAACAGATACTTCTCTAGCATTTCCACTAACATCATTAAATCAAATTATCAGTTGTAAAATAATGCCTCACCACCTTTCTGAAGCCCAAGCATTTGGCCTTTAAAACCAAGCCTATGATACTAAAAAAATTTTGAGATATCAAGATTATGGACACAAAACTTTTCTCTCTCTCTCCCCTTTCCAGTTTTTTTAAGAAATTCCCATGAGAACTTGTATTACTACTTCTTAATTCTAACACATGAAAACCCTTCTTAGATAGACTAGAACAAGGGATTTAATTTCCAAATTAATATTCCCAGCAGTGGCGCTCCCAAATTACCTCAATAACAAGACTACAGTGGGAGCAAATATATCAGAATGTATCACTTCATTCATGAACTCATATACAATATCAGTAATGTAAAAAAATCTGTAAAAGACACGGCCACATAAATATGAGAAAGCTTTCCTGTTAGCTAGACATATAGCAATAGCTTCAGTTCTACTTCACACAGTAACTTTAATTACCTAAGTATGCAGAGAAAGAAAGAGTTCTATGCCATAAAACAAAGCAGAACTGAAAAAAACTGAAAAATACAAATCTGAATAGAAGTTTCTATTATAATCCCTGGGAATGTCAATATTGGGGGTGAAGAGTTTAAGTCATCAAAAATAACTTGAGCTGACAAATCCACAGAAGATTCCTATTGTGTTCCATGAAAAATTAGATATGCTCAAAACTAATTTTCAGTGCACAATGCCCAAGGAATTATCAATTAGTGAAGCCTAGGCTCTCAGAAAGCACTCAGGACATTAGAAAAAACAGGCACAAAAAAAAAAAAGTGTGGTATTTTGATAGAGAGCTATCACATTTTAGCATTCCACAATAAACACTAGGTGCTTTGTTTCATTTACTCTTTATGTTAGATTAAGTTATGCTTCAGTTTACTAGAAAGTAGTTACGTTTTAAATAAACTTTTTCAGAACACCATGTCTATAACAAGAGGTGTAAACTGATGGATTTTGAAAAGTAGAAACTTATTTAGCCCTATTACATTAATACAAATAAGTTTATCAGGTAAGAATAATTCTCCTTTTGCTTTCAAAAAAGATTTAGGTTTCATGGACCTAAATAAACATTTGTGACTCAAATCATACTGTTTAAATCAAGTTGCAAAATTAGCAATGGTCTTTATATTGTCAATCATACATCTAAAAAGAAAAGCATAAAATAATTCTCAAAATTAAATGAAGGAGAGTTTTAAATACTAAACAACAAACTACGTGGTTATACAAACCACAGGCTGCCCAGAGCAGCTGTGGGTACCCCATCCTGGCAGTGCTTAAGGCCAGGCTGGATGGGGCTTGGAGCAACCTGGTCCAGTGGAAGGTGTCCCTCCCCATGGCAGGGGATTGGAACTAGATGATCTTTAAGGTCCCTTCCAACCCAAACCATTCTATAATTCTATGATTTTTATTTCTTTCTAGACACTCAGTGCTCAGAAAGCAAAGCCACGAAACGAACCTAGATTCAGTCACACCTGTGATACATAACCCTTGTTATAACCTTCTTCTCTACTCCATTAAGTATCTTTCTAAGAAATCACCATGCCTGTAGAAATACAAAGTCCACAGGCTACTACAGCTGCAGGACTGACTACAGGTTCATCATCCTTTGTCAGTAAAAGCATGTAACAAATAAAGAATGTGGGGTGGCATAATGAACCAGAAGTGTTTTGTTCTGTAAGTTTGCTGCACATGTTATGTTCTTTTAGATATCCACACTGCAGCAGCAGATGTGGAAGTAAGTATTGCAGAGGCAAAAACTAATTAGAAGACATCAACACATGCTTAGCAGGAGACATCCTTCACCTCTGAGAAATGTAATTTCCCCCAGTGGCAGCAGCATAAAAAAAATGCACAAAGGAATCAACTTTTGCTAAATGTTCAGAAAGGACACCAGATGCAGTTGTGGCCCTTGTGGCAGAGCAGAACCTTCTGCAACAAATACTGAATGCTGAATTGAAATCCAGAAAACAGTTCCCTTCAGTCTCCTACAACCACAGGTTTTGCTCTATCGCCCCAATAAAGCTGTAAGGCACCTGTTAAACTAATGTTTTCCTAACAGCTACAATGCTTTCTGTCTTTTGTAGCCATTCTTATGAGTACACCAGCATGATTCCCAACCTTCCTTCATATCTAATAGCTCATTCTGGAGACACAAATGACAATTTACAATTGTCATACAAGTCTGTATGTATTGTACACAAAATTGAAAAATAACTATTTCAAGCTTATTTGCATGTAGCAAGACCAAATTTGATTACCAGCAGCTACGTTTTCAAAATACTCCATTACATGCAACTATAAAAAAAAAAACCAACACTACAGTATGAGCTGCAGAAGTGTGTTAATTAGAAAAGAATTACATAAAGTAACTACCAAGCATGGCAAATTTAATCTTGTAATTAAAGGATTAATTAATTTTCACTGAAAGATAACATTCTCTGTTAGCAGAGTATGCTTTCATGGAGACAGAAATACGATGTTTTTAGAATAATAACACAGTCAACGGCTGCAATATTGTGTTTTCTTGATTATTCAGTTCAGTCTATATAAGCCAGTCCAACTGCTATTATTCTCAAAAAGCTCCTCAGGAAAGGAGCATCCATCCACAAGCACAGAAAAATATAATTTCTAGAACTACAAGCTTTTCAGGTATTTTTGGTATCTTCTGCAACTAATTGGTACTGGAAAGAAATTAACAGGGCTCTCTAAATATATTATCACCAGTATATATATATTGTATATATCTACTGCTTACAACAGCAATTAAATTGGGACTTAACTGAGGGTGTATGCAGCATGAGCAAAGTAGAAATGAGGCTGATAAATCAGGCACCTGTTAACTAAACTTGGTACACCAAATAAGAAGCCTTTCAGGAAAGAAAACCCTGGAGGCATAAGATGGCTTTTTCTAAAGACTGCTTCTGTCATATCATATCATGTTCCATACTGGCCCTTTTAATTTATTTTCTCTTTTAGATTGAAGTACTAATTGAGATTGAATCAGAATCACACTCACAAGAAAAGTGACTAAACATGCTTCACTGCTGACCTATGAAAGCCAAAAGAAGTCTGAAAAAACCTTATCGTGCAGGTTTGTCAATCAGGTTATTTTTATCTTACAGAAACAAGGAAGACTTTTTGTATGAATGACCAATGACCATATTCTATGTACTACAAAAAACAATCAAAGAAAAAAACTCCTCTTCCGTAGCACAGAAAGGTTTGCCAGACTTCACACAAAATATTATTTACTAGAATAAAGAGTGGAATGTATTTCTATCTTACCGTCTGTCCAAGGGCCTCTCTGTTAAGGGGGGGGACTTCATAACTTTTTTCCACCCAGCTTTTGAAATGCATCTGATACTTTCCCAGCACAGGTACAAACATATTACCTCATCCTAAATACCGACAGGATCAATGCTGACACCACAGTTTGCTTACTGGGAGGCATGGGGGAGGATGGATATAAATTGAAATATTTTTTTCACAATTAAGTAATTTTATATTAATGTTTAGAATAAAATGTGGGTTTCAATTTTAAAAGATAAGACCAATTATCTATTATTCCATTTCATTTTGTATAAACTGTATTCTACAGCTGTATATAGTTTACCATTAATACTTGTGAGTAATAAACATAGGGAATGAATACCTTGGACACCAAAAAAAAAACCATTTCAGATCTTCATTGCTTCCATTTGTAGCTAGGCTTGTATACTTTTAAATGTCTTACCATAAACTCTTTTCAGCAACAGTTTTACTTTATGAGATATTATGACAAAACATATAGTTTTTCCACAGCTAACAAAACCTTTAATTTATAGTGGTGGTATCTGAATCATGACCACATTAAGAAGTTGTACAAACCACAAAATCACCCAATAACGGAGAACATTGTGCATCCAAAGTTAAAATATACTCAAGAAATTCATCAGTTCAGGATGGTTACCTTCCTAAAAAGCTAAAAACAGCAAGTCAAGTCTGAGACCATTCTCTAAATTTATGAACAAGGTAGATGTGTGAACAAGGTAGATTCTATTACCATTTATAGATTCCTCTCAAATTCCAAAGACATAAAAGACTGTATTGAACATGCGCTTCATGAACGTCCTTTTAGCCATCAACTTTAGCACCTTGTATGTAAACATGTATATTTCACTAAATTAAAAAAGAAAAAAATTCAACAACAAAAGAAGCATTTTACCAGTAATCTTGTTAAGACGAGCTCTCTTTGCCTGAAATGTGTTGCCTAGATTACTTTTCCTCTTGTGTGATAACGTGCTTTCTGCCTGCACAAAGGTCATCTTTGGAACATCCACTACAGGAAATCCTACTTTTAAAACAAAAGAGAAATCTAATAAACTCACATTTCACAAATCCTTAACACTCCCCAAAATAATTATTTCAGAAGAGTTATTAGAATGTTGCAGAGTAAAGAAACTTTAAAATTCTATTAAAAAATGAAAATGGCACATTCTGTTGAAGCATTAGATGTAGATTACCTCAAAATTTGTAATTTTTACTCAACATTATAAGAAATCAGTATTAAGCACTACTAAAAAGAACAATACTTATCAACCCAGAAATAGTTTCAAACATCCCTGAATATGGATATATATAACATCAGGGATTCTCACAGATAATAGAAGATACAGGAATACGAACAAAAGTATACAATAGCGTCATTAAAAAAAAAAAGCTGTGTTCTGCTCTTGTTAGAGCTAGTTAAAAGTTTTTGCGCAAGAAGTAAATGCTGACCGAAATGAAATTATCTAATAAAAATAGTTTCTGAACCGATTAATGTTATGTATCATAGTTATCATAATAACAAATTTGACATCTTCCTCTAAAAATACTAGTTATTACTTAATTCCAAAATTATCAACAGGAATTCTACTTCAACATTACAGCTATTTTATACAACTTGTTTTTACCAAATGTGTCACTAGATGTAGGCTCCTCTTCCTTTTTTTGGACTTCCTGCATGATTGTAGAAGTTGAGGTTTCTTCCTTTTTTGAAGGAACTTTTAGCCATTTTCTGTCCTCTTTATCTTTATTGCTGTTTGCGCTGGTTCTAGGTTTACTTCCTGCTTTGTTCTTGGCTGCTGCTGCAGCAGCAGCTTTGACCAAAGCTATCCAATCCTCCAAAAAGGAAACAATGGTAAGTAAGTATTAAAAAGTGCTTGAGACTCAAATAGAATACTTATAAACACACTGAAATTTCATCTAGAAAAGAGTAGTTAAATTTATTTTTATGGCTACTACTCAAAGAGCAGTAAAATGAGTTTCCCAAATTGCCTAAATAAGCTTTACGTATTATCAGTATACCACATGGATAAAAAGCAAAAAGAAAAAAAATTTCAAAAAACTACTGTGTATAGAATTCTGGCAGCACGTTCCCTGCTACCTCTTATCTGTCACAGCCTTAGAAATCCAAGAGCTCCCAAACCCAGAATACTGACTTTTTTTCTTACCCTTCTGACTGTGAAATACACCAATTTAATTGTTGCTTGAATTCATATATATATATATATATACACATACACACACTATACGAAACTACTATCAACTAAAAGCACGGTCCAGCCAGCTGCATGACTGGGCAGAGGTCTTCCTGAATTAAACTGATAAAACAGGGATAAATCTTATCTCATTATATCTGTGTTTCTAGAGTAATTACAGATTACTCTCTTTGTACTACATTACAAATTCCATTCAATAATTTCAATAAAGTCTTCTATCATATGACTGACTTTCAAAATCCACATTTATGGACATAAAAGTGTCATTGTAGCTAATGGCTTGTTTGACTATAGAAAAACATCCAAAGAGTGAACAACAGAACATACAGCCCAAATTAATCTACTTTTGGCATGTAGATGAAGTCTAGCCACCCTGTAAGTCAGGGGTCCTCAAACTAGAGCCCGCGGGCTGGATACGGCCCCCCAGGGTCCTCAATCCAGCCCCCCAGTATTTACAGAGACACCCCCCACCCACCCCCCCCCGCCGCTGGGGG
>JAVJGJ010000037.1:0-53487 GCA_035590215.1 Microhierax caerulescens | reverse complement strand
ACCTTGATGTCCCCCGGTGCAGCCTGTGTTGCCCATGAGGGCAGTAACTGGTGAGCGATCTCTCCCTGCCCTCAGCCTGACCCATGGGCCTGTCCTTACATTCTCTCCCCCCTGCCCGGCTGAGGAGGGCAGTGACAGTGTGGGGCGGGGGGAGGCACCTGGCGTCCAGATTGGGCCAGCCCACCACCACCTCTAAAGAGCAGCAGGACAGACAGTACAGTTTGTATGGTAGCCCTTAGGCCTGTCCAGACAGGACCAGCTGTGAGCAACAAACTCTGCACTGTACCTGGGGAGCATGACCTCACCTAGAGCCTCTGTCAGAAAACACCTGGAGAGACCCAAGATCAACATCTAGGGTTGTGGAACTGGGGGTATCAAGGGTCTGAGGTGTTTGTGCTGTGCTGGATGTTTATAGGAAGGGTCCCCTCTGTACCTTATGCAACAAAGCTACGTGGAGTAAGTGGGTAGCAGTGATCACACAATAGGCTCAAATGGGGAACCTCCAGTGCCCATGAATCCTGGAAGAGGTCACAGTTTCGCTAGGAGGCAGAGATTTCAGAGCATCACCTAAGGTGGCAGCTTGGGCACAAGAGTATAATAAATAAGCAGAAAGTGAAAAGCATTGCTTTTGCAGTGAAAATGCTCTGTTTACCAGTGGAACCTGTTGTGCTGTGCGACACCGTCTGAAGTGGAAAGCTGCTTTGTGAAGCACAAGTCATGGACCAAATGAACTGATTGGACTTCTGGGGACATTTGGGGGATGTCCCACAGACTAAGGGAACGATATCTGTGTCAAAGGATGCGGAGGCATCCATGATTGATGGGAATGTATTGAACAGTGTAGGACCTGGGTATGGTAGAAATGCTGTGGAAGCAAGGGGTGGAGATTGTACTGTGTCTGACTGGGATAGAGTTAACTTTCTTCATAGCTGTTCATGTGGTAGCCATGTTTTGGATTTTTGCCTAAAACAGTGCTGATAACACACCAGTGTGTTGGCTGTTGCTGAACAACACTTGTGCAGCATCAAGGCTTGCTTTTTTTTTTCCCAGTCTGCACCTCCAGCAAGTAGGCAAGAAACTGGGAGAGCACACAGGCAGCATAGTTGATCTGAACTGGAAAAGGGATATTCTATGCTGCAAAATGACAAACTCAACAAGAAAAGCTGGGCAGAGGAATAAGAATGGTGAGGTTTTTGTCTTCCAAGGTGTCCATTGCTGGGAGACTGATTGGGCCTGGGTCTGCTGATGGGAGGTGGTGAGTAATTGCCTTTGCATTACTTGAGGGGGCCGGGGGCTGGGAGGAGGTGTTTGGCTTAGGGTTGGGTTTTTTTGCTTTCCTTCACTTATGAAACTGTCCTTATCTGGATGTACAAACATTCTCATTTTTGTTCTTCCTCTTCAATGTCCTATCCCACTGCAGGGGAGTAAGCAAGTGGCTGTGTGGGTGTTTGGCTGCTGTCCGAGGTCAATCCACTGCCTTCCACTTGAAGGGTCTTTATAGAGAGACTGTGCAGTGAGATATTTTAGGGTATTTACCTGCTATGGGATTTTTTATTCCTCCTTTGATTTTTCCCTGTTACCATTTTCTAGATGGTGGTGGCAAGCAGAAGAGACTGAAGGAGGAAGAAGGCTTGATGAAAAACAAAGCAAGCAAAACAAAAAAATGGGGGGGAAACACTATTATCTCTTTTTAGTAAAAAGGTTGCCATTGCATTTATTTTAATCCTCCAGCTCTTACTACACTGAGAGTAGTTTTGATGCAGGCTTTTGTTTAGAGGGTTTGTTACAGGATGGTGAAAGTTTCATGTTGACAGTGACACCTCTCCAAGTGGCAATGTACATGCAGCATCAGGATGCTGTTAAAAAAGTGAAGGTGCTTCTGTCAAAGAAGAAGGAAATGGGAGAAAGATAAAAGAGGTAGTGAGGATAGGGATGGGTACCAGAGACTGGATTATGCTGTGGTATCAGAAGGTCTCAGAGCAACGTGTGGCACCAGGAGCATCACCTCACTGCTAAGGCTGTCAGGAAAGGGAGGCAGAGGTGCAGCAAACCCCAGATGTTTGGTTATATGGGCTAAAAGCTCATCTGCACACCCGCAAAGGAGGCTAGAGAGGCAATAGCAGGAGAGGGAGCCCAAATAATACCCTGGCCTGCAGCTCCCATGAGCCATCAGCCCATTAAAGGCCCATTTCCTCAAGCCCAGAGGAGCACAGGGGTACAATGGCAGGTGGGAACCCAAATTAAGGACTCAGAGGGAGGGACACTGCAGTGCAAGGTGTTAGGTGTGACTCCTACCATGCTGTCTTCAGAACAGGAGAAGCCCACTTGTGGTCCAGCAGTATGAGGTGACATTTTGTTGCACTATTGTCAAAACAGGAAATCAAGGAGGCCTAGCCAGTGTCCCTATTTCTTTTCTGCCCTTTCAGGTATACTCACCCCTGCCCTGCTGTACCCCTGAGGGCACCCAGAGCCCTTACTGGCCCTGACCCTGCCTACCCTGGTGCCTCCTCCACCCTGTGCATGGACCAGGACCACATTTAAGCTACTGTGTTCCACCATAAAAGCCAATGAGGAGCAACTTTGGCTGAGACCTTTTTCTATTCTTTTAACACTAAACCATCTCTGATATTTAAAATGTCTTGTCTCCTAGAAAAACAGGGCTTACATGGTTGCATTGCATATCTGCCCTCCATTTTCCCTTTCTCCACTTACTTCTAAAGCTTCTGCCTTACTTGAAGCTTGACAGAGAGACAGAGGTCTCATTACATTATCCCAACATGTTTTGTTAAAATGCTCAACTGGGCAGAAGAGTGACTGTGTCAACCTTTCCATGATAGAAGGGCTCAGTGCTCTCTCTCCTTCAGACACCAGAATATCACAAGGCAGAGAAGCAGGGAAGGAAATTTTGTTACTTCTGCTCCTCACAAAATTTGGTGTTTAATCTTGTCATGAAGACGGTCTTTAACCTTGTTAATATTATGCAGACCATAAACTGAAAACCAAACTGGATAGGAGATTTTATCTTGTCAGTCAGTGACTCACAAAGACTTGGAGGGGGAATAATCAGCTGAGCATGAGCTCATATGTGCTGTTGATGCTGAAAAGACTAATGCAGTCTTTGCAAAGCACATGCACATGGAAATACTGAGTAGGAGTAGAGAGGTGACATTATCTCTGCACTTGGCACAAGTACATTGTTACTAAAATAACGTACTGTTCAGAAAAGCCGTCAAAAAACTGGAAAGGTTCGGGAAGGATCTGGGAGAATGATCAAACACCTGCAAAAAAAGATACCATAGTGAGAGACCCAGACATCACTTTTTTTTATTTTGCCATTTGTTTTTTTCTTGTGGGCGATCAGATTAGTCCATAAAAGAACTACTTTAAATGACAGATACTGCAATCATGAGGTGACAGTCAATGGAATAAAACTTCATCATTGCTTTTACCCTTATTATAGTAGGAAGACATAGATAAAGTGACTGCTGGTGCTCATATTTAAATGGTGCCAGCACAGCCTCAGCCTAGCAAATGTGCAGCAGCACCTCTGTCCTGCTCTATCCATCTGCCGTGGTCACAACCTGGCTCTGCTCCATCATCATATACCCTGCTCCTGCCTCTTCCTTGGTTCATTTTGACACCCTGCCTGGCATCACTTGCTATGTCCGCCTCTTCAGTTTCTCTGCCCTTCTTTTGTGAAGATTTCTACTCTCTCACCAAACACTTCTCCTTTTAAAGTCCTAAATTTTCCAGATGCTGCAAAAGATCCTAAAGTGGCTAGTTTTGGAGCATCTGGCCTTGCATGGGAAAATAAAGTAGCTGACATCCATTGCCATGGACACCAAACAAAATAGTAACCCCATGGGTGTGGGACACCAACCCCAGTCTTTTCCAGTTTTGAAAGACACTGAAGCTGAACATTTTTTGCTCAGCTGCTCGCTGCTTCTTTGCAGAATGCCTTTAACTCACTAAATAGTTTCTCCCAGATGGCTGGCTGTTTGCTGACAGGTATTGCAACCACAGCACTGTATTTCACTGCATGCTGAAGAGGTGACATGAAGCTATAAACCAGAACTAAGGTCTGCTACTAGCAGAATTGTAAGGGTGAGGTATGTTAATCTGAGGATGCTAAGGGGTGAAATCTGCTAAGTCCAGGTGGGTAGTGAGATTTGTATTTATACAGGCAGATCCAGCACTAGTGAAAGAGGCCCAAATCCACACAAAGAAAAAGAAGAAAGAGCAGTGACTGTTGATGGAGGTTAAAGGAAATCCTGGGAGGCAGGTGAAGTTACTCCTTAGCAGAATGGTACATCCTGATACTCTGCATGGCTGGAAGGGAGCAACTACCCATTAGGGATGAAGGCAGCTTTGCTGTGCCATGTTACAGCCTGGTTATACCACTGTCTGTGTATCTGTTTGATATTTCTTGAGGGCACACTCAACATTCGTTATGTTATGAATATTGTTTTGCAATGAATGTTAGACCTCTGGAGATTTAATCATGCTTTTGTCTCAGGAATAATGCTGTGCAATGTGTTGCTTACTTCTGCCTTACATATTGCAGCCATATGTCTTGGACTGTGTTTTGGTTTTAGGGGATATTCTGTAGATTAGAACACATCAGTAAATATTTTACTGAAGTTTCTTTGAAAGCCTTGTTGATTACAGTACTGAGCAAAAGCTGTGCTAATACCTGCTCTCATTATGCACCAATTTCCTAGATTATTTCCCATTGAGATTGAAATTCATCATATACTTTATGGCGGATCAACAGAGAACTGACTCACAAACATATCCCAGTGGTAAGTTTTTCATGGTCTCCCACTTTTGAGAGCTGACCTCAGGGTGAGTAAGGGAAAGGGATGGAAGGAATGTCCTGCCAAGACAACAATTGTGTTGGAGTCACTGTTTGAGCACTCAGCATCTGGATGTTCGTTGCCATCATAATGATATTGTGGAGTACTGGAAGAGGAGAGACCAACAGGCAAATCTCTGCAAATCATGCAGTCTAGCAAGGACAGTTTTTGTAGTCAGGTTGCCAACATGAATGTGTGGAGAGAATTTGCAACTTGGACTGAAGGAAAACAGAAGTCCAGAACTCACATCTGACTAGCTTCCTGGAGTCCAGGAGTGAGAATGACAAAATATTCATCACATCTGCCAGCAGAAAATACCAATCACTTTGTAAAACTAGTGTGATATTTTCCTGTCTCCTTTGTGATCCTGTGAAAACTAGGTTGTCCTCAAGGGCTTAAGGATGGTTGTCAATTAAGAGATTAGCCCTTAGTGTCCAAACCTGCCTCTAAAATGCTTGCAAAACATTTGTTTATGGAAGGAATAATTTCTTTCTTGATAATTGGCCACTGGATCTGTGCTGGCATTGCAAGAACAGGTTGCCAGAAGGCTGTCAGAGTTCTGGTCTCTGTCCTCAATTGCCTTGTAGGCCACATTCAAATCCTTGATCTTTATGCAATGCTATAGAGCATCCAAGCTATAAACCCACTATAGCTCTAGGATATCATGATCCTCCACTGGATACCAAGGCTGCCTGTGATTTTTCTCTCCCTAGCAGTTGAATTAGTCCAGGACATCAGTTTCAATCCATCTGGAAATGCAACAAATAGGTATGGCACAGGCATAGCTGGAAAAATTGCAAATGGTTCTACAAAGGCTTGCAGGCTCTCAGTAGAAGCTTCACCAATTTAGACTTTGCTTAATTAGTGGCATACAAGCAGAGAGGAGCTCAGTCACTGTCAGATTACAGTAGTTATACAGATAGAGAGACAACTGATAAGAGTACCGTGTACAACAGAGCATGGAAGATAGGCATTTAAAATAAAGTTGTTGGAGTATAACTGTCAATTGTTATTTTTCTTTATTTATGCATCAGTGTGATTTATCATAGAAATTACCATGACATCAATATCATCAGTATTTTGCCAGTACTGTTGTCTCAGGAACCAGCAGTTCCAACACCTTCTCAACTATAGATTTTCAGTATGTATAAAACATACTATGAACCTTTAGAATTATATGTTGGCCGAAAGCATTACTGCACATCAGTACAAGACCTTCCATCATTGTCCATGCAGATCACATCAGGACTGGCACCAAAACCATCCAGGTTCTCAGGTACACTGATCAACAGTACATCACTGCCCCCAGAGGAACATTAATTTTCACTTTGGGACTCGTAATGTAACAAGGAAGCTCCCAACCAAAGATTCAAATTTTATGTGTCTAGTTAGAGCTCCTAGGTGGTACCCTAAAGCTGTGTGTATGTCAGTGGTTTGTTCAGCTTTCAGCCACCAAGGTGCTGCCGTGCAGGTGATCTGTCCAGCATTAACTGTGGTGACATGAAAGACAAGGAATGCGGGCAGTCAAGTCTTTACCATGTCTTATGGGTTCTTCCTAGTTTGGCCACATTGTGCTGGTTGTGGACATGACCTTTTATACCCTTTAGAGCTGAGAGTGATCAGTCTCCCCATACAGTCCTACCTAATTTAGTCCCTATCTTTTCCTTCTCAGTCTGGGTGTCCTAAGATTCTGCATGTAGGTTTGCACTGGAAGCTTGATAACCTGCTAGCCTTGGCACCATGAACACACCATTCATGCAGCACTTCCTCTGACACCTGAAGCCCCATTCCCACTCATTCTCCATTCAGATCAGTGACCAGTGCATTAATGTTTCTATTTTCTGCAAATAAGATCATTCTAGAGCATAACTGGCCAACAGCTGTCTGTATCCTGGCTGCTTCTAGTCACTGTAGATGCTATGGAGTGCCAATTCTAACTTTTGTAATCCCTAATAAAATCAAGTCAGCCAGCTTTTAGCATAGATGTGTTTGTTGCTTTTCTTAGTGTCCCTACCTTTTTGTCAGTAATAGTCAGATCTTCTTGTGAGGAAATTTGCAAAGAACTCTAATGAGGACCCAGCCAAGGTTGATTAGGGACCTCAAATAATTTCTGTCTTGACTGATGGATTGGAGTATTAGCCTGTTCTTTTTGTTTTCTTTCTCTGATAAAAATAGTTTAAAAAGAAGCAGTATTTTTGGATGCAAGGTGAGGGAATTGCAGATTCTAATGGAAGCACTTCTTTTCCCCATGTATACTTTTCTGCTGCTCTTATATCTTCATGTGAAATTGTATAAAATTCCTCTCAATCATATTCCCATGTCTAAATCAAGTTATATACCAACCAAATTTCCTTCTGATACCATATAATCAGAGCAAGGAGATGCAACACAGACTTGTCATGGCTTTGCACAGAGCAATATTATTGCACATTCTGGGTCTGTTTGATCTGGATCCTTTCTAAACACTTTTTGTCTGTCTAGATTGTGTGTGTGTAGTGTAATGCAGCAGTAGGTGACATAGCATTGTTGCAGGTAAGATGTTGTTGAGATCCAGGCAGTGTGGATGTATCAGCAAGCTCAGAGCTAATTCTAAGTTTTACAAGTCTATGCAAGTACTCCACCAAGCAAAACAGAAATGGCCTTCGTTGCCTGTATTGTAGGAGCAATTAATCTAAATAATGGATTTTGGGGCGGGGGTGTGGGGTGGGGTGGGCTTGCGAAATCAAGCCTGAAACTAAGAAAGTATCTGATAGCGTGGAGTGGGATTTCCATCTGATAACATAAAAAATGATTTTGTTCCTCTTTAAAAGCAAATACATTTTTGTTCATACAGCTGACCTGATAAGGTTATTAAAATCATATATGGTGTGTCAGTTCTGTAAACTGCAGTGCTAGCTTTATGCAGGGTCAGCCTTCTCTTCAAATTGAAATAAAATGCCTGGATTTGTGAGATTATTTTTAATTACCAGAGTACCTCAAACATTGCTAAGTGGTTCTGCTGCATAAAGGAATGCACTTAGCTTAAAATGTTATCATTCACAAAGTTGAATTAAAATGAGTCTTAGTTTTCCCTGCAGCAAGACTGCAGTCTGGAAGAGTTTCATAGACCTTCACTTTGACCCAGTGTGTCTGCTCTGACGTTCTCATGACCAGCCTTTCCCCTGCTAGTTTTTTTAATGTTTCAATTAATTTTCAGATATCTCAGAATACTTTTCACTTGCTGAGTACTATGTAAACAGCATTAGAAAAGACCTGTGCTATGGACAAATGACCTGATTTGATGGTCACTGAAGCTGGTGGAAAAGCTAAAGGCTGTGAGCTCTCCAGGAGATTCAAAGAGAATTAGTGAAGTGTCAGATTGCTCTCAACTGCATTTTATCAATAAGCATTCTAGTCCCTCCAACATGGCCACTCAATTTACTCTACCAGGCAAAAACCCCTTTCTGAAAATTGCATGTTTAGCATAATAGTGCACTGCAGTGAGTTACAGTGGTTTGGTGAGATGTCAGATTTATGGAGTAAGAGAGCTAAAAGCTCTGTACACCCACAAAGGAGCACAGGGAGGCAACAGCAGGAGGGAAACCCGAATAATACCCTACTGCAGCTGCTCCCAGGCCCATTCCAGGATCTGTCAACCCATCAAAGGCCCTTCTGCATCAGGCCAGAAGAACACAGGGCCACAATGACAGGTGGGAACCCAAATTAAGGACTCAGGGGAAGGAACAACCTGTGTGGGCCTCTCCCAGGGCTGTCCCAGAGGAACCTCAGTCCTTGCATCCTGGCATAAAACCCACCCAGATGAGTGAACACCAGCACACCTTTAGGACTGAGGGGGGTTACTGGCCTGGGAGCATGGGACATGTTATGACTAGGGATGTCTCTATGGGCAATGCCATAGGGAGTGGGCTGCTGAGGACCAGGGGGACCCTGACCAGCTGCATCTCTGTGTGTGGTGGTCTCTACCAACACCTGCAATGAGGCTGTGTCCCTGAGGTCTCAAATGTTCAGGTGCCAGCAATTGGGGAGACTGGGATCTGGGGCAACTACTGGGCAGGTGGAGTGTCTGAGCTCAGTTGCTGGAGGGATCCAGCTTGTGCAGCTGTGTATACCTCTGTACTCTCACTAGTGGACCTCTGTTCTGTTCAGCCAGAGAGGTGAGAAGGATGAGGCCGTCAGTGCTGTCTGGGTGAGTGCTCTCTATTTCTGCCTTTGTTATCTGTGTGGCCAGCTGTGTATGTATGTATATATATGGTGTATACACGTGTTCTGTGTGCATGTGCCTACCATGTATACATGCTCAGGCTTGAAGCTGGTAGAACTTCAGGCAGAGAGGTCCCACCAGCCTTGCCTTTCTTGGGCTGCCAGAACCAGCACAATATGTTTCCCACTGGCAATATGCTTTCTTCTTTATTAGCAGCGTCAAAAGTAAAGTAAGCCTAGGAGAAAAGTGGAAAGATATGCAGTAGTCCAGACTGTAATCTCATTTCCTTCCTTTTGTGGGTTGAACTTGTAATGTATGCAACAAGCATAAAACTACTGCACAGCAAGCTTGTTAGTATATTAATTTTCTCAAATTTGAAATCTGATAGTTGAGGTGGGGCTTGAGGTAGGTTGGGCAGTTTGTGAAGCAACAGGGAGAGCAACAACAACAACAACAACAAAAGCTGTATTTAAACCTCTGTGTGTGTATATATATAAATTATAGGCTAACATCTACCAATAAAATATTCACTAATGCACAAAGTTTAAGCATCAGAAACTTGTGGAATAGTGATGGATGGTAGTGATTAAAAAAGAAAACATCTCTAAGTCTAAATATGATGTAGACATAATATATTTTAACTATATAGACAAAAATGAAATGCCAATTTTCCTACAAAAAAGCAGCCCAACCTCAGAATTGACTGCTTCCTGTTGAGTCAAATATAAAAAGAAACCAGAAATACACCCGAGAAGTAAATTAATGTATGCATAGAAATTTTCAGTAGGTGACCTAGTTTTAAAGACCATTGGGAATTTATGTCCATTGCCTGTAGAGAGGCAGGGAGGCAAGGAAATCCCACTGTAGTGAAGCCCATGCATGCATGGGACTAAATTTCTTCATTGGCATAATTCCACTAAAATAAAAGAAGTGAAGAACAAACACATCCCTGTATTTCAAGTCTGAGCAAAAGGACCTTTAAAATATTAATTTTAGTTTAGCTCCCAAACAGAAAGTCTTTTGTAGCATTCTAACTGCCTAATTGCTATTTTTGTTCCCTTTTCTGTGAGGTGAGAATTTACATTCCTTTGTTATCAGTGAAGGTATTTTTCCTTCTCCAGGGGCAAAAAACCTCTATCATTAAATCAAATAAACCATATTTTACTAGATGTATGCTTTCTTTTTGTCACTGTTACATACAAACATCAGGAGAGATACCTACAAGCATGTTTTACTTATTTGTCTGGAGACGAAGTTTTGCACCCTCTGGTTGTATAGTTCTTCAGTGTCAAGTGGCTGATTTATATTACTTTTGTAAGAGTTCTATAGGCAAATGATTTTGATTACTAGGACATTTTATTCAGGGTCCATTTCCCTTATGTTGATTCAACTTTATTTTTGTATGCTTTAAGGTATGATGAATTGATACCTTACATAGTATGAAACATATAGAGTGGAACAATTAATAAGTTTACAAATGTCTTTATTCCTTTCTCCTTTCAAAGGAATGTACCTTAACATTACATGGTATGTATTCACAATAATGTTTTTGACCGTGAAACTTAAACAACTCTGAACTCTCACCAAATGCACATAATAGTGCTTTTGCAAAATGTCTTGTTACCGTACACAGCTTTTTTTTGGTAGCTGGATCATTTTCCTACATCAAAGCCCATCAGGCTCACAAGTATTTCAACAAATTGAGTGATTTGGGTATACCACTTCAGGGTTTTCTGGGTAAGGTAGAAAAGTAAAGCTGAAACAAAAATCTGCATCACTTTTCTTTATGAGAAAAGTTTCTGTCTTTGTTCTTCATATCATCATTGGAATGAAATGTTATTTATAGTGTACCTTGTCTTTCTCAATAGCCTGCAAAAGCTTTCACTGGGCTAATCTTAATCTTCAGTTTGCTCTTCAAAGTGAATGCTTCTGATGTGAAGCTACTTTACAGGAAGCATGACCTCATTTTTCTTCTGTGCCGCTGATTGCACAGGCTGTTTTCAAAAGGAAACAGGACTTCATAGAAGTGCCTTTCTGAAGACTCAGGGCTAATCTCTTCCAGGAAGTTGTAGAAAGAGCACCCTTCACTTAACATCTCAGAGGCTTGCATGTTGGTGGTGTGAAATATTTTTGCATACATGTGTTAAGAGTGAAAGGGATTTTCAAGGTTTGGAAGATTTTGCCCATATTTATCTCTTAATGTACTTGTCAGCTGAGGAATAACTAAGCTTTGGATTAATTTCTATACTGCTTTTCAGGGAGTTTTGTATTTTTGTGAGTATTGTTATCATAACCTGCAGGGAGGAAGGACTAGACTGCTCTTCAAAAATGACTGATATGTGTGAACAAATAAAACTATCTTTGTAGATATTTGTTCGATAGGTACAATAGAATAAAACTGATTGCCTGGGCTTCAGCTAATTTTATAGTTAGCACTGTATTTTGGTAGAGACTAATATAAGTATTTAGAATGTAAACATAGATAGGAAACTGCTGGCTACCAATTGAGAGCATTATTGGCACAGAGATTTATTTGATTTTTGGAGGAAAAGGAAATTAAAACTGACGATTTTGGACAGTGACTTTTTGTTTATATTATGACATGGGCTTTTGGTTGTTTTGAAATTCAAGAGGATTTGTTTCCTTAAACTTTTATTTGAATTCTTGACATAAAATATTGCTGCATTCACCTCAGATTCACTTTTAGTGAAATTTCTTAAAGCTGTTGGCCTTTTCTCCTGTTATAGTTTAAAGGTTCTGTACTGATGCTCGTTTTGTGGATTAGAGATATAATATTACTGCTTTAACATGCAGTGGTGGGTGAGTTGCTTTGTTTTGGCTTGCTTATATTGTTACCATAGATTCTCATGCTATTAATTGCCCAGAAATGGGACTGAATATTAAATGAAAGCAGAACATTATGCAGCATTATCTACAGCATGATGTTTCTATGCTTTCTCCAGCATTGATTGAACTATGATTTTCAGGAACCCTCTTCGTTAATGCATGAGAAAAATATAAAATTCATGATCAAGGGTAGCAAAAGAAAATAATCTATTGGATTGCCTGTTCCATGGCTGTCTTAAAAATGCTTTGTATTATTATTACTTAAAACAGTTTGAAAGCAAATTACAACTGCTTATTAACTGTTCTTCAGCAGAGGGAAAGTCATCGCCTCCCCAGTAATATATTTGCATATGCATATCTCTCACTTCCTTTTATAAACATATGTATTTACTCTATTTTACCTTAGATCTTACTTCTGTGGAGGGTGGCAGATAAATAAGCATCCTGCAGAGACGTACTTGCAAATTTAGGACACAATTCAAATTAGTAATGGAAGGACTGTGGTTTGTATACTGCCACTTTAATTAGTATGTGACAACACTTTCCAATGAAAGCACTACCCATATGTAAGATACTATTCTTTAAAGTTACTCTTTTTTAGCAGTTGTTACTTTATATTGTTGTAACTGAAAAAAATCACATGCAATACAACTGTGTTGTGGGGTTTAGTCGCTGGGAAGTTTCACTCTCAGATTATTAAAGAGTTATAGTAAGTATAACTGATGGTGAGCTATATTTCTATAACCCTTAACAAACAAATCTGCCCTAGAATCACTCATTTTTGCCTAAGCAAGAATACAACTAATTATGTGATACATATTGAAGATACTATCTTACACATCCTAATTTTCAAACAAGACAAAATAAAACATACTTCTGTTTCTTTATAAATGCTTTTACACACAATCCATATTACCTGTTATCCCAGCATATATGAAACAGTCCTTTTCAAGATGTATGGAATATCACATGTTGCATCGACACAAAGAGCAAGTAAATTTGTGCACATTTGTTAGAGCTTTCAAGAAAAACCTCCGTAATGGAACGAATCTTGTCTGACTGATAAGATTTGGGATTTTGCTGATTTTAGTTTATATCCAGATCTAAAAAACACCTATGGAGTTCTTCCTGCATTTTCTTGTAGGATTTTGGATTCATTTCTTGGTTTTCAGTATGTTTTTGCACAGTTAAACATAATGATTTTACTTAAAATAAGATAAAATATTTCAAGACCTAATTGTATATGAAAAAAATATGTCTACAACGTGTCAGTCTATGAAATACACCAATGCTCTTGCTTTTTGTACAACTGGCTGTGTGGCATTCTGACTAATGCTACTTTATCTCTTTGTACCTCCACCAAGTTTCTTCCAGTTGTCTCTTCCTCTCGTTGTTTTTGCAAGGGTTAGAGCATAGTTTTCTCATGGTAAAGTGAACTGTTTGGTTGGGGTTTTTTTTCCCAAAGCGTAGGAGAAACAGCATGTATGGGAGTAGGACTGAGTGGTTAAAAGTACTCTGGAAGGTTTTACTTCCCATCTTTGGTGGCCCTGCTTGGTCCCAAGGCTCAGTCAGCCTTCACATCTAGGCTGTGACTTACGATTGAGTTCCAGATAAAAATAAAAAAGAGTACCAAAGTGGAAACACTGACCTTCATGTCTTTTCTTTGCCTCAGTTCATAATTGAACATTTAAAAAAAAAAAAGTTTCTCTTAGACCTATCTCCTTTTGTAGGTGAATGGTGGGCATTTACTAATGTTATGCTATTATAAGCTTGAAGCTCTAAAAGATACAACAGAGGCAAGGTATTACAGGGAAATATCATATCTTTTATCTTTCCATGTAATTGCAGACATAAATTCTTCCTATGGATAGCCATTGCTCATATTTCTTAAGATTGATTCTGTCAGATGCTGAACATCTGGTAGCACTTTGCAGACTTGATCCATGGTATTCCAGACAAATCCTATTTCCTTAGTATCCTGCCACAATATTATTGTCAAATCTTTGTCAGTGTTGCTATCCCTGTTGTGCTATATCTGCAATTTTCATCTGAAAAATATATTGTAATGGGGCTCCTTCCATTCTACTCTTTATCTATCACCAGTACATGTACTAATTTTTGCATGAAGTAGATTTATGGGAAAACACTTAAAATTACTGCAGCTATTGCATTTGCGTCCATAATTATTTTTCTTAAGGTTGTAAGCTGTGCAGTGTACAAGTGTCTGATTATGATTGGCTCTGATTCTGTGTTGTCCTGGTTGAGATGACTTTCCTATAAACACTACATCTTTCCCACAATCTTTCATCTGTTTTATCTCCTTTAATGTCTTTCTTAATGTCTTTTCTTTTTTAGCTTCTTTTATGATCTTTCTGATATGCATAAGGTTTCTGTCAGTGAAGACCTATCAGCTGTGTGAGCTCTCACTGGATATAATGACTCCTTCTTATTTGGCCTTTGCCTCTGCAGGTTCAACAGCGTTTAATGGAGAACATAGACGCAGCCTCTCACATGTTTTTCCAAGGTATTGAGGAAAATTGTACTTGTTTAATTTTATTTTTATTTCATTGGAGAAGTTGTAAAATCCCTTTGGAGCCACTTAGATTTGTAGTGCTGATTTTAATTTAATTACTGCTTTAAATGGAAGTCCAGAAGTACTGCTGTGGATATTGGAAGCATTAGCTTGGCAATTACAAGGTTTTGGAGTACCTGTGTTCCACCTGCTTTTCCCTCCACTGAAATTACAGTCTCCCTGCATGACATGCCATATGGGATAGTTAAACTGCTACTGAAACACACGTCAGCCACTGAATCAATCCAGTCTATTTCCACAGATGTCACTGCATGGCCACTTGGAACTCAAAGGTGTTGAGGAGAAAGGACTATCCATAAACCCATTTTTACTTGAGCTAAGTTAAATGTCTAAAACATTTAGATCCTTTCACCTCTGTCCTGTTGTTACAGTACTATGAGGTAAATACCACATAGTATGTTTTTCTGTGCTGTATTTCATCTCAAAGTCAATTGTATTGCAGTGCTGGATGAAGTTATCACCATATGTAGACTTTATCCCATGTTGTTCTAGCTGCAATGTGTTCTAGGATTTGTAAGAATTGAAAGTCATGTATCCTTAAATCTTCATTAAATATGGCAAGATTATAAAAAGCAAACAAATCCTGCCAGGTTCAGAGGCACTCAGGCCTGTGCCATGCAGAGTAACTTGGAGAAGCAAAATACTGTAATACTCTGACAGCTCCAGGTAAGTGTAGGTCTAGCAGGCTCCTTGGCCAAGTGCACTGCCACAGAAATACACCTTGCACTTCTCAATTCAAGCTGGCTCCATGCATTCATGACATGCACCACCTGGCATGAAGCCCTCCTATAATCTGAAGCTCTGGAAAGTGTGATGCAGGCACACTGTAGGTGGCTGGAACCCCCTAGGTCCAGAAGTAATATCATTATTATATCCACATACTTTAAATCTATGTCATTACCAGCCCCCATCAGCTGGTAAGGTAAATTTTTTATTATCAAATGATGGGTATGCTCTGTCTAGACATTCACTAAATTGGAGGGTTTAATTTCTCCCTTTCAGTTACGCTCGCGCCTTTTTGGACAATGATCCTGCCTAAGAATATTGTTCCACAAATCCTCTGGCAGGCTTCCTTTCCACATGTCGCCTCAGCCCTCAACTACTTTCTAATGGCTATTACATTTTGACGGAAGACAGTTTTCTGTCTGATGAGGAGGGCAACGTAATACTGACACCATCGCAGACAAGTGTTACATATAAAGAGAATTTAGTCCAGTAAGTGAACTATATGCAGATTTTACTCAGTGTTGACAATTGCCTCCACATCTCTGGATTTATCCAGAGGAATCTGTGTGGCTGTCTACATTTTGCTTTGAGCATAAGGTCAGCATTGCTTCTTAATGGGAGCATCTCAACTGATTTAGTTTGGAGAGTACAGTGATTGAAATAACTTGATTTTCAGTCATGTCTAATCTTACTACCCAAAAACTCTTCAGTACACAGTTGTTGCTGTAATTGGAGTTGTGTACAATAAAGAAAAAGGAGAACTACAGCTCATTTTGCCAATGGGGTGTTACCATGATAAGGAATAAGAAAAAAAAGTAAGAAAAAGGTCTTGTCCTGGAATTCTAACTCAGTAAAAACTCTTTTGATTTCAGAAGAACATCAGTTTAGGAAGGTATATAAAATGTAGTTCCAGAACGTTTAAGTACAGTGGATTCAGGCTGCACCAAATGGGATATGATAGGGTGAAACTCGTGGGTAGTATGAGACTGCTCACAGTAGTAGTAGAGCCCAATAACTGCAGTCCATCTAGTGTCACAATAGCACGATATATATATTGTTGCACTGTTAATACATTTGTTGACGTTATTGCAGGGTGCAGCAATCATTCTTGGTGACATACCCAGGGTCAAGAACAAAGCTAGGAACAGCACCCAGAACCTGGTTCCTTCATGCCAGTCCTGCAAGCTTTAGAGCTCTGTCCCCGCTCAACAAGAGTAATTAACTCTATTCCTTGACAATGTGTCTTTCCTTTCTAGTGTATTCAGGCGAAGGAAAAAAATCCATCACTCTGGTGCCAGTTTGTTCAATCTCAGTGCCTCCAGGTCATGGCTCAGCAGCACTGTCCTCAGCAATACGGATTCCTCCCATGTAGATAATCCTTGGCTTGATGGATTCCATAAACTAAAAGCCAGTCAGAATGATACTGGTAAGCCCTGACCAGGTGCCAAGTAATCGAGCTACAACATTACAGTCTATATTTAGCGGGGCTTGGGTATCTCTTTCTATAAGTTTTGCAGAGGCTGTCTGCCAAGATGTGCAGGTAAAGAATGGGTAAATGACAGAATTGTAAGTGGTGAATTGAGCTCAGGGGTTTAAAACAGAGTATGAGTCCACAAAGACCTTTGTGCCAAAAAGGAATTTTTAAACTGAATTTGGATCCAAAGTCATCACCAGTGATGTTTATGCTGGTGTCATTAACATCTGGCACTGTCTGCTTTCACATGGCTGGTGGTATAACTTCATTGTGTTATGCTCGATGCAGTTTTGTCTTTACTCTGCATATTTTCTCCTGCATACATACAATTAACTTGCCAATTCCCTACCCTTAACAATTTGGAGACATCCCTGTGATTAATTAATTAATTAATCCACCCCCACCCCCAATTCGTTAATACAAAGGCTCAAAGCTCTTCTTTTATGTAATCTCAGTTATATATGTGCTTTTTGTAGGTGATTCAGGCTTTTCTTCTCAGTTTAGTAGCCATGTGCCACAGAGGCAAACTCTAGTATCTAATGGAGCCTCTCTCACCAAAGATGATGAGTTTCCTCAGCCCGAGAAACCATTTTGTGCTTAAGAATCCTGCTTTCCATTTATGATTAATGCAAATGAAGAGACTTTGAGCAATGCAGGTATGTTACATTCTTATTCTGATATGTCTTATTTTTACATATTATACATTAAAAATGCATAATAAAGTGCATTTAAAATATTGATATGCCCCCCTTGCAGAATTGAACTTGTTTCCTGAAACATACCTTTTAAATGACTAATTAAAAATAATAAAAAAAAATCTTAAAATTGATATTTACTTGTTCATTCCTTCCTGCTCACATCTTTGCCTCTCCTATTTTCAGTGATAAATGGAAAAAGAAAAAAAGTGAAGAAGAAAATGGAGGAAAGGGCATGGGAACAAAAAATGAAACAGGCAATTATTCAGAAAGGCTTGTTTTCTGAGAGCATGGAGGGCATAGTCCCTTTGTGGTGGGGAGTGGGAAGACTTTTGAGAGACACTCAAAGCATGAAAATTAGGTTTCCGCTTTGAATCACTCTAAGCAAACTCCCTTAAAAAGAAACTGAAGAGGCTGGCCTCACAGGCTGAAGGCAATCTTTGCTAACACCTTCTGTCATATATTTACTTTCCTGAAAACTCATGAAAATAATGCTTCTGATTTGTCTTTTAGAATCCAGGACAGTGCAAAATGTCCTTTCTCAGATGGCTGCACTGATCATGTGTTTAACAATTTCAATGTGTACAAGGCAATTGTACATACATGATTTGTTGTTTCTGATATTAATACTTACTCTGTTTCAACTGGTGAATAAAACATAAATTAAGGGTCACATTTTCAAAGTTAGATGTATCTTACTGTGAAAACATATTTTCACATAACAGTCAATGCAGGCAAATATCTGAGCTATACAGATATGCACAAAAGTAAGAAATATGTATACAGATGTGAAAACCACTATGTCAAGTGTGCTTGGACAGGGGTTCTGAAAGGCTGAGAAGAACCAGAATGGATCCATCTCTTTCTAAGTGACCAACATAGGTGATTCTTTCAGTCTGGGAATGCTGAGTTTTTTCTTTCTAGGTAGTTATCCTCAATGGATTAAGTAATTTAAAGTTTCTAACTGCAACTGACCTACCAGAGTTCAGAGGGTTCGTCTGCAAGAACCTTCTCTCCTCCTACCCAAGCTTCACGTCTATTAACCCAATATCCATCCCTTGAGTTTTTCTAACCTTTATGGGTATTACTGTGTTCTCAGGTATTTTCCGGGAGCATTGGCTGCCATTTTGTTGCTGATAATTTTAGTTTGTAAATACAGATTTTCTTTATATTCAACACAAAATATTTTACTAAATGAGTCACATCTGAGGACCAAAGTCCATCATTGGATGTATATCCACAGCTTTTATTGATGCTTATAAGAGCAGTATGTTGGCATCTTTATTTGGACTTGACAAGTTTTCCAAAACAACTAACTTTTGGTAAATGGCTCCAGTGTCATGTGATGAATAGAAGAATTTAGAAGTTTTACCTTAAGAAAAGGAAGGAGATAGTCATTCTGTTATTTTCATGTCAAAAGATAGCAGGCATTATCTGAAGTCACTAACAGTGGATGTGGCTTTTCCTGTTACTGATTTGTATTTGTCATGTTTAACCTTGGCCAGCAACCAAACACCACACAGCCACCCGCTCACTCCCCCTCACCCAGAGGGATGGGGAGGAGAATTGGAAAGGGACGTAAAACTTGAGGTTTGAGATAAGAACAATTTAATATGTAAAGCAAAAGCTGCACACGCAAGCAAAGCAAAACAAGGAATTCATTCACCACTTGCCATGGGCAGGCAGGTGCTCAGCCATCCTCAGGAAAACAGGGCTCCATCACACCTAAGGGTTACTTGCAAAGACAAACGTCATCACTCCAAACATCCCCCCCCTTCCTTCTTCTCCCCCTGCTCTATATACTCAGCATGATGTCATATGGTATGGAATACTTTTTTGGCTGGTTCGGGTCAGCTCTCCTGGCTGTGTCCCCTCACAATTTCTTGTGCCCCTCCACTGGCACTCACTTGACCTCTCACTGGCAGGGCCCAAGAAACAGAAAAGTCCTTGACTTAGTACAAACATTACCCAGCAACAACTAAAAACAGTGTCCTATCAGCATTTTTCTCACATCAGGGCCAAAACACTGCGCTGTACTAGCTACTAAGAAGAAAATTAACTCTATCCCAGCTGAAACCAGGACAGTATTCATAGAAAATTTCTGTTTATTTTGAAAAACTGCCTTTTCATAATGTGCACTTTATGTTCTAACACTTATTCATTTGCAGAAAAAAGAAGATGAATCTAATATGCCACAACATTAAAATGCAGAGAAAAACCAAGTGTATAAATTCTTATGAATCCTGAGGTTTGCTTTTGAGCCTTGCACTGACGTGCACTTGCAGGCCAACAAACTGAGCCTTTTTTTTTTTTTTTTTTTCCCCCGCTAAAAATCAGAACAGCTAACTGGTGCTAGATCCATCAACACCTTTCAGGGACTACAGAATTTATATGACTTGGCCCTTCTAACCCAATACATCATTAGGTGCAGGTCAGAACTTGCCTTTGGCTTATATTTTAGTCTGGTAAATGTCTTAGAAGTATGAAATTGGTCTGATCCATTGAATAAAGGTGCTGATGTTGCTGTTTCAAACTGCTTTATTTCAAGCTTTGCACAGAGCTATAGCTTCTAAATCCTGGAGAAAAAGACTTCCATATTCAGGTCTGAATTATGTTAGCAAGCTCACATGTAGGTCTCCATGTTGAAAGCATGTGTGCTTGTGCTGGATTTATGAATTGCCATTCTTTCACTTTCTATGTATCAGAAAATTCCCTGGAGTGTGTAAAATCTAAAATTCTGCTAAGACTAAAAACATTTGGGCTTATCTGAATTTGTGTGATGAAAGTGAAGCTCAAAAGGGACATTGTTTCTGAAACTGTGTCAGGGTGCAGGAGCTCATGTGTCCCAAGGGCAACATGTCTATCTGGCAGACCTCTTAACCTTTGAGTTGAGTATATTAGAAGTTAGAGACAAGATGGCACAACCTGGAGAGCCATATTGCAATGATAGTCTCATGTTTTGAGCACCCAAGGGTCTTGGCCCAATACCTCAGATACTCAAGGATGGTATATTACACTTTATTACTATGTCATGCCCAATAAATTCAAGTCCACCAGATCAGGACTAGTGTGTTGCAGACACATGCTCCAAAGTACTGCTTTCTGGAATAGTTTAGCCCTGAGTCATAAACAAAGATGTTCTTCACAAGAGGAAAACAAATTTGCTCTAAGAGCTTTTCAGTCACTAGTGTACAAAGAATACTTTTTTTATGCTTATCACAAGTGAGAAGTTACCTGCTCAGACAAGCAGTCCTACAGCTTAACTGAATTTGGCAAACCAGGACCTACATATATACTGATTATAACAAACTGTGGTTTAAATCAGGACAAACAAGTACGAGACTTTGGAGCAATATTAAGCTGTGAAGAACAGAGGAGTGGAGGGAGGTGTTTCTTATTGTCCTACTCTGTTTAGCTGGCAATAAATTAAATTTATTTCCCCAAGTTGTGTCTGTTTTGCCCATGGCAGTGACTGGTATGTGATCTCCCTAGTTCCTTATCTCAGTCCATGAGCTTTTCTTTGTATTTTCTGCCTCTCTCCTGTTGAGGAGGGGAAGTGAGAGAGTGGCTGGGTGAGCACCTGGCAGCTAGCCAGAGTCAACACACCACACCTTAGTACACTGCAATTTAAATAATTGTGAATTTTGTATTTCCTTCTACAGAACTATCATATAGGATCTCTACAAAAGGGATGACAAAACCCTTGGTATTAAGCATAACAAAATAACAGGTGTTTCTGTGCAATATGATGTAGATATGACATCTAAAATACTGGACACAGAAAGAACAGGATTTTTTTCTTCTTCAAATTTATTATTTTGAATTCAATCTATGTTCTCAAGTAAGAAGTTAATAGTACTAGCAAAAGGTACAGCTATAAAGGTTGTTGTTTGAAGGGGCCTGCATTTTAATATGAAACAAATGGGCAGATAGTGCAAGGCCTTGCCAGTGGCCCTCCTTTATTCTCTGGCTCTGTGGAGTGGCCTTGGGCCACACAGTGGTGCCATTCAACCAGCTGTGTAAACATCCCTCTCCTCAGCATGGATTTGTTACTGACCCAGTCAGGCAGACCTGGACAAATACTATGGAGTTAAACTAAAATGCATAAACTACTTCTGCTCCTTTGTGTCTCATTATCTGCACAAAACTTATGGGTTTTAACTCAATGACAACTGCTTTATCCTATCCTCTAAATCGCAATACAATTAGAAATTTGCAGTGTGGCTGTGGGGAGTTCCATGTATTACATCAGAGGTAAATGACTTAATAAATTAATTTTATAATTTAAAAAAAGAGTCTTGCAGCCTTATTTAAACTTATATGTGAAATTTCCTGCTAGTAGAAGATGACCTTTAGGTTTGATTAGGCTTTTATGTTAATGAAGATCTGTGTTAGCAAAGAGGTATGAAAAACATACTGACCTTCCTGATGTTTACACTTGGAATGGTGACAGTTATGCTAGTTTGTGTTCTGGAGTCATCCATCAGGGTTGTTAGGAAGGCTGTGATCAAGGCATGAGAGAGCAATGAACAGGATATATGAACATACAAAGGAGAAAATAAGAATAAGTATGAAAAAAAGCACAACTTCATTATCTTGTGATCAAATGTACATATATTGAACTGCTTCTCCACTGCTGAATTGGACTGAATTCAAACTGGTGATAAGCAGGTCAGGATTAGATGAAGGACTCCATAAAGCTCATTAGTGATGTCTTGAAACATGTAGTCCCATCTAGTTTCTTTGAGGTTTAGTGTGCCATAACTTTGCCAGTTGGGAACGTGTTTAATCAAGCATGTGAAGCAATGCTACATCATTATATTAACTACAAAACTGAAAATGTCAGGTGCGAGAATTTCTGTAGCTGTCTGAGCAGCTACCTGAGGCCTCCAGCCATAACTCTTACTCATTAGCTTTGTTAGAAGGTAACTTCACCAAGGGTGAAGTTATAGTGTGGTAATGGAAGGAGAGAGTCCACAAAAACCTGCAGGAGGGTGAAATATCTACATCCAGAGCATGACAAATTTTAGCCTGCATTTTGACCTGCTCTATGAGTTAAATATAGTGGCAAGGGATATTCTGAGGCAGTGACCTGCTGGGGGAATCTTCCAGGCAAAGGTGGAGGACAAGAGCATTCCCTGTAAAGGAAAAGCCCTGGGTGTGCTGGTCAACAGCTAGCTGAACATGAGCTAGCAGTGTGCCCAGGTAGCCAAGAAGGGCAACAGCATCCTGGCTTGTAACAGAAACAGTGTGGCCAGCAGAACTAGGGCAATGATCCGCCCCCCTGTGCTCAGCACTGGTGAGGCTGCACATCAAATGTGGTCAGTTTTGAGCCCCTCACTACAAGAAAGACATTGAGGTGCTGGAGCATGTCCAAAGAAGGGCAATGGAGCTGGTAAATGGTCTGAAGCACAAGTCTTCTGAGGCGCAGCTGAGGGAACTGGGGTGGTTTAGTCTGGAGAGAGAGGTTCAGGGGGGACCTTACTGCTCTCTACAGCTACCTGACAGGGGGCTGTAGGCAGGTGGGGGTCAGTCTCTTCTCCCAGATAACAAGTGGTAGGATAAGAGGAAATGGCCTCAAGTTACACCAGGGGAGGTTTAGATTGGATATTAGGAAAAATTTCTTCACCAAAAGTTTATCAGGCATTGGAACAGGCTGCCCAGAGAAGTGGTTGAGTCACCATCCCTGGAGGTATTTAGAAGATGTGTTAATGTGGTGCTCAAGGACGTGGTTTAGTGGTGGGCTTGGCAGTCCTGGGTTAACGGTTGAACTGGATCTTAAAGGTCTTTTCCAACCTAAATGATTCTGTGAATCTATGAATCATGAGAACAGGCTGCTTTCATAGACAACAAAAAACATGTTTTCAGCCCAAAATGCAATAGGTTAAACTAGCTGATGAATACACGAGGAGGACAAAAGTATCAAAGAACAGACAAAAGATAAATGTCTGAGGAAGAGCATTTCATATATGATTGCTCAGCCAATAAAGGAATCAGGAGCAACGCGAATAGTAGAAATCCTACTTCTGAAGTATACAGAAGCCGTTTTGCCTCATGGGCGGACACACCAGCGCTCCTGGCTGCTCTGGCACAAGGACACGCCGACTCGGGAACAGAACGCACCGGCCCAGAGCGAACGTCCGGCGGCGAACGCGCGGGGCCCGGGGCCGGCCCTCAGCAGCGCCCGGAGCTGCCGCAGCGGCCGCGGTCTCCGCCCCGCCCCGTTGCCAAGGCAACGCGGCGGCGTCCTGTAATGGCGGCGGCGGGAAGCTGAGTGGTGGTCATGGTGCGGAGTGAGTGTCGCCGAGAGCCTCTTTCCTCCCCTCCCCAGTGTCCCTTTCTCCCTCTCCAGGACGTGCCCCCACTCCCTGGCCACCGTGTTCCCTCTTCCCATGCTTGTGCCCTTTTCCTGCCATCCCCATACTCCCCTAGCAGTTCCTCTCCCCTCCTGCCTCCCTTCCTCTCCTCACTTTGCTTGGTTATCTGGTTGCCCTTCTCCCTGGTGATAGCAACCCCTTTTATCTCACCGAGCACAGCACACGGGTGTGCTTGCCTCCCGAAACAGCCCCCGAGAGGCCCAGCAGCGAGCTGGCCCCAGTGGGGACCCCTCCGTGTGTGGGGCAGTACCCTGCAAGGGGATGTGTGTGACAGGATGGCTTGCAACTGGGCCTAGAGCTGTCCTTGCTGTCCTTTCCCTGCAGTTATAAACGTTCAGCGCTAGGTGATAATATATATATTTTTTAAGGTAGAAGTAGCCAATGCAGGCACTTTATCAGAGATGTCAAAAAACCCTGAATGAGATTAAAATGCATCCTGCTATTACTTATGAACACATAATCTTTTAGAGGTAAAGCAAGAAGACAAAAAAACCTAGGTGCTCATACATATCACTCAGGAAAAAAGCCTGAGGAATTCCCTTCCTCTCTGATTTTCCCTGTAATCTATTTTGATTGTGTACCATCAGTGGACTGCCAGTCCCTTGCTGGGCTAAAGTAATGTGCTTTGGAAAGCAACTCTTTCTCTCTGCATGAAGCTGGCATATACCCACTTTGAGCTGGTGCTGCCTGAAGGAGAATGGCTTCATCTCCTGAATGGTGTGACAAGAATTTGAGCCTTGAAATAATGGTTGCATACTTCACTTTTCTGAAATACAGGTTCCCCCCACTGTTTCTTGATATACCTGTAGCTGTCCACCTGCTTATTCTTTCAATTTCTTTAATGCTTTCCTTTATATCTGCTCTGTTTTGAATAAAACAAGTAATTTTTGGAAACACAGCTGTTAGTTCTTCAAGATCTGTTATCTCCAGTTGATTGATGCCACCCCTTGTTTCCCCATGTGATCACGGGAACACAGGAGTAGCTGTGATCACTCAGGTCACTGGTCTGTTCTGTTACTGCACACAACATCAGTTAATCTGGTTAATGAGCTTCTCAGTGAGAAATGATGTTATTACAATGAGTTTCATCAGTGTTCTGGGTAAAAGCTTATATTTAAAATTTGTTTTCTCTTGCAAGTTTGTTTCCCTCATTTTTCTTCTATGAGCTAGATAGGCCTACCGAATGGCAAATATTCATTCTGTTTCCTATAGCAGGTCTCCAAAATAGGTCTCTAAACTCTACTGTAGCTTCTATTGTGAATGATTGTCTGTTTTGCAAACCATCTGGTAATGGAAGTGGATGTTTTTGAATAATCACTCCAATAATCACTTCAGTTTTCTTTTCATCAGCAAAGGAAAATCTGGCTGTAATAAAACTGTCAGGAATTGTTTGTATGACTTCATTTTGTATAAAGGGTATAGACTCTAATGTTGTCTTCAATGCATAAGTATGCAGATTGTGGAGTTATCTTGCTCAGAAATACCTGTTTGCAATGGAAATACTGGCACTGAAAGATCTGCTACAAAACACTTTAGTGATCAGGACTTTTTAATTATTATTTCCAGCAGATTTGCCAAGTAACTTATTAGAAATGTCAGTGGTTTTTGTATTTTAATATTTTCTATGAAGACTAAAATATTTAATCATTATTATTGCCACTTTTTATCTTTTCTCTATTAATTTAATCAGCTTTAATCAATGGGCTAATGAAGGTAAGTTGTTTGTTAGATACAGCAAGCATGCCCAACATGATTAAAAAAGAAATATACTTACCTTTCCCAGTATGCCTGATGTGCAGACAGGATCTCTTCTTATATCAATATCAGTATCACCCCTATATAATTTTGTAAATCATGTCAGATGAAACTGTTGAAGAAAAAGGAGGTTTAACTCTGCTCATCTGTAAGTAATACAATATATGCAAAACTAGTTTCACCCCATTCCCTAAGGCTATAGATAGAGGAGCTCCACTGACACTTGTGAGTTTGGGCTGTTGTGGTACGTAGTTTACCCAGCTCGTAGCAGACCAGTGAATGAGTGCAGCCATTCCAGGACCACAAATAAAACTGGATGATTTCACAAAACCTTCCTGAGACAAAGAAGCAGTGCAATAATACTTTTAGTTAATGCATAGTAGGAACAATTTGTTTTCACAGATTTCTGGATATTTTTTCTTTTTACTTATTTTTCTTCAGAGCCTTTTTTGAAGGCTGGCTGGTCTTTTGCGGGGGGGGGGGCATTAACAATTATGAACATACCTATGCTAATTTGATAAAACCCTAGGTTTTTAATCCATACTTCACTGTAGCTCGCTGCTTGTCAAGGAAAGGGAAATGTTAGGCCTTTTTTGGTGCTATGGACTGGAAACAAAGTAATAATATCTAGCTCAAGATTGAGCACTGGTTCTCAGAATTCCTTTACCTTCATTATACAGAGCCTTTTCACTGTTTGAAAGACTGTCTGGCATTAAATGTTACTGCATGATAACTGAACACAGGTCTCTGGTGGTTTTTGGCCACTGAAACTCCTTTGCTGGCTGCTAATGAGCTGGTAGTGAGGATTAAATTTCATTCTAACATAAACATTTATAAGCATTAATTAGTTATGTCTTTGCCTCAAGCATGAAAAAAAGTAAAAAATATCTGCCCACTTTCAACATTTATTCTGCTTATTTCTGTGCACACCATGATGGCAAAAGAATATGATGACACATGATAGCTAGTTTACTTCCCCCCCTTGCTATCTGTGAGGTGAACATCTGGCATCAGGAAATAAAAGAGCGTAAAACACTCCATTGCTTGTTGACATGAATCAATCTGCCACTCAAGCTGTGCTGAAGGTAATGGATGTTGGATTAATTTCTGTCAGAGTTGTATTACACTTATATGGAAGACTTAGCAATTTTCATATGGGTTTTTCTAAATGTTACAGGTGACATGAGTGTGTTCCACAAATTATGTTTACTGTGGCAGAGTGGGACGAACTTACTTGGTACCTGATGTCTTTTCGAGGAGATTTTAGTTTTGTTGGTGTTCCTACCAGATATCTATTTGGTATGGTGGAACAAAAGATTTTAATGATTCTGTAAGTTGTTCATAAGTCAGATGGCAGAAAATTACTAAAGGGAAATACGACATCGAATTTTTCTTTCAGTTACTGAAGATCTTGTTAGAAGACGTGCAGAACATAACAACTGTGAAATTTTTTCACTGGAAGAGATCTCTTTACATCAGCAGGAAATAGAAAAACTAGAGCATCTTGACAAATGGTGTCGAGATTTAAAAATTCTCTATCTTCAGAATAATCTAATTCCCAAAATAGGTAAGTGCTTTCTAGATATGTTTCTTTTAAAATGGATTTACATGCATAATTTTGAAATCAGAAAAAAGTATTTGTTGAGTTATATTTTAAGGGAATTTAGAGTAAGTACAGAAAAGTTCTTTGTTGATCTGCTCCTGCAAGATTTTCTTTCCCTGTCTCTTTGGTAAATTTGTTCAGAAGCTCAGAAATTTGCAAGAGAATTTTTAAATTAAAAAGACACTACTGAGATACTGAATCAGTAGAATATGAGTGTGGAACACCTTTGATTCATTAAAAACTAAAAAAGTCAAGGTATAACTTAAATGTCCTGTCTTTGTGGCAAAGAGGTAGACAAACAGTTTAGCATATACGGTGGACTGTGATACAGGACCAGCTGTCTTCAGGTTTATTTTTAAATTCAGTTTTTATACAAATAGTGAGGTTTGTTAACATTTAAATAATTTTCATTCAGATAAAATACTTGCTTTTGTGCATAAAGACAGCTTTTTACAATGAAGTCTCAATGGTCTTCCTGCACCACAGGAGACCATATAAGTTTATATGGTCTGTGTTTTGTGCTATAAGTTCAAATGTTTGCTGTGCTCTCTACAGAAAGATACAACATCAAGCCTTGGGCAGGAAAAGCTTAGACTCTGCAGATAGTGTGTAGGTGAAGAATGAAAAGTCAGAAGTGCTCAGGAATTATATTAGAGTATTTCTTTGAAGATCCTTAAGAGGAAGAGAAAAATCTCTGAAGTTTTATGGTGAAATTCTGTGCTCAGGACTTGTAAGCAAAGGCTTTAAATTCTCTGGAGGGTCTTTTCAGAAACTCTATCTGTACTGGTAACATCTGCATTCCTTAGAGTGGAGGAAACTTCTCCCAGAGAGAATAAGATTGCTGAAACTGGTTTATGCTGTTCTGCCCCATCAAAAATGGGACTTAAATAAGTTGGTTTTCCCTCTGTTACTGTGTCCCTAAATAAGGCACAAGACTTCATCTTTTTTCAACACTCATAGCTCCTTTAGGTTAGTATGGTATATCATATTACCTTTCAGATTATTGCTTTTTGGACATAAGATTTTTAACCGATATCTTTTTTTTTTTTTGGGGTGTATCCAATTTTTAGCTTAGCATAATCTAACTTTAGGAGTTAGGAAAGTATGTAATTTACTACTTTATATATTCTTGTATACCGTAAGAACTTTCCAAGATAATGCATTAGGAATAAATGAACAAAACAAACAAACAAAAAGCACCACTGTATAGGTAGTGACCAAAAGGGTTGCCCATAGGGGCTGGGTTGCAAAGTACTGAATTTGAGATGTATTTCTTCCCAGTGGATATCAACATGTCCATGCAAAGCACACAGCAGTTCTGAGCATGCTTCAAAATATCATAGCCTCACGGATTATACTAACTCTACTGGGATGTGCCTTTTCTCTTCTTGAAGAAAATCTTTATGCAACCCTCAAGATCAGACTTACAAGGCAACCACCCTATGGATGAGTCCTGGTTCTTTTCTACAAACAGAAAAAACTCCACAAGATACCATTGGCTTCAACACTTGTCTCTATCACATCTTCATGTATACAGGAACTGCTGTTACAGAAATAGTAAGAAAAATAAACAGCCAGCCTAAGCTGCACAAATCTTTGCTGAGAAATTAATCATCTGTGAATTTTGAAGAAAATATCTCTCCAAGGCTTTAGTAAACTAAGTGATAGGATTCATGTCACCAAACTTTTAGACATCTGTGTCTTAGGCAGTTACTGTAACCTCTTTTTATAACCAGTGATGAAGAAAAGGTGTTATTTTTGAGCATGATTTGGTTCACCATTTCTAGACAACCAACTTAAGATAAGACATATTGCACCTTGAAGAGCCTATTTCTCTTTGTTGATTATAGACAAGCCTAGAAAACGTAACTCAGCTGTAAGTTCTGTAATGATCTAAGTTGGTCAGATGAAGCTCCCACTGCTTGAATTTCTTTCCTTGTCTCAGCAGGGAGAGTTTGTACAGCAGTTGATCAGAAAAGCTTGTGAATTTTGTGTGAACACACAAAGAAGTGCCCACAAAGGCTTAACACTAGCAGTTTAGGGAATAACACTATTAATATAAAATTGTGACAAATTAAGGTTCATGATCGCTGGTGGTAAAATTGCATACAGCTAAATTATAATCACTAATAACAGCTAGCGTGAGTTAGTTATTTAGCATGCATAAGACAAAGTTCTTACCCAATAGGTGTTTCTGTGGGGGAGAAGACAGATTCAGCCAATCGACTGATCCCAGAAGTTACAACAGAGTCTAACTTCTCCCCTCTCCTGTCCTTTTTTTATACTTCAGAGTACATTGCATATTCATTCATCATACACAGGATTAGTTACAAGTTTCTTGCTTCTAATGCAAATTAGTATGTACCCTCAGATAGCACTACTGAAGTTCTCTACTAACTATGCATGCTCCTCAGGTGGGGTTTTGCCCTCTTTCTGGGTGGGGTGGGGGGTATTTGAGTCGGAGGTTGTGATCTCCCACTACCACAATAAGCTTTGTCTTATTTTCAACTAATTGTCTGTTGATGTGAGTGGATTGCAACACCTTATCATCCTGTTTCTTCTCATAGCCAGAACTTTCCTCACTTGAAGGCTTCTTTCTGCATAACTTAGGTAACGGTGTTGTTTTCACTATCTGTTCTTTGTTTCTCATTCTCATTCTCATTCTCCACAAGGCTGACTACCTTAACCAGAAGTCCCTTCATGATAACTTTAGAGAGTGAGTCAGCTTGACCTAACTGTGTGAACACTGAATCAGGGCTGGGTAATCTGGGAGTTTAGACAACAATTCCACCCCACCCCCCTGGATTTATTTCAGTCCAGGTCTAGCCCTTTCCATCACATTTAGGTGGAGATTGAGTGACTCTAGTCATAGATATTGTTGTTACTAACTGGTATTGTGTGCCCAGTGAGGTGTAGTAGTACCTTGGAAGCAGGTAACTTTGAGATGGAGGTGTGCATTAGTATTACAATTAGATTATTTCATTTGTGGAAAGTGGCTCAGCCACAGACTTCTCATGGATTCTTCATGTGACAACTGCTATGCAGCTTATCATCTGTGTGGTTCCATCGAGTTTCCATTCCTGCAGGGAGCACAACAGAGCATGGCCATGGTGTCTCCACTCCACTCCATCCTCCTACACTCCTATCAGCACATGCTGAGCTGGCAGGATGTGTTGCTTAGGGAACTGTGGCAATGCAGGTTCTGTGGATGCTAACCATCCTGAACGTTATATCTGTATTTTACTCTAAAAAATCTTTCTGTAATACTATGCTTCTGTTAGGACCCAATTTTCTTTAATTCCCACCCTCAAGGTGATTTTCCCACAACCCTATTCCCTCTCTACTTCCTTTCTGTATTCAAAGGAGGAAATGCTAGCCATTCTGACACAACACTACACATTGTGAACCTGATAATCTCAATAGTTTCTGGTGAACACAATACAGGTTAAATTCCAGATTAGAAGGATGTGTGTGGCTTTGTTCTGTTCATACTGAAGCCATATATATACTTATTTGCAGAATTTTTAAAAAGAGAGGAGAGGAAATTTCTGGAATTAATCCTGTAGATAAAAGGTCTTTTAAAACTAAATCTGTACTAAAGAAGCCATTCTTTTCTATATAAGTCACTTTAAAAATCTGATTTTATAAAGATTGACTGTAGCCTGATCCTTTCTGAGTTTCATGAAAAATGGAATGTTTCACCATGCTTTTTGCCAGTCCTCTTGCATTATATGTTTTACATTTACATGAATTTGTGATAAAAATGTGTTTAAAACCTTCCTTATTTCTTTTAATTTATTTATTTATTTTAATTTGTGTTTTAAAAGAAGTTTCCTGGGTTTGTCTTTTCATTAAAATTAAATCATTAATGCTTAGTAATCTGAGACATATTCTGATTTGTCCTTCCTATTTTTCTGCTGTATTGTTTCGTTGAAGTAAAGTCAGCAAGTAAAAAGATAATGTCTTCTCCAGTGAAGAAAACTGAAATAGCAGATCTGTGTTTTCTTACAGAAAATGTGGGCAAACTAAAGAAGCTAGAATATTTAAATGTAGCTTTGAACAACATTGAAAGAATTGAAAACCTGGAAGGTCAGATTTTAAACAAATCATTTAACCTTTTCGTATTGAAACACTGAAGTTGTGACCTAATGTAAAAAAGGGCAGAAGCCATTAAGTATATCCACCAGTAAATGTACTTTCTTGACATTTAGAAAGAGCCTTTTTGTGTGCAGTATTTCAACAAATGCTTTTTTTGTAGCAAGTGCTTCCTACTGCTGAATTTTTGTAATTGAACTTCCTTAAATGTATATTCGCTCACTTTTTGCATACTCTCTCACCAGTGTTGCCATGTACAATAGCTCTATTCTTTAATACTTTACTAAGTGGGAATCCAAATTTTTCATGAAATTGGTGTTTCCCCACTGTAAAGATTAGATAATTTGTTATACAGGTTAGCTGGAGCAATGTTGGGGTTATGGGTTTTTTTTCCTGTTTGTTTGTTTGGTTGGTTTGGTTTTAATGCTATGCAGGCTGTAAAAAGTCTCTTGTGTGATGCTTCAACAGTCATCTTCAATTCAGCAATTAAATGTCACACACAAGAAGGTTCTACAGTGTGCACAGGTTGCATTGGCAATCTGGGGTATTTTTAAAGAGTTTTTCAGATGATCCTTTTCTCTGTCATTGCATGAAGTTCTGTTTTATCTGTGTTTAATCCTTTATCCTGTTGTTGTAGTTCCAGGTACAAAGATCTAGCATTTTCCAGTACCAAAATCTAAGACTTAAAACCACCCATAAACACGTTCCATATTACATGAATAATTTCTGATTTCATTGCTTTGTTTTCCTTGATCCTGATTACTCCAGTTGCTGAGTCTTTAAAAAGCCCACCTTGACATGGGAACAATTAAAAAAAGAAAGCTGGATTTTTTTTGCTTATATGTTTGTTTTTTAAGTCTACAAGCTGATTCAAGAGAATGGCTTAAATCAAATAAAAAATACACAAACAGGCTAAACACAAATTTATAAAAGTTGAAAAAGTAGGTAGTACATGACATATTTGGTAATTTGTTGAGCAACATCTGTTTTCATGCCAGTGAATTTTAAGTTCCTCTATCAGACTGCATTATTTATTGCTGTGATTTGTCATTTACTTAGAAGTCAGAACCTTTGGGAGTCAGACTTGCAAAAATTTGGTTTATTTAAATCCCTTAAGTTTGAGTTGTTTATTTTCTTTACGATCCACTATGCACAAAATAATTGCCAAATAGACCTGCAAAGAGAAAGAAATTATTACAATAATGAGCATCTAAGTTGAGCTTGTTCTTAGCTTAACTTTTTTATTCTTAGAGCTAAGATGATTTGTGGAGAGATTATGACAAAAGGAGAGGCTCATAAATTTTGGCTCCAGATTTTTTGGCATCTTGTTAGCTAATTTAGTTTCTGTTTATAATGAATTGTTTTTGTTAACAAACATTTTCTCACCAGTATTTGCAATATAATCAGTGATAAAGTATTCACCATAGCTAAGTCCATAGAGTGGAAAACCTAATCTTGACTTGGAAAGAATTTTTAGAAAACCTTATCTTTACACTTTAATAATGTTAGCTAAGATTAACATTACACAGAAATAAACCCCATAACTGATCATGCTCTCCTGAGGCAGTTAGCCACTCTTTTAGCTGACTAAAGACTCAGTTGAGGAGAGGTACCAAGGCAATCAGACTGTGAAAATTTAAGTCCAGTTAATTTGAAAATGAAAGTTTAACACCTTATCTAGTGTACCAGCACTAACCACAAAACTTTGATAGTGTTAAGATTCAATATTTTGGGTTTTATTGATATTCTTTTTCTTTCTATAAATGTCGTGAGCTCATAAACTTAAGCTGTGAGTCACTTTTTTCACTTGTGGCTTGGAAAAGATGTATTCTGATAGGATGAAATTAGTATACAGACAGCAAATGCAGATAGTTTTAGATCCGTGTGCACGTGTGTGTGTGTGTGTGTATGTCATGTACATTTATGTTATAGACAAATTGTTTTTTCAAACAGGTTGTGAAGAACTGAAGAAACTTGACCTGACAGCAAATTTCATTGGTGAACTCTCCAGTATTGAAGCCCTAAAATATAATATACATCTGAAGGAATTGTTTCTAGTGGGTAACCCATGTACTGAATTTGAAGGTTACAGGCAATTTGTAGTGGCAACTCTTCACCAGTTAAAAGTAAGATTTTGAAAATTAAATTTATATCCATATCAATAATAAGCATTGTCAACTGAACATAGTAGTCCCAAACAAAATAAATGCCTGTGATAGGAAAGCTAGTAACATTTTTCTTACTGTCCACAGGGAATTAAATCCTATTTTGAAGAATCAGTGACTACAGTAAATAGTGTGATAATAAATCAGTTCTGTTTTGACTAAACCACATGCATTTGTTAACTTTTCTGTCATTTTTATTGGAGAACCTTAAACAAAGTTTTGAAAAAACAAATGCGTTGTACGGTTATGGCTTTTTTTCTCATTGGTTTTTATATACACATTGTATTTTTAAATTATTTTCTCAACTGCAGGAAGTTACCACATTGTTGGTACCATAACAACAATATGCACCAAACCAACAGTGTAATAAAAAGATAGAAGTTGGTGTACAAAATCACTATATTGCATCAACTATAAATAGGTACTTTGAGACTGAGGTTTTGTGCAATGATTGATCGGATGTAATGATTCCCTGTTATTAAAACAGGCAGTCCCAGTCCTGAAATATGCCTCTAAAATTTCCCTTGAAGAAGCACAGACACCTGCTTAACTTATTAAGACTAGATTCAACTCACTTAGTTGGCAATAAACTAACACATCAAAAGAAATACTTTTGTAATAGCTTTATGAGCTGAATCAAGGTCAGACAAATATCAGAAATGGCTGAAAGGACTCTTTCTACTACATAGTTTAATAAGACCATTTGAAAATGCAAAACCTCTGGAAAATGCAAAAAGCAGCTCTCACATACACAAAACCATTTTCAGATCTGAGTTGCAACTTGTTTTAAATTCTTTTTAATACAATATAACTTACATAGTTCTATGGAGGCTTGAAAGGCATATTTTTAAATTTATAGAGAAGGTAATCTATCAAAATTAACCTACAGTTTAATGTATTTATTGATTTGAATATGTTTAAAATTTCTCACATATATATGTTGGGTTTTTTTCCCTATGGGAAGTTTTTGGATAGTAAAGAAATAGAACGTTCAGAGAGGATTCAAGCACTTCAAAACTATCCAGAAGTGAAACAGAAAATCAGAGAACAGGAACAAGTTTACCTTCTCAAAAGGACCAGAGAAAAAGAAGAAACTCAAAGAAGGATGCAAGAAAAAAAGGACAAGAAACAAAAACAAATGGAATCTGAGCTTGAATGTAACAGGTAGCAGTAAGCAAGAACAGTTTCTGAGCAAACGTCATTCTTCTCTATCTTCATTAAGAATTTTGGGTTTTCTTATTAAATAGTTTATAAAATTCCACTTAAATATTTTTGGCTTTATTGTTGATTCTAGCAGAATTATTTCTCCTCATGCATGTTATCTCTAATGAAAAATATAATTAGTTACAAACATAATTAATTAATGACCTGCAGATAGTGCAACAGAATTTTTGTTTCCAAACTCCAAGCTAAATTTTCTGAGTGACAAAATATTGTAATTGATGGCTTCTTTCAGGAGAACAGCTGGAAATTGTTATTTAAGGTAATGCAGGGGTTCCAGAGAAAGCAGCTGTTCAGCTATCTGGCTTTAGAGTTATCAGATAGGAAGGCTGAAATTGAATATTGCAGATCTTTTGCGACATAAAAGACTATGGAATGTTGATTTCTATACTTCTTCCACCTATTATCGCTGAGATTGCCTAGATAGCAGAAGGGGTTTTGTTTGGAGTCATCTTCCACTACAGTTGTCATCCACCTTATTTTTAATCCAATAGAGACTAAGTTCTGTGGAGCTGGCTATGGAACTTTGTTTTCATAGGTCACAGCTGTATCATAAATATAGTTTTCTTCATATATCAATAGAGAATTTCTGAAGATTACAGAGGCTTAGGGCTAGGGGAAAAAATATTCAGGTTCTAAGCTGGCACTTGAGGAGGTGCCCAAGTAAAATATTGCTACCCTATAAATCTTTGTGCTGCTGGCTGATATTAGGGATACTTAAACATCACACAGACCGAAGTTTTTTCACCTGGAAGTTGTGAGGGTATCTGAAAATTCTGCTCCTGAAATTAAATCTGTTGCACTATCTATCAGGGGTTTCAGAGGGCTGGGCATAACCACAGTGTCACTTCTTAGTTGAGTTACTGAAAAATATTATATTGAATTTTTTTTGATTGATGAAAGAGACAGAACAGAGAACATTATGCAAATATATAAGATGCCCTTCTTGGTAGAGATTATACAGCTATTAGTAAGAGTTTAAAAATATTATTGCAATAATCCATTAGCAAGTACTGTTACTTTTTCTTCATTTCATTGGGATAATATTCCATGTGATCTTGTGTAGCCCAGACTCCCTACAGGACAAAGAAAAGCATCAGGCAGAAGGAGATAGAGAACAAGAAACGTGGAGAACAGCTAAAGATGATGAAGAAGAAGACAGAAGGTTTTGGGAGGAGCCTACACCATATACTCCAGAATCTAGATTAGAAACTCACAGATATATTGAGCAAAAACGGAGAGCTAAAGACAATATAAGGTATGTTTTTGTTTTAATATATTCTATGACTTGAAGAAGGGGAGATTTTCAAAGGTACAGAGGAGAGGTAGGTGACTGCCTCACATTAAATATTACTGAGACTGGCAGCTTAAATCCCTGTTGCCTGTGCAAATATGCTTGTAAAATTTAAATGAAATATTCAAATTGTTCACTTTGGTTTGTTTAATTTTCTAAAATGTATTTATGATACCCTTCATTTGGTTTTTCCTCAAATAAAGTTTTTTAATATAATTTTTTTTCTTAATTCCATTTTATGGACTTTAAAGTTTCAATTTTCTGTCAGCTAACTAATACATTTCATGTAGTTCAATGTTTAATATTCTTGCCAAAAGCATTTTTCTAGTGTGCAGTTTGCATTGTATAAATGCCCTACAGGCCATGCTACAAGATTTTTGTACAAGCGACACTGCCAGCAGCTTTTCCATGTAACTTTAGACATTTTTTTACATACTTTAGTAAAAATATTTGTCCTGAGTAATAAGGTTCTTCATGTTATCTGTGCTATTTGGCACACTGAATCTGAAAATATCTGACCCCTGAAAAGCCTTTAAAACTTTCTAAAGTTGCCATTGGTTTTGCTGAATATGGAAAATTAATGCAGATACCAGCAGAAAAAGTTACTTTATTGCTGCTGTCTTATCAGTTCCACAAACATTGTTAGCAATGTTGGGTTTTTTTTTCTTATATAAAACCATTTTTGCCAGGGATTTTTAAGGGTATGATTTTCAAAAGATGTATCAAGCGTAAGTATTGAAAAAGTCAGTCCTAGGGAAATCTCCAAGGAATCTGGAAATCTGCATAATTTGTTTCTATTATTAATTCAAGGTCTAGCACCTTTCCAGAAGAACTACTGTGAAAACCAGATTCTAACTAGTTAGAATTTTGTTGTTTGGGGTGCCTTGCTCTAGTCAAAAGCAAATGTGTTCCAAATGCTTCCCTCTAAATATTCAAGGGCAGTCCAAATAGTGTTATAATAAAGACAGAATAAATCCTTTCTGGATTTTTCTAATTTTCCAAGGCTTTTAAAGAAGTTAAAAATCCTTTCACACTTCACTTTTGGTGAAGTTTGGTGGTGAGATTTTTGTTAGGTAGCATGAGAAAGATGACAGAAAACCGCCCTTGACAACTTCAAATCATTCTTGCTGGTGGACAGGAGCTAAAATGTAGCTTTAATATAAGTTATTCAGTACAAAAGGATATTTATTTTAGTATAAAATTGACATGAACTCAATCAGACTAATGCTAAATTTGAACCTACCTATGACACGTTAGCACACGTTAATTTTGCCAGCTGTGTTATGGTTGCACAGTTGATAATAAACTGAGCAGCTTCAGCTGTTGTGAAATGAGTGAATACTTGTGGTTTCATTCACAGAAAATTCAGACAAATGTAAAATCAGCTGCAGATGAAAGGTGCACAGTATCTCCTTTAGCTACTTGCTGCCAGAACAAGGCCTTTTGCCTCATCTCAGCACAAAGTCAAATGAGTTATCTTAAACTAATGATTATGACATGACTGAATTTGCTTTAAAATGGTATACGTGAGCAGACAGACTTCATCTAGGAACAGATTATTAACAGCTAGAAGGTGGCAGGATATGATTTCCTGAAGTCTTTCTGAGAACTGCCTGTTTAGAACAGAATGGTGGTTCATTCACTTTGCATTTAAGTGTCAAGAATGGTGATTCAGATGTAGAAACTTCTAGCTCATAAATCCCACATCAAAGCTCTAATCTGTACTATAGAATAGTGTATTAACACATGGATAGTTGTGAATCATAGAGTCATAGAATCATTTAGTTTGGAAAAAACCTGTAAAATTATCGAGTCTGCCTGTTAATCCAGGACTGCCAAGACCACCACTAAACCATGTCCTTGAGCACCACATCTATGTACTTTTAAAACACTTCCAAGAATGGTGATTCCATCACCTCCCTGGGCAGCCTGTTCCAATGCTTCAGCACACTTTCAGTGAAGAAATTTTTCCTAATATCCAATCTAAACCTCCCCTGACACAACTTGAGGCCGTTTCCTCCTGTCCTATTGCTTGTTATCTGGGAGAAAAGACCTACAACTACCTTTTCTGGTAGTTGCAGAGAGCAATAAGGTCTCCCGTCTGAGTCTCCTCCAGACTAAACAGCCTCAGTTCCCTCAGCTGCTTCTCAAGACTTGTTCTCTAAACCCTTCACTAGCTTCATTGCCCTGCTCTGGACACACTCCAGCACCTCAACTTATTTTTATGTAGTCATTCCAGTAGCTCCAGTTGAATGTTTTTATTTCTTCTTCAAATCTATTGTATTTATAGACCAAATATTTTTTCATGCTTTTTTTCCCCCATCTGGTCTAAATTTTACATACTTTATTTCCCTTAGTAGCGATTTACCTTTAGTGTTCTCGTAATTTTGAATTTCAGTAAGAAATTGGTTTGGTAACAAAAAAAAAAAAGCAATGTATTGCATTGTCTACACTAGATTGACCAGCTGAAGAGTGGATTAATGTGGTGGCAATTACAGAGACGTATTTTTAAAGAAAACATAGACATTTTTTAGCTACATGCAAGCATATTTTTATTTTTCATGTTCCTTACTCTTTCCCTACTTGCTCATGACCAAGTAATTTATACAGGAAAATATCAGTACTACAAGTCTTAATGATCTTACAGTGATCTGCTTTGTTTTGGCAGAGAAATTTAATTAGCTTGTTCATTGCACTGAATGAAAACCAGATACAGTTTAGTTGTTGATGGCCGGACAAGAATAGTGAAGGTTGAAGTCTCCATTGGTAATATGTATAGTATTTTTTGAAGGAAGAACAAAACAAATAATGTAATAGATTTATCAACAAATAATCTATATGTATGCACTGTTGTCATGTTCTATCCTGTTTGGTACTGCCTGTAATCTTTTGACCATTAAAATTCTTTTTACTGGTACAGAATAGTGATTGATAAACATGTTATTTACAGATATGCTAAGCATTTGTTCAGTAAGAATAATTAAGTTATCATGAATAAAAAATTCTTTAGAATGGCTTGCACATACATCAAATCAGTTAACAGTAAGGATACCTCACGATTAGTAAGGCCATTCATAACTAGAAAAACATCCCATTTTGTATGTTTAAGCAATCCACTGATTTCTTAAGATATACCAAATAAATATGATTTATTACTGTGGGATAGTGGACATTGTGACAGACAGAACTTATTATCAATGTAAGCATTTACTCACCTATACATGATGCTTTTAATGTGGAATTGGACATTTGATACAATCTGTTTTGTTCCTGAAATAAGTTGCAATCTTAGTATCAAAACCCAGATAATTCTTTCCTTTGCTGTCCTCTTCTTTCTTGTTTGCTATTAAACATAAACTACCAGAATGTGAAATGATAAACCATTTTTTGTTCTGTTTTTAAAGGGAATCAAAAAAGAAAGAGAAACCTCTTCAGACATTGATCACTGCAGAAGGAAAAGTTCTGAATGTGAATGTTCCGAAGTATGTAAGGTTAAGAGGTTAAACAGCGTAACCTCTTTATAGTTGGTTTGGGCAACTATATTCAAGATATATTACACCATAAAAATAAGAGGGCTGACAAATTCTCATTAAAGTATTATATTTCTCGTGGGGAAACTGACATAAATATATATTCTGATGCTGGAAAAATAATTAGTTTTCAGTGAGTAAAGTGCCGAAGGTTGTTTAATTTAACATATTGGTCTTTGATGACTAAAGAATTTCTTTTTCTGTAAAAGATATAAAGCATTTTACTCTTTTCCTTCTATGGTAAGGCTGTCTTTCTTGAAGCATCTTGCTAATAGTGGAAAAAGTTTAACTGGTTTGACTACTGAAGATAATTGTGTATGAGTAGCCACTTTAAATGTAGAAAAATATGTCCAAGTAATATTTCTGGACAAAATAATTCTGTCCTCTCGTGACAGATGTAAAACTGGCAGAATTGGAAAGGATATTTAATTAACTTCTACAGCATGAGGTCCTTTGACACTGCATGAGGTCTCTAGCAACGCAGGCTGGTGATACAGGGAGGTCTCTGGTATTTTATCATTGACAAAGGCATCTGGATATTCAAGTGTTTTGGAACAAGTTTCCAGGGATATCAGCCATGAGTTACCATTGGTTTCACTTGACCCAAGCCTCCCTTTTCTAAGGAAAAACAGGAGACAGAGTGCAAATATTTCCTTATAAACAGCTCCCCAATGAGCCTCCAACAGGAGACTGTGATCAAAAGGTGGTCATTTACTTGGCTGCTGCCCTCTGAGCAAGTTTTTCCATCTTAAGACTGATATAGCTACAAAATAAAATCTAAGAACATGCTTATCATTAACATGAAGAATGCTTTCTAAATCCTGGAAATTTTTAAATCTATACAATTCCAGGAATTTAAAAACCTACGTTATAGGAGCAGCGTACAATTTTCAGTGGTATAGGGAAATTTAAAGGTAGTGGCAGAAGAATTTGGGCTTATTCCGTCTGTACCAGAAGATACTTACCATTGTACTGATGTACTTTTTTTGTAAAAATCTGTTGAGCGAAAAAAAATTAATTACTTTTCTAGGTCAAAGAATCCAAGTCTATAATACTTTAAAACTTATGTTGATAGAATTTGATCATGCCTCTTAAAAAGCAAAGACATTTAGAATAAAGCTCTAGCTATCTTTTTAGAACAAATACAGTCCCCTGGAGTCCACTGTTAGTAGCAGTCCTGTTCATGTCACCCACGTTTTCTCAGTGAGAATTTTTTTCTGTGGATGTGCCCACGTAAACCAAGATCAATGAGCAGTTATTGTCACGGTTTCAACAAGAATATCACAGCTCTTCAGTGCAATATGGCAGTGTATTGGAGAGACATAAAGGAAGAGATGCAAGTAGACAGATGGTGTTCTCCAAAGTTTTTGCTTCAACATGAAAGTCTAATGCCCATAGCAATGTCCAAGCTTCTCTAATGTTCTTTTTGAAGGTTAGCAAAAGGAATGGCTGCATGCTGCTGAGAACAGCCTGTTTCTCTTCCTCAATTCTAATTAATCTTCCACCTAGAAAATTTTACAATTCTTTTCTCTTTTTCACCCTTCGTGTTCTAGTGAATTCTCAGAATTTGTGATGCAGTAAGAGAAAAAAGCATGAGCAGGAAGCAAAGCTATTTTCTATTCTTTGCAGTTTTCCATTTAAAAATACCCATAAACTAAAAGCTCCGTAAGTTTTCTTGCAAATTGACTGGATCAGAATGCAGGAGAGCAAAGAGTGAAAAGTATATCTGGCAAATGTTTTTATTGCTGAAAAAAATGTATCATCTAAACTGTTAGCATTTGAGCTTCTTTCTGTTACCCGAACCTGAATTATCTAAGTATTTTAATGCCACTGAAATATTTCAGATAAATCACATTAAAACAAACCCCTCTTCTTTTATACTAATAAATATTATATAAAAATAATTTCATTTCTATGTGGCTTTTATTCTGTTTTTTTCTCTAATACTCGGGAAATGTTGGAGTATATGAGTAGAACTTGTAAGTCTGGACTAGATCTTACAGTTGTAGTAATAGGTATTGTTTTGAGTTTATATATAACTGGTATGATTCTTTCACAATTGTAAGAACTGAGCCCACAGATCACAAGCACACAGCTAATACAATCTACAGTCTCATTTTCAACAAATACTCTACAGCTTGTAGAATCAAGGATATTGTGCAAATCATGTTTTGCTTTGGAAATGCACAGGCAGATATTTATATTCTAGGCAAATTAATTGCTATGAACAAATGTGATTTTATATATTTTTTTAATAAACATATACGTTTAGAATTACCAAATTCCAGGCTTTTCATGGTTTTCATGAACTCTTTTTCTCTGGAGCTGTGGCTAGAGCAGACCTATCTCCCCAGCAGGTGTCCCTCTCTCTTCATTGACAGACTGATCTTCATTTTAGCTGACATTCAGCAGTATTTTCGTTTTTTTCTTGTGGGCTGGGTGGAGAGAACAGCAAATAAGTTTAAGAACGACTTTGGGTCAAATACCAGTGTTTTTTCTGTTCGTGAGGAAAAGGCAACTGTTTCTAAAATGAACATGTGACATATAGTCTAAATGGTATTTGTATTAATCTAAAATTGCTAGCAGTTGAAGTATGCTATAATGTTTGTTTATTCACTCCAATTGTATTTACCCTGGAGGTTTTTCTTGTCATTATTAGGCTTTATTTCTCTTTGAAAGACGATGAAGAAAATAACCAGATCATCTTGGATCTCGCTGTTTACAGGTTAGAATTTCTTTTTATCTTAATTTTTGCCATTCTTAAGTTCTAATACACAGTGTTTCAGTTATACTCCCCTCTGTAATGGGGATTTTTCAAGAGGAAAATGAATAACACAGACAGTAATGGAATCAATCCTGAAGCCTGTGCCGAAGAAATGAAACTGAATAAACCAAATACCCTTCAGAATGTTCTGTTGCTCCTGAATGAGGACTGTGTCTAATAGTCCTTTTTTTGAATTTGTTTTCTGCAGTCCACAGGGAAGGTTTCCTCCACATCTGTCCTTTTATACTTATGTAAATATTCTTAATTCTTAATTTACAGATTTGAATTGTAAGGAATGGGGAGGTTGCCATTCCAATGGGGAGGCCATTCTTTGGCCCTAGCAGTGCTCCAGTACAGTTCATGTCCTTCTAGTTAAATTCTTCTCCCCAAGACAGTAGGTTAGCCTGGTCCTAATTTCCTTGCTTATGGAAAGAGTCCATGGTCCATGCTAGTGCCTCAACTGTGCCAGGGCATTCCCTGAAAGGAATTTGGTTGAACAGGGCCAAAATATGACAAGGAAACCTGATAGCTATTTGGTAGTACATACTACTAAGCAGTACAGTGGCCTTGCCTGATGTTTCTGGATTACAACAATTAGCATTTTTTTAAAGTCTGAGAAAATCAGTTCAGGTGCAATAAAATGTTGGATATGTTATAATATTCTGTGCTCATTTGTAAGAAATGCAGACTAAAAGGTCTGAAAATTTCACCTGAGAAGTAACATTATAATAGAAGTGAAATATGGAATACATCCTCATGCATTCACATGAATTGTGATGTTAAAGTGGAGCTTTTACAGTTCACATATTTTGTTTGACAGTACTGAAATTGGAAAGTACTGTGTTTTCTGGGAATGTAAAGTATTTCTGTTCATTGTTTTCCAGGAAATTCTGTGCAAAAAAAGGAACTCCTATTGTATATTTACTAGTTAAACCTTCAGAAACAAAAGTAGCAAAATACTTTTACAATTTTAAATAGCAAGTAGATTAATTTTTGTCTTACTGTATTTTTTTCATATTTATGTATTTTTTACATTTTACTCAAATGTAAAGCACTAAACTGATAGAAGACCTTTTCACTTTCCACAAAGATTTTGAATTCTTGCAATTTTACAATAGCTGATGAGGTGGGTTTGACAGAATTTAGACATTATTTTAATTGACATTCTGTGATCACAGAGGAAGGTCATGTTTTTCTTTCAAATATGTTAAATCCTAATAATATTTCATATAACTTAATAACTGAAATTGAAGTTTGTAGTTTATTAACTGCAAAATCATCAGTAAAGAACTATATGGTCCATGCTGCTTATTTACTGGACTGTATTGTACATTGATTCATTTATTTCTATTTAATTTTGAAGACATTTGGACAGTTCACTGCTTGATGTTGATGTCCAGCCAACTTACATACGAGTACTCGTGAAGGGAAAGGTTAGTGTTTTCTTACTACATTCATTTCAAGTCAAGAGTTAATGCTGATCATAGTTACTCAGTGGACTCTGGATCTGACTTTTCTAAGTTACCTCCTTGTGCAGCTATGCAGAAAAAACAGTTTCATACTTGCATTATTTTGGACTAGACATAAACTGTGGAAGTCCTAATCAGAAGATGTGCAAAGCCTGAAATGAAATTTTATTCTCTCTTTCTCTCCTTCTCTCTTATTCCCCACAGGCAATGTACCATAATTCACTTAAGAGAGCTTGCTAGTTGCCCTAGGCTAGAATTTAGCAACTTCACAATCTGGAATTTTTAGTTGACAGAAACAAGTGGATGTATATTCTTTTGAAAGGGCTTTTAAAATGTCATTCTGATTTTCCATCTTCTCAGTGGTTTTAATTTTATCATCAGTTTTTTGAAAAATTCAAAGTACTTAAACAGTAAACTAAAATCCCTATTTTTGACTGCACCAGCTGCATAAACAAAACTTCAGAATTACTTTACATCTAAAATAGACTGAATAATCTTTCTCATTTAATTGCTAATATAAGTCATGCATCATTTTATAACCTTCTTCAGAAATTTCACTTCAGAAATGACACCAATTCAGGAATATACATATGACTATACTTGTAAGTAAAAGCTGTTTAGCATGCTGATAATTTATTAGTATTAGTAATACTACATATAAAGTGAGAGGATTTAAACTATACTGTTCTGAAGATCAAAGGATATGACAGTGATGTAAAAAAGATATTTTAGCATGATATACTTCTCCAATCCCATATTTTTTCATAGCCATTTCAGCTGGTGCTCCCTGAGGAGGTGAAGCCAGACAGCAGCTCTGCTAAAAGATCACAAACAACTGGCCATTTAGTTGTCAGCATGCCAAAGGTATGTAAAATAATCTGAGGAGGCATCATGCAAAGATACTTAAATGTTGTGAGTACTTTGAGAATGTTTCTGTGATACAGGTTACATCTGACTAGCTAAAGTTATTCTGTCTAGCCTTTCCCATCAGGACATATTTTTCAAAGAAGGAACATCCAGAAAGACAATGTATTCATATAGCCAAACCTTAGGCATTAAGATCCCTTTAAATGAACATTATGAAATTCAGCATTAATAGAACTATTTGTATTTCCTTCCTTTTCAACAAAACCAGCTTTTCATATATGAAAAGAGACTCTGCAAAACATGCAGTGTTGTGCAAATGTGTAAGAAAATGGAGTTTTTAAATAACTGAAAATAAGCAATTTACCTACTTTCTTTTTCTTCCTGTGAAATAATAAATCAAAGTTTCAAAATTTGTGAGGCATGCATATGTATGAAAATTATGTTTTGTTTTAAGGACAGGGATGTTGTACTACTCACATCACAGGTGATCTGAACAAGACTTGCTTAATTCATTTTCCCTTCACCCTCTCCCTGGCTGGAAAGGATCTACTGACCAGCTGTACAAAGTATACGTAATCACAGAGCAAAAGGGTCCTAGCAACATGGTGTTTCAACTGAAAAAGTGCTGTACAGCAGTCCCTAGTACTTAAAGAATTCTGGCTAGGAGTCAAACACCCCTAATATTCCAAACTCCTCGTTCTCCTATCTCACCTGTGCACAGATGTTTGCCTGTATGGTATGATGCTGATCAGAAGTCAAGTCAATTGAGAGTTCTTCTGGTAATTAAAAGCAAATTGGCTTGCAGTGGTTTTTTTAATTCTCTCTCCCCTGCACAGCCCAGTTCTTGCAGTGTAAATGAGAGCAACCTGATAGGTATGTCTGCTTTATTTCCTCTCCAGTGTGTGTCTCCCTATGGTTTTAGTAAATGTAGCGTCTACCTTGGAAACATAAGTATTTTGATTTGTGGGATGACATAATGAGTAGATGAGATAGAATCAAAGGTGGAACCAGGACACCTCCTACCCATTCCCACACATCTGCCAAAAACTTAGAGACTAGAGAAGAAATGATTAGTAATGAGGAACAGTTGAAGACATGGAGGTCAACTTGCCTTACTGAAGTAGACAGGGAGAAAGTTAACAGGTGGCCAGCCAGCAGCCAGTGGAAGTTTATGGGACATTAGAGCTTAAACACAGGGAAGGTGCAGCAGTGTGAACCAGAATAGAAGACAAGGGGCAGAGAGAATCTGAGTGGCAGAGGTATCTTTATGTTTGGGACTTAGCAGGTGGGATGATGGCAAAACCAGGAAGGCATTTAAGGTGGGGCTTGATGTTGTCTGGTACAAGACTGAGTTCTTGGACAGGCAGGAAGAGCAGAGATGGATTGAAAGGCTTGTTGTAGACAGGGAGCTGGAAGTTTTAGAAAGGTAGAGTTTTGGAGAAGAGAATGGATTAAATAGTGGAGTTCTGGAAACCATGGGAGAGCTCAATCAACTTCAGTGTCTTCTCTCCTGTCATTATGTCTTCGGAGGGCTGGGCTGTTTTTAAGGCCTCTAGGACTACATCATATGTTTTTGGCTTTCAGAAATAAGGTAACCCTGCCCAAGGATAGTTATAGGAAAAAGATAAATTCTTGGTGCTCTAGCTTTACCTTCTGGCCTCTAGTACGTTTCTCTGCTGTGTAAGAGCAGTGGGAAATAATGCTGCATGTGAATCTGCCAGGGTGTATCAATTACATTTTCTTCTGAAGGAAGAACCTTCAGCCACTATTTGGGGTCATTTCTTTCTCTTTGTGCTCTGATTTAATTATAAGACTATGAAACTAGTACTGGAAGTAAAAAGTTATTTTTCAGCTTTTGGCTTTTTCCACTTGTGGTTCTACACCTTCTATGTTTTCTTCTGTGCTTCATCCCTGCATTGACAGCCTCTCATTAAATCATGAACTGTCACTCTAACATCAAACATACAGTTTCATCAGGAGCTTGAAGAACGCTGAAAATTTTCCTCATTTGGTTAAGATCCGTATTTTGTTAATGTTCAAAATTCAATTATATGAGAATTCATTTATTCCTAAATTTAATTCTTTGAAACTAAGGCCTTGACATTTGCCATTTTGGATAATGACATTTTCAAATGTTTCTGAACAGTTTTGTTTACTGTTTACTTGCCTTTTGGATATTTTAAGTATTATCAGTTTTCTATCCTGTAACCTGTTTTTATTACTCATACATCTTGCTGGTGTCTTTGTGGATGATCAGTGCCTTAGAAAATGTAAATATTTTGAAGAGTCTCTGGATATATTTAACTCTGCTGCCTGCCTAGAAAGTCATAACTAAATCAGAAAAATGAGTATTATCTCTTCATATTGTGAGAACTGCTTTTATTCCATGACTAACTTTACATTTCACCTACCTTAATATTTTAGCCACACCTACATATTTTACCTGTCTTGAGGGTCCGGAGCCTCCTTCATCTCAGAATCTCATGATTCACAGATATTTTTGAGATCTGAGAAGAGGGAAGGTCTGTAGAATAACTAAGTTGATGTTCTGAGCTTTGCCTTGTTTTGGCTAAAAAATAATTGTGTAGCTGGGACACAAAGAGAGATGCATGAATGGTGTGCTGCATAGTCTTAATATCTTCATTGTCAATGGATCAAAAAATCTGGATCCTGGAAAGCAGCTTTGCAGAAAAGGACCTGGGAGTCTTGGGGACACCAAGCTGAACATGAGATGGCAATGTACTCTTCTGCCAAAGAAGGCTAATTGTATCCTGGGCTTCATTAGGAGCGTTGCCATCAGGTTGAGGGAGCTGATCCTTCAGCATCGGTGAGACACACTTGGAGTATTGTGTCCATTGCTGGGCTCCCCAGTACAAGGAAGACGTGGACATACTGGAGAGAATCCAGCAATGGGATGAAGGTCATGAAGATGTTGAAAGGACTGAAGCATCTCATCAATGAGGAAAGGCTGAAAGAGTTCAGACTGTTCTGTCTAGAGAAGAGAAGGCTTAGGGGGATCTTATCAATGTATATAAATACCTGAAGGGTGGGTGCATTGAGGATGGAGCCAGGCTCTTTTCAGTGGTGCCCAGTGACAGGACCAGAGGTGATGGGTACATCCTGAAACACAGGAGATTCCCTCTGAACATCAGAAAACACTTTTACTGTGAGGCTGACTGAGTGCTGGCACAGGTTGCCCAGAGAGGTAATGGAATTTCCCTCCTTGGAGATATTCAAAAGCCATCTGGACACGGTCTTGGGCAACTGGCTGTAGGCGGCCCTGCCTGAGGAGGGGGCTTGCACCAGGTGACCACCAGAGCTGCCTTCCAACCTCAACCATTCTGCGAGTTTCTGTGAACTCCATGGGTTTGCTGACCAAAGCTGGATTTGTGCTACTTCACAGCAATTGCATGCAACAGACACTAACCTATTGTTCTTTTTTCTGTATTATAGTCACAGAACCTGTTCTTTTCCCCCAGGACTGAATTTGAGTGCACAAGTTATATTTTGAGGATACATATCCTTTTCAAATACTCTCTATCCATACAAATTTTATTGATAAAATTATTGATGATGCAACCTAGGCAGCAAAGTATTATGAATAAAGATTAGCAAAAGCTGGAAGGCCAATAGATATTTTTCTTCCAGAACATTATGGCTGAGATTATCAACAATGTTTGAAAATAGAATTTTGAGATCATTAATTTTATATGAATTCCTTTTAGTAAGATAATTGGAAGAACAGAGTTCATGCAACTTCTTTCAGGCTGTATCAGTGATAATATCAGCCTAATGACTATCTTGCACTATATTTAACCTTTTTTTTGCTGATAAACAATTATCATAAAAATAATTTTTTTTGCAACTTGATAAATGGCCTAGCACATTCCTTAGGCAATTGTTAAAAATGCTATTAAACTAAAAATAGTCTCCTATAATATGCTTTTTGCAACACTATCCTGAAAAGATCTCCCTCTCCTCAGTAACAGAACAGAAAGCTAACTGAGTTCAAGTAAGTGCTTTTCATTTGCTTTAGTGAGTTTCTGATCAGGTCACTAAACATTTCGCCATTCATCTTTCAGCCTGTTCATAGTTCCCTAGCCTTTAAAATGAAAAACAAAACCTCTTTCCTTGCCTCTTTGATGACCTTGCCACACCAGAAATGTTTGAGATACTAAATTCCACATGATGTAAAAGAAAGCAACTAATTCTAACCTTTTTTCTAGAAACATTTTTCTTGTACTATTTACTGCACAACAAATCACTAGAGAATGGGCGTCTTTCTAAGGCAGTGTCTACCAACGTATTGAAGGTTGTCAAAACAAAATGAAGGACACAACATTCAGTGAAATGATATTGTGACACTTTTAAAGTGTAGTGTTTATGCCTTAATAATTATCTGTGCAGAGATTTTGCACAAGTAAGGAGTTGATAGTGACTACATTGTACATGCTTCATTTTCTGGGAAAAATATTTATGACATGATGCTTTTCAAACTTTAAACCTCTATGCTCTGGCAGTATTATCTTTGCTGATGATGCAGGAAAATTAAAACCTAAGAGTTTCTTTAATAGACTTTGACTAAAATTGGCATATTACATCGGTGATTTTATAAAATGTCATCAGTAGATTACATCAGTAGCATTTTCACTGATGTCTGAAAACAACCCAAACCTTAAAACCCAGTGTTACTAGCAAGCAGGTTCTATTTAGTGTTCTGAGACACTCTGTGTCATGTTTTAAAACTTTATTTTAGTGAGTCAGAGAGAAAAAAATGGACTTTTTGATTAATGTTTTATTATAGATGCAGACACAAATGAATTCTGCTTTTTATTGCCTGGACCTTCAAAAGCATTTAGAAATGTAAAGATTAATGAGAGTTAAGTTCCTTAATGAATTTAGAAATAGGAGTGGTATGTATTATGCATGTGGGTGTAAAGGTTATTTATAGAGTTACATTATATCATTCTCAATTTTCCTAGGTATGGTAACTGCAGTAATATTTCATTACCATAAAAGACACATAGAGACATACAGCTGTGGTACCCTAGAAATATATTCATTCTTCACAATAAATGTGTTTCAGGGAAATTGTTACTCTGCGGAATTCCCATTATAGAGGAAGAAAGCCGCTGTAGAAAAAACATGTGGGCTGAAGAAATGACTCAGCTTAAAAATACAGTTTTCACATATTTATTCTGTTTTCTCAAATATATTCCAGATTCTATTTAACACATCCAGTTCTAGAATTCTCTGATAGTGATCTTAAAAGCGGTCTCCTTTCAGTTTTCTGATTAATGCAAATATTGGCGATAGTTTCATAGAATAACTTTCAGAAAACTCATTATCTTAATTTATTCTATCTTTCTGTATACCACAGGCTTCACGTTTCATACAGTTACCTTTCTACTGCGCCCAAAACCTTATTTTTGGCCACAGTTGAAGCTACGGCAGTTCTGTTTTCCAGAAGAGTTATCCTCACTTGATGACTGCCACTGGGAGGTGGACAGTCAGCTTGGTGAAGCTCACATACCATTGTTGCATATGGAGTTGTGTTTCAAAAATAAAAAAAAAATTAGAAAGCATCACTTTTTTTTATATTATTTTCTTGAACAAAGGTAGGAGGACATCTTTTGAACAGGGGAGCTTTTATGTCAAACAATATTTGGTAATTGATAATAGATGTTCCAGTTGGAAAATTCTTACCCTTCCCTAAGTTCCAGGATCACTTCTTTTCAAGGAAGTCTTTTTTTTTTGATAGCAAAATCAGCGAATTTCCTTCCCATCCTTGATGGGAATACACAAAGTAAGGAACATTAGTCTCAAGGGGATCAAATGAATGAATTATTGTTAAAAGAACAGAACACTAGTGGGCCTCCTGAGAACAGAGGGAAGGTCCAAAGAAACATTTTCTTTCACCAGAGTATATACAGAATCAGAGGGGATCAGCCTTTTCACAATGAATTTCAGAACCATCAGAAATGACAGAAACTACAAGCTCTGTCTTATTTCTTCTAGATTTTAGAACAGAGACTTTAAATTCACTGGGCTTTTGGAACAGACTACTTTTGAATAATTTGCACTTAAGAAATACTCAGTAAAATGAACTATTTAGTATAGTTGCTGTTTTCCTCCTTCCTTTGAAACACTTAAGGGGTCCCTCTCCCATGATGTTGTTAAGAACGGAAAGAGATACTCTTTTGCCCTGAGATACCCTTTTGTCAATAACACATCTTCCAAAAAATGGTGATGGATGTATTTTCTGTTGGAAAGGGAATTCACTTGGACTTTGAACTTGATATTCTATTTTAGCAAAGGAGCTGAGGGAGTTTGTGGTCACTTGTTCCTTTTATAAAGAGGGAGAAGTCGTCTAGTCTTCTTCAATATTCTTCAGCAGCAGATTCTTCAATAAAAATGTCTGATTTAGCATATGGACACCAGAACTGAAATGCAAGTGAGAGAAACATTATGAACCAGTTAATTAGCTATGAAGAAAATCAGGAATGTCCATTATTAACATGGTACTAAACAAGACAGCATATATTTAAATAGAAATGTATGTATATATTTAAATGTTATATGTGTGTATATATAGATACACTTACATATATATTTGAATATAATTCCATTCAGTTCATGTGGTTAACATTGCTTTATGCATGTGTTTCAAGCTGAGTGAAGAGTGTTAAAATCTAACAGAAAGGGTAAACATCACAAAAGAAAATGTATTTAGACCCACCTAATTTTTCTATTTTTGAGAGATTATTTAAATGCTGGTGAGCATAAATATCAGCTTTTATGAGAATTATTGTTCTACCTGTTTTTATTTTAGGCTAAAGAAGTAATCTTGGATAAGCAAAAAGTCTCAACTTAAATGAAACATTCTAACTACAATACACTGAAAAAAAATGCAAGAAGGTAATTCCTTTTTTTTCTTCTGCATTAGTTTTACTTTTTGTCTGTGTGTTATTCATCTCCCAGAATATATGCTTCTTATTATGTTATTGTTGAAAGCAAGAAATTATTGCTTTGTGTAGAGAAAAACTATGTCTAAATGCTTTAGACTAATAGCCTGTCTGGTGCTGTTTATGAAGTGGTCTGCTCCAACAGCAAAGCCAAAAAAGCACTTAGTTCTGCCCATCAGTTTTGTTGAATCAGCTCATTCATATTATTAAACTGGTATCCTTCCTATGTAACCCAAGTCTGAAAACCATTTAGAAAGCAATGATTTTTAAAATCTCTCATGAATGTGTTTTCTTGCTGGTATATAGGTTGAGCTACTGCACTGATAAATAAGTTCAAAAAGAAATTCTGTGAGCTTTTATAACATATATCCAGTCTATTAAATGTGATGTAAACTGCAGTTACTGAAATCTTGTAGTTAATGATTTCCAGAAGCAAACAAATATTAGGGATGCATTATTTTTTGTTTTTATTTTTAGTAAGTGTTACTAGCTATTGTGGTAGATAGACACTAGGGCTGATGGATGCTTGGCCTAAATACAAATACTGTGGCCTAAATACAAATACAAAATCTTTTAATCTTTCCTTTTCCTCTTGCTATAGTCAATGGTATTTATACCAGAATAATATGTAGTAACAATAAAGTTTGTTAAACCATTTCTCTGTTTATATTTCAAGTTTGCATTTGTTTTTGTGTTTGATTTCATTGCGGTGAATGTTGATATAATGTTAGTAAAAAATAGCATTATGGATTGTGCGCATCCTTGGTCTCAATATTTAGAACATGCAAAATGGCTCTGCAGGAGTCAGTTGTCATTAATTCTGTGCTTTAGTTCTTATTTTTAAAAATATTAATTTTAATAATCTTAATTTTAATAAATGTCATATCCATCTGCCCAGTGAGCTTGTTGGCTTGATGCCTGTTCAGGGTGGCCAGAAGCATGCCCTTGCCAAACCACTAAAGCCAAAGAAGTAACCAAAGCACTATTATAAGAAAGCTTATTACTTTCTTATAATTACTTACATTATAGATAAGTACTGAGAGTTGGGGTTCCAGCAGTAATCTCATCAGACTGGGGGCATTAGCAAAAAGGCTGCACTTGCTATCCAGTACTCTGCAGTGGGTACAATCCATAGCCGCAGGAATATTAAGGGAAGGAACATCATGAATACGATCCCAAGAAATAAGGGAAATAATAGGCAAAAACAGCTTCGCCGCTCAGTTTGACAATGTTCACCAGGCTTGATGGCAACTAGTAAACTTCACCTACAACCCACAAATGGAGCAAACTGAAGCATATGTGCTCACAATTAGCATAGCAAAAGAACAGACAATCTTTCCTGTTTTGACACTGGGAGCCATAGCCCAGAAAGTCACTGTCAGACCCCCAGGCCATAACGTTTGGGCAAGTTATGGTCAGACCAAAGGCAAGCGGCAGTCAATGAACGTGGAAGCATGTATCCCAAGGGAACAACTGGGATACATCCGTGAAAATGCAGTAATAGATTATGAAGATCTGCGTTTAGATATCAAAAAGGCTATGTGTACTTTTGAAATGTTTCCACTTATTAAAGTCCAGTCACAAGTATTTTATGTAGGAACTGGATGCGCATGCGTTAGAACTTCTTGTGTTAACAACACTATTGATAATTGTCATGAAACGGCAAATGGTATTGATTTTTTTATATGTCATTTTACTAGAACTGTAGGCTGTGCCTTTGATTATGTTGTTCCTGTAACTACTAGACAGTTAATTGTAACTAATTAGACCCTGTATCATGATGTACCTAAATTACAAATAGGCATAAACATTACCCTCTCCAAAGCAATGCTTAGACACCCCGACATAGAAAGACTGGTCCAAGAAATACACAGAACGGCCCAACACATGCTTTGACAGGAGAAACGTGACTCTGAAAATGTAAAACCCTTCTTAGCCGATGCAGAACAAGTTGGAGAACATCACTGATGGGACACCTTTGCAGGACATT
>JAVJGJ010000036.1:7714016-7733188 GCA_035590215.1 Microhierax caerulescens | reverse complement strand
GGGGGTGGGGGGGGGGGGTGGCGGGATGTTGAAGCAACTACTGGGGTTGGGGGCAGAGCTTAACCCCAGTGGCAGCTCAGCTGCCAGGGGCACAGGAACAGCTCATGGTTTTGGTAACAGGATACAGAAAAGCTGGTTTAACTCCCAGCCAGCTCATCAGTGGATGCCATATAGTGGTGCTGAGCGAGGGGGCTTGCTTAAATACAATTTTTTCCAGGCAAGAAATGCCTGACCTCAGGTGTTTTCTTCAAGGGTGGTAGCAGTGCAGGTCTCGGGCGCTCAGCATGCCCAGCTCTGGGGCCTGATCTTTGGGCACACTCATTCTCTGGTTGAGCACTTTTGTTCCCAGGGTCTGGTTTTGCTTACAGTGCTGCACACCATCAGCTGCAATAAAAAACAAAGCTCATGGGCTCCCCAAAGAAATGGCATTATTTCAGACATGAAGTGGTGCTGTGTTAACTGGCAGGTGAAACACTTCGCCGGTGTTTCTTAAGAGTTCAGCTGAGGTGATGAGAAATAATCCTCGCTGACTTTAAAGCCTGTGAGTGTTGCAGCACTGCGCTCCTCATCGCATCCCTCCCTGGGAAGAGCGTTTCCAGCAGGACACGGGCAGCTCCGGAGCATGCACAGCAAAGCTGTGGTACAGACCGAGCCCATCGCTGGGGCAAGTGCTCCCACTTCTGCTGCCACCCACGGGAAGAGCAGTTATTCTGTACATCGAAGGCTTTTTTTGAAGTGGTCATCGCCATGGTAATTATCTGAGAGCATCCTGCCCTACATCCTGAGGCACCAAACTGCTCCGGCCTCACCACTGGCTGCTCTCTGCAGGAGAACACCGTGTTCCCCAATCCTCGACGCACACAACCATCGGCAGGGGAATTATGAAGCTGACAGCATGCGCTGCGGTTAGCTGTGTAAAGACAGCTGGACCCCACTCATAGGGCTGTAGCCACTGTATCTCAGCTCATGCAGACGCTGAAAGAATTGTTTTCTTATTGGTTTTCATCTCATTCAGGCTTCTGACCAGGACTGCAACTGCAAATGATGCAACGTGCATCTCCCCTCTGCTGGGCTTCACGTGCTTGTTGCACCAGCTGCCTGGGGCATCCCTTCCCACTGGACCGGAGGGCAGAGCACGACACTGATCCGGGGAGCAGGCTGAGAGGGATGCACCACCTCCCTCCTGAGACCAGCCGTGCTCTCAGCAAGGGGCAGCAGCACCCTGTGTCCGCCAGTGAATCCTGAAAATCAGAGAGCTGGCACCAGGAATCAGCTTGGAGGAGGTTTGGAGGGAAACCGCCTCGCTTCGGCAGAGTGAGCATCGTCCGGGACACTCAGCGGCGTTACTTGTGCCTCAAGCCCATGCTGTTTGACAGATTTCTGAAAATTTGGAGGCTGTCAAGGGGAACTGTCAGAGGATCGGAAAGTCTGCTTTAATCTGCGTTTTCATTACTGCTTTGATGTGAATTGCACTTTGCCAGAGTCACCTTTTGGACATGTTTATTCCAGGGGGATCCAGTCACAGACCAGGAATGGAAAAAGTATGTTTTCCGTGCGTATCAGCCACATGATGCCCACGATGAGACAATTCAAGTCTCTGTGACCTGAAATGCTGCCCCTGTCTCTCATAATCCTAATCCTGCTGGAAATAGGAACCAGGCACAAGCGTACTCTGCGTAATGCTCACAGCCCGGGCCGCATGCAGGTGGTGCTCTCCTCCATAGGCCACCAGACAAGCATACAGCTTCGATTTTGCTCTTTTCAGGGTCAGAACACCTAACTTTTTATATTCCATGATCAAGCTCCCAATTTGCTCTTTCCGCTGGTGCAATTTCACCCCTTGCAGGTCCTTCTGCAGCGTAGAAGTCAATGCCATGTACACATGCCGGCACCCAGAGTACCCCAACACGATATGGTGCCCAGAACTGCTGAAGCAATGGAGTTTGGACAGTAATAAAGGGCAGTGATTGATAATTAATCCCAGCCTCAGGAGTTGCAGACACCAGAAAGCTAGCATCATCATAAAAATACCCAAACCCCAAACAATCCCGAGGTATAAAGCAAGGCAGACGTATGTGGAGGTGGGTCCTTCTCCGTCAGTGCTCCCAGTGAGGTCCATGCTCAGAGGGAAGAGAAGAGGGGGGAAGAAAAGGAGGTGAGTGAGAGCGCTGCCTGCTGCAAATATTGACATAACCATTATGGGCATGTATAAAACTCCCATTTGCGTGATGCGAGCGTGATATTCTTTGAATACTTCTGTCTCGAGGAATTCTTTATTTTGCCATAGAAGAAAAATGTTTTCATATTCTCTCCTGCCGTTCAGACCTGCAACCCAGCGAGCCCTTTTGCCCTTGAGAGCCATAACATTATTTGTTAACATTTTTATGATGCCAAATGGTCTGTGCTAGAATGGGTGCCATTCTTTAGCTGGGAAACCATATGGCATGCCGAGTAATAAATAAGGTATTGTGATAGTTAATGAACCTAATTGCTAGCAAAGGCTTTAATACAGAGAATGTGCTGCTGAGAATTTAGCACCACATTAGAGATGCAGCAGAGCTCCTCTGACTTCTGAGGCTTAATTTAAGTTCTATATTGCAAACTCCAGAAAATAATTCCAAACCCTCCTGCTGGAAAAGCAACCTGCTGGTAGACTGTGATTATACTGAATTACTAAAATCGCAATCAATTTTATACACTCAGTTAACCCTTGCTAGGGAACTCGCCTCTCCGCAATTTGAGGGGAAGCCACGTCGAAGAGGTGCCAGAGCTGAGCAAGTGGGAGCATCACGGGCATCATCCTCACCATGACTGGTCCTCCCTCCAGCATCTCCCTCTTCTGGGAGCAACCCCTTTTCTTGGCCTCTCTGCCTACCAGCCACACTGACTGTAGGCAAAGCGGGGAATAAAAGATGCGATTATGAACGGTCACCGCTGTTTCGCTCCATGACTAACTTATTAACCACTGTCCTTGCATCACAGCAAGCAGACGTGGCAGAGAGCGCAGACACTGCCTCTGCCTTGCAGCGCACGGGCTCCCGGGAAGCGCTCAAGTGCTTGGAAAGAGCAGTGGGAGAAAACTTAAAAATAAAGTTAAACTCACTTTGCTTCCCTCAGCCCTGGAGGGTGGAAGAGCTCTTCTGACCTCATGACATTCCCTGGCATTGCTATGGATTTTAAATTTTAAGGTGTGAGCCCTTTCAGCCCGGAAAACCCTTAGAAGACTTGTGCCCACAGAGGGGCACTGGCACTCACCAAGATGCTGCCCACACACTCCGGGTGGGCACAGCCACCACTCCCACCCTCTTGCATGGTGGATTTTTAAAGCAGCAAATGGATGCGTGGGACACTGGATATTCCCTGTTAGGCGGACACATAGCCCACCATGATCCACAGGAAGGTAAGGATATAATGGTTTGGAAAATGCTATTATGCAAGACCTGCAATTCCCCCACTTGCAAAGATGGGCCCACTGTCCCATGCAGAAGGGATGTGCCCTGCCACAGGTGACAGTCGTGCTGCAGCATGCCCACACCTCCTCCAAGGATGGCTCTTAAACGCTCACCAGCACTGGAAACCATCACACAGACTGCACGCATTGTCCTCTGAAATCACCTTCTATACAAAAAAGAAGCTGCCCTCTGCGTGGCAAGCCCTTTTTAGAGATGCAGCCTTCCCCAAAAGGTCGTCTGCTGAGCTGGCTGCCCAGGGAGACCTGATGAGTTCTTGAAGAGCAGTGCTGCTCTTTCAGACCCTCCAGAGGGGGTGTGTGGGGGAAATAAATGAAAAAAAGAGGTTATTGGTTTCTTCCCTGCTCTGATTGCACTGAGCCGTCCTGCAGTCACGTCCTGCTGCTGACAGCGGGCGACTCTGCCGTGTAAGGCAGTGACATCCCAGCTCAAAGCACGAGGGAGGGAGACCAGAAGGTTCCCCGGTGGGGCTGCCCTTCTCTATCCCCCTGTGCCAGCCCACAGCCTTGTCCTCAGCCCCCTGCAGACTGCTCCTGCCCCAGGCTTCAGGCAAGTGGCACGGGCTCAGCATGTGCCCCGGTGATGCAGGGTGTCAAGGCAGGAGGTGGCTGGGGCCAGCACCCAACAGCAGCATCAAATGGGGAAAGTGCCGAGATAAAGAGCCACACAGGGCGGATTTAATACTGTACATAAATACACTTTACAATCTGGGGAAGGCTCGGTGCTAAGAGGAAACCATTGGAATATTTTATCGTGATGCAGATCGAGTGAAAAGACTGTGAATAAATAAAAGGGAAGATAATTATTTGATGGAGTTCTCTTAGGATATGCCACAGCGGGGAATACTTACAGAGAATACATATTACTAGAGAGACACAGCTATTCAAGCATCAAACTAACCTATAAATTGTCAGAGGAGAAAATTGGAGGAGAGGAATGGATGGGGTTTTGGGCACCGCTCTCATCAGTAACGCGGGGTTGCGCTTTCCACCTTCCCCGTCACAATTCCCCCTGCCCGAGGAGACACAGTCCCTGAAAAAGGGAAGGCTGCCTCCAATAAATGTCTTTCAGAAATTACGGCTGAGCCACTACAGTACGGAGATGGCGTCATTTATCTCCCCGCCATCTGCGCGGGCTTGTTGGGCCGGGTAGCAGCAGCCTGCTCCCAGGAAGCCTCATCCTTTGCAGCGTGAGAAGGTTCGTCAGCAGCACCCAACATGCCTCGTTAACGATTCTCCCCCCATCCCCGATCCCTCTGCGTGCTGCACCACAGCCACTGAGGCTGGCTTTCCTCTCCTCCCACGCACCCCCATTTCAGAAGGGAACACCCACAGGGGAAGGGGCTTCCAGCTGTGGGACCAGGCAGGTCCATCCCCTATGGTTCCTTCCCAGCGTTTTCTCCCTCGAGCTGAAAGTGAACTGCCAAGTCCCAAGCTCTTCCACAATGGAATACATCCCTTGACCATGCTTTCTGCCCAGTCCCAAGCCAAGGGTCTCCAACACCAGCAGACACTACCAAAGCTGTGCACGCTCATCAGCGTTACTCAGTGATTTTCCCCATTTTTGGGGAGCATGACAGCAATTTCCAGAGGTCAGAGTGCTTCCTAGAGGCAGAGCTGGAAAAAGCCCCATGCTCTCTGCCTCCCACCAGCCCAGCCAGCCCCACTTCCCTCCAAGCCAGTTATAGGTTCACATCTCCCAGTTCACAATCACATATTAATCCCAGCGACTTCACTCAGCAATATCCCTAATGGCCAGCTGCAGCTGTAAATAACCCACAAAAATCTCATTTGTGCAATGCAAAAGTTAAAGCAGTTGCAATGCTTATTCCCTGTTAATTTGTTGGTTATCAAGCCATCAATGCGGATGGGCTCCAGAGGCGTGCTGGGGACCCGGCACACTGGTCTGGCTGCTCCCCACTGTAAGTGCTGGTGATAATCATGGGCAGGCATGCGATTAATAAAACAGCTGCTCTCCTTTTCACACTCTGAATTGCAGCCTTGCTGCAGCACAGGGACCCCAAACTTTGCTTGTAGATGAGCATCACTGTCCCTGGAGAAAGGGCAATTTAAATGTCAGGAGGACCCATCATGGCCTGGAGTAGAAACCCACCCGTGAAATTTCCAAGCAGGTTTAATGAATATAAAAGTAACACAGCAGGTGTTCGTTAACCTTTCCCCTCCAAGGCAAGTCACAGGTTGAGAATACAATCCTTGTAAGATAGCTGCTATGGGAAAACCTTCACTGGGCATCAAAAATTCTATACTGGTTTTCCAAAGGCTAACTCAGGAATCCTGTAAAGACAGCACAGACTAAACCCAAACTGTGCTGACACAGAGTCTGCAGGTAAGGGCAGTTTGTTACGCAGCTAGCTTAATCAAGTGCCACTCCCATATTTTTCCCTTTTCTCAATATTTTCAGCACTGCTTCTTACCAAAGCACCCCATTTGCCCATAACCTCCCTCCTGCACAGCACTGACTCGTGTTCCTGGAGGCAGGTGGGATGTAAGTGGAGGGTGGCAGGGCGCCGAGGAAGACCTCCCTCCCTGCCAAGCCAGCTCCCACCCCACACCTGGTCTGAAGGCCAGGGACCAGGTCTGCACAGGTGCAAATGGGTTTACACCTTTGACTGACAGGGCTGATGTCATTAGCTCTGACAATCTCCCATCTCTCTGGGAGCAAAGGAAACCTTTGGCTCCTTTATGAGGAAGATGTAAGAGACAGCCCATGTTGCAAATACGCAGCCTTGTGTAATTAGCAGAGGTACTCGTTATTTTAAGTGAGACTCACCACCACTTCCAAAACCCCAAGCAAGAGCACAGTCAGCACCGAACACGGGATACCTTTAAGGCTGGCTCAGACAATGAAATCAAAGGCAGTCTGACGATGACAGGTCTCCCTCCCTCCTTCCCTCCACCTGCCAGAAGGGAATTGCTCAGTCACCTGTACCCAGAATAGGACTTTGTCCCCATTCCCGTCATTAATTTATTGCGTGTGAATTAGTGGGGCCCCAGAGATCCACACAGCCCACCTGTTCCCATTGCCTGCCTCCCCACGCCTAGCGCTGACATTTGGAGGCTTGGTGGCAGGTACTGGCACTGGCAAATGGTCCCATAAACCATCCGCTAATGCGACGCCTGCCAGCGCACGGCCACCCTGGTACCTCCTGGAGCCAGGGATGCTGGGGTGCTGCTGCCACGCATGGGGAACCAAGAGGAGCATTGAGCCTGGCTGGCAGGGAGGGACACATGCAACCAATGTATTTTTAAATGTCTCATTTTTCCCTGGTAAAGTAGATTTTAATGATGCAGCTGTGGGGATGCTCAGAGGCACAACATAAAGTATCCTGGTTTTGGTGACTTGCAGCACAGTACCCTGTGCTGCTGCTCTCCAGAAATCTCCCCAGCCACTTTCATCCTTTCAGCAGAGGTCATGCTTATATGGGTGTTACACCATTTATTCCAAATACACAACACAACTTTAATTGCTGCCATTCTGGACTCTAAACAAAATTGGCCCTAAATGCATTTTTGCAAAACAAAATGTATTTTGTTAAAAGGGGATGGGAGGAGGGTGATTTTTAAAACTGCTATCGCCGTAATGTGATGAAATTACCATGTAGCATGCAGGGGTCTGAAAGCTGCAATTAATATTCCCACACCTTTCCAAATCCTTTGTGTCATGACAGTCCTGGAAAAATAGTGTTGGTCTGGCTCTGCAGCAGGAACCAGTCCCCCCACCTCTCCCCTTGGACCCACTGCAAGCACCTGGATGTCAAGCAGCTCATCCCCTTCTCAGAGACAGAGGCAGAACCAGCAATGCATAAAACCCCAGTGTGCCTCCATTTCCACACCACAGCTTTTGGTTTGCCTGCCAAAGAATGAAGGCACTGGCAAGCATGCTGCCCCCTAACCTGGCTGCCATGATTTTTGGACACCTGAGCCAACATCAGCCACAGTCAGGAACGTCAAGTGCAGCACATCTCTCTGAGTTTCACATAAGGAGGCAGCAGGCTAAAAGAGAGCCCCTCCCAGTGTTCCCATTGAAATAAAAGCTACGGGGTGGTCATCAGACACCGGCGCGTCCACTCACACCTAAACCTGTCTTTAGCCTCATCGGTTCTATCGCTTTGTTCCCCATACTGCAGGAGCCGAGAGCAGTCAGACTTACTGCTAATCACGGGAAAATAAAGAGGTTTTGAAAAAGTAACCTATAAAGAAGCCCTATTAAAGAGAGAAAACTCTCCACCTGAAGCAGCCCACCAAGTACAAGTAGCTGCACAGCAACAGCTCAGCTCCACCGACTGAAGCCACTGCTGCAGCCACTCTGGGGTTGATTTGTACCCACGAGGGACATGGCCCTAAGAGTACATCTCTCTGCAAATGCTTCTGCCTTTGCAGGCATCAGCCCCCTGAAGCAGCTTTTTCTTCTGCTGCATCCCTGGCTCCACAATCAGAGGTTAATGGCACTGCTGGCAACAAGTGATGCTCAGCTGCCAGCACGAGGGACACAAGCCCTGAGCGCACTCCAGAGCTCTCTGCAGCTCCTGCTGTCACCAAACCCAGCTGCTCTGCCACCCAGAGCCCCGCTGACTTACCGTGCTGCGAGGGAGCAAGGGCATCCCACTTAATAGCACGGAAAAGGGCAGTTGGACACCTCATCTCACCTTCCTGAGGAGCCAAAGAAATGCTTGTCACCCAGCTTAATGTGCTGGGGGAGAGCACACGCAGTGCCAAGGCTGGCAAGCACCCTGGAACTGACAATGCAACAAGAACACGTTTGCAGCACAGGCAGGTTTCTCGAGCAATAGGGCAGAGCACCGACACCAAATGCCACGGGTACCTTTGCCCCTCAGATGTGCCTATGGATGCTGCTTTACTGCACAAGGCGCTGGACAAGCAGCAGGAGCAGTCCCGCATCAGCTCAGAGCGTCTGCAGGCGCAGCTGCAGCAGGCACATTCACATTCCCCTTTGCTCCAAGGCTCCACCACATCGGCACCCAGAGCAACCCCAGCACAGAGACCCAGCTTTCGGCAGCCACCTTCCCCATCTCCCAGAGCCATGGCGATCTGCCCGCTGGGGCACAGACAACCTGGCTGAGTAACCTGCTGCCGCCACTGCTCTTTTGCAGAGCTCTGCACCACCAGGCAAAGGAAAGACTGAGGTCTGAGTTGAATCACACCATGACTCTAGGTAAAGTCCCGTTAACGAAACTGCTCAGAGGCATTGCAGCTCCTAGCCAAGTACTGTAGGGATGAAAGCCTTATTTATGAGTAAGATATATCTGCAGAGGGAGCAATAAACTGCAAAGCAAAGTATGAAGGTTTGCAGCAAATGCTGTAAAGTTTTACACTCCCGAAAACTAGGAATAAAAGATATACCCATTTAAAACAAAGTGGATGGAAAGGGTTTCCACAAGACTGTAAACCAGCTTTATAATAGCTAATTGCTAGTTTCTTGTTGCAGTACAAAGAAATTTAAGGCAGAAAACTGTTTAGATCTCTACTGAAAAGCAGGAGAAAAGAAAGGAGAGTGAGGGGGGGGCGGACAAAAAAAAGCGCAGGGGAACGTGAACCTTTTGTTCGGGATCCTCTGCACCACGCGGAGGAAGAGGCGTCCTTTGTTCCCAGCTCTGTGCCGCCCAGCCCTGGCTGCTCCTGCTCCCCACCACAAGCAGGAGCCTCTCGGGGAGCAAAAGCCACAGGGTGACACCTGGGGCAAGATGCCAGCAGCGTGCCCCTTTGTTAGTTACGTATAGTTTAACTAAGGTAATATCGAGGCACGCACAAGGGAGAAAACTGGCCAGGCATCTGCTCTTGCTTCTGCCCCGGGAGGAAAGGGGGCAGAGGGAAAGGCACGGCAGTGGGGGGTATTCCTCCAAGTCCAGCAAGAAGCTTGAAGTCTAATGCTTTTTGATCAAGTACAACACAGGGAAAAAAAAAGTTCTCCGCAACAACCAAAACAACAAACTGCCACCCTTCCAAGCAACTCCATCTAAAGCACCAGTACCCCAGCGGATATCCATGAGGGACCCCTGTGTTACCACCACATCGATCCACCCCAGGGGGAACCTCCACCCACGGAAACCTAAGGACGCTTGCAAGAGAAAGCTGTGGAGTTCACAAAAAGCCCCTGAGGAGCTGTTGCATTGCTGAAAATAAGTGCATTTTATCCTTTAAAAGCACAATTGTCTACACCTTCTCCAAATAACCACTGTTTTCAGCAAAAGAACAGTTACCCCTTTCTCCAAAAAGTATCTGAGACAAGAAACATTTACTTTTCATGTGTTTTCTTTACACATATTCCTGCAAACATGAAGGAGGGAACATCTAAAGCTCAGTCCAGCATAAAAAAGCACATGCAACAAGATAAAAGGCTGCTTTTAGTCCGACCATCGAAGCACACCTCCCTTCCCCGCGCACCCCAGCTCAGCTCTGTGCCCCACGATAGCTCCCAGGTGCCTCACTTACCTCTGCCCTGGGGCAAGGACTCAGCCAGAGGGTGCAACCGGTACCGGGGGTGGGCTGGAGCAGGCGGGGGGGCTCTGGTGCTGCCGGCTGCAGAGCCCAGGACCAGTCCTGGGGCTGTTGAGGCTCAAACCCAGGCAGAGCCTGGCACCAAGCCTGCGTTCGAGGCACGAGCTGGCTGCTTTCAATCCGGCTCTCGGACACCGGCACAAGCTGTGCTAGCAGCAGAAGCCACACAGAGCCCAAACCACTAACACCTTGAGATGCTGCAGGTGCCAAAACCCCCGTGACCCCCTCCCTGCCCTTTATGACTTCTCCAGCTGCTGCTGCCCAGGTGATGAGGTGAGGCCAAGGTGTTCCTCCTTAGGCTGATGAGGCATGGTCCTGTCCCACCAAGGAGGGTTCTGCTCCTCCCCTCCCATCAGCTTTCTGCAGGGACATCTTTTTTTTTTTTTTTTGTGTGTGTGTGTTATTTTTCCTCCCTGTAATGGCAGATTTTGTGCATTATCTAGGAAAGTAAGCAGAGCAATACGTTCCACAGCGTAAATATCGAAATGCTGTTTATATCAATCAGAGAAGCACTTAGGTAGAGATGACAATGGAGCCCGCAGAGCCCTAATCACACACTTTGATTGAACTAAAAGTATGGGGGGGAAATGGAAATCAGACGTCTGGAGCTGAGATTTCAATAGAGACAGAGAGCTGGAGCGACAGAGCTGTTCAAGGGGCTGCTCCCCGTTCAGGGGGCTGCAGAGACTCTGCATACGATTTCCAGGAGTTGGGAGTACCAGGCTGGCAATGTTGGCAACCAGGTGTGCTGAGCAGGGGCTTGCTAGCCCCAAGATGCTCCATCACTCCCACTCTCAGGTACCCTGCAGCACTCTGGGTGCTGATGGTTTATACTTTTATCCCCAAGTCAAGTTATTCAATGAGAAAAACCAGGCTCTACGAACTGAAATCTAAGTGCTGCACCAAACAGCAACAGTGCAAACAGCACCAGAAATGAGCCCAAGCCCCGCAAGTGCAGCTGGACGCACTGCTTTTATGTACCTCAGCTTGGTATCTTAAAAACCAGTAAATTCAGAGCCTGGCAAAGGTACGTGCATTTAGGCTTGGCTTTGAGGCTCAGGCTGCTCCCTGAACCCTGCTGTGAACTTGGTGCTGCTCAGCACAGAGCTGAGCCCAGTGGAGCCACAGGGATTGCTCTGATTTTATTGGCATCTCTCATCAGGCACTGTGATGACTCCCTGGTCCTTCCCAAGGGTGGTGAGGAGCAGGGCACGTCTGCCCACCACTCCTTTCACTCCTTGTGTCCCCCTGCAGAAAGCAGAACCCTCTCCTCCTCCTCCTGACAGCCCCCCGGACACAGGCAGGTTCCTGACCTGGGAGTGAAAAGCAAGTGAGCCAAGCAACCTTCTGAAAAATTGCAAATATACCATGAGGAGAGAGAACAGGGTCCCCCCAGAGCGGGGCTGGCAGGATGGCGTGGCTGCTCAGTCCCAGCTGCAGCACTTTCCTTGGGGGCTCAGATGCAAGCATCGCTGGATTCTAATTGTTGGTATCAGCTTTGCTGCAGGCATCCTCCTTTTCTTAAGAGCATCCCCTGGCAGCCTGCTGCACGTGATGATGGGGTGTGAGCCTGGATGGCCACATCCTGGTACAGTGTGCAGCACCTCACATGCTTCCCTGAGCTCCAAGGATTTAACAGGGAAGCCAGTTCACCTCTCCTGTGCCTCCCGTTCCTGTTGCAGTGCTGAGATTTCAGGCAGTGGAAACAACCACCTGGCATCAATAGGATGTATCTTAGGGCTTGCAGGCTGGCAGTGCCTGTGGTCTGCTGCAAGGGCTGATGTCCCACAGCAAAGATGCCTCTGGATCTGCTTGCTGAGGCTGGTGGAGCTCTTGTGGGGCCAACGCAGCAAAATAGCAGTGTCCACTCTTTGTTGGCCTTGCTCTTGGAAGAAAACCGCTTTAACGTGTTCATCTTTCAAGCTGACATCCTTTTCACGCTTCGTATCTTCAGCAGCGGGTTTCGTATAGGCAGGTCTGGCCGTGCCTGCGGTATGGGCGAGCAGGGTTTGTTAAGCAAAGTCACCTCAGGATCTAACATAGCACTTATTAGTTTGAGGATGATGCGCCTGTCGCTCCTAATGACAGATCTTTAAAAAAACAAAGGCCAATTATATAGATTCGGAGTCGGTAATGAGCCTAAGCCCGTTTGATCATTTCGGCTGCTGCTGGGCGAGTGAGAAGAGGATGAGACGCTGCAGGGATGCGCCAAGCGCGGGGCTCTGCTGCCTCTTCGTGGTCGGGACGGCAAAGGAGGCTGCTGCCACCGCAGCCCCTCCACGCACCCCACTGCTCCCTGTCCCCCCGCACTGCGGGCGAGGGGCTGCCGGAGGATCACGGTGCAGGCAGGGACCCCCCGTCGGGCATGGTGCAGGCAGGGGCACGGGGCCTGGGACTGGCTCTGGAGACAAAACCTGGGCGCCGAGTCTGGGAATATTCTGCTTTTCAGGGCGTGGAGGTGAATCTGCAGTTTTCCAAGGAAAACCTGAAAAAATTTAAAACAACAAAATCACTGAAATAGAATGGGAATTTTGGCAGGCGTGGGCTGGCAGCCATCCCCCCTTCCAGCAGGAGAGATGCTGGCAGTCCTCTGCCAGGGCATCTAAAGGCCTTAAAACCTCCTTGCCACCCTGCGTTGCCGAACACGCCGATTTCAATCCGCTGTGAGAAGCCAGGGTGTCGGACGCACTCACGCTGCTTGCAGAGCTGTCGGGCTGCGGCTGCCAGCGATGCCAACTCGCACCGTACCGGTTTAGTGCCATCAATTACCGTAAAGCCAGGGACGTGTAATGTAATCCCAGGGATTGCCATTAATTACGGCTGGTCCTGCAGGGGACCGTTCGGCTCCGGGGCCGCTGGGGGCACTTCAATAGCAACTTATTGCGGAAAAAGTAAAGCTCGGTGGAACGGGCAAGGCAAAGCCCTGCTTGTGAGCAGGCGCGTGTCCAGCCGGAGCAGAGGACGCAGGGAGGAGGCTGAAAGTGAAAGTACAGCGGGGTACGCCACGGGCAGCAGCGCTGGCCCTCGGCAGGATGGCGGCTCCAGCACTCTTCACCGACGCAGAGTTTTACCAGCAGAGTTTCGACTCTCGGGAGTACCTGAAAGAATTTTACAACTTGAGCGACAGCCAGGGACGGCCGAACACGTTTCTGATGCAAAACCTGAGGAGCCTGTGCAGGATGTTCTCCCTGGGTGAGCAGCCGCCCCGCCGGGCGTCGCACGGCGCCATTTGCGGCTCTGCCTGGCGGCTGCTTCAGCTCGGCGCGGGCCGGCCTGGGGCGAGCCGTGCTCTGTGCGAATCCTTGCACGCCCGCTGTGTCTTTAGCTGCACATATATACGCAGGCATGTCTGTGCATATTGGGTACGGCCAGCCGGAGTTGTTGTGCCGCTCCTGGAAACACCGTTAAACCCAGCCTGGGCGAGGGTGGGCATGGGGTCAGCGCCTCTGCCCTCGAGGTGGGCATTGCTCCTGCCCATGGGCTGTGCTCTGGGCCGTGGCGCTCGGGATTGCCTTTCTGGCTAGGGGAAGCACAGCCTGGCATGGCTCTGGGGTGTCTCTGTCCTGGGGCACAGTCTCTATCCTCACTGGTCTCTCCCCCCACTCTGCACTAGACGGGCTGAAGGGCAATACCCTGATAGATGTCGGCTGCGGCCCCACCATCTACCAGCTTCTGTCTGCTTGTGAGCATTTCCAGGAGATCATCGCCTTGGACTACACGGACCAGAACCGCCAGGAGTTGGAAAAGTGGCTGAAGAATGAAGCAGGAGCCTTCGACTGGAGGCCAGTGGTGAAATATGTTTGTGAGCTGGAAGGGGACAGGTGAGACTGGCTTCCTACCACTCTGCCACCAATCGCAGCATACATGAAGCCACAGGAGCAGATGCTAAATAACTACCTAATGAGCCTTCACCTATTTATTCCTGTATTTCCTTGCTAGGGAGAAGTGGGCTGAGAAAGAGGAGAAACTGAGAAAGAAGGTGAAGCAGGTTCTGAAGTGCGATGTGACCAAAGCCAACCCCACAGACCCCGTGCCCCTGCCTCCTGCCGACTGCGTCATCTCCACCCTCTGCTTGGAGGCTGCCTGCAAGGACCTGGCCACTTTCCGCAGCGCTCTAAGAAACATCAGTGCCCTCGTGAAGCCAGGCGGGCACCTGGTGATGGTGACTGTCCTCCAGGAAACCTACTATGCCTTCAACAAGCAGGTTTTCTCATGCCTCCGCCTGGACAGAAACATGGTGGAGGAGGCTGTGGAGGGCGCTGGCTTTGACGTGAGGTTCTGTGAGGTCCAGTCGTACCTGCCCGACAATGTCTGCACAGACTGCGAAGCCATATTGAGCCTCGTGGCGTGCAGGCGTGCTTCCAATACCGAGTAGGGTGTGGGTGCTGGGGAGGAAAACAGCAGCGTGTCTGGTTTCAGAAATGCCTGCCGATGTAACCCACAGCCTTTTACCCCTTTATCTGAAAGCAAATAAACTCACAAGTGCTCTAACAGCGTCTGCAGGCTGAGATTTGTGTGACACGGGCAGCACCAGCACTCAAAGCCCAGTCTGCACGCCAGCTGCCAGGCTTGGGGTAACCCCGCCGGCTCACCCCAGCCCAGAGACAGTAATCGTGCCCAAGTTCCCTTCCCTGCCACCCTCCCCGGCTGCAGCAGGGCTTCCGAGAAGCTTCCCTCTTCCAGCCGCAATGTGCTTTTTTAAGACCAAAATCCATTCTTGTGGGGAAAAAACTTTGGCTGCAAATGCAGAGAGATTGTCTGAACCCAGACTGGTTGCTGGGCAAATCCTGCATGATCTGGTTGAAAAGTTGGGGAAAAAAACCCCAGGATGCTGTCAAGGGGAGCAGCACACCTTGCACCCAGACAACCCCCAGCACTCACAGAACCAAAAATACCTGCTGATCTTTTTGGTAAACCCGTAAAAATCGTTTGACAGAATGCTGCAGCCCCAGCAAGAAGTACCTGCTGGGCACCGGCACACTGGCAGGAACAGGGCTGGCAGGCAGAAACGATGCTCTCCCCAAAGCAGCCTCCTCCAGCTCGCAGCACTGCTGGCCACGCTTGGGTGTTCTCCTGGGATTGTAGGCAGCCGCACCTGTGACATTTCAGAGATACTTGAGTCTAGACATTTTTAATACCAATTAATACTAGAATGCTCAACATGCCTCAATTCTCAGCAGTTTTTGAGAGCAGAAATTGGGGATTTGTTGGTGAAACTCATCCTCCCCTGGGTCACACTGGTTTTCTTTTGGAGCGGTGTGGTGAAGATTTATTAAATTGCTTACTGCTTATGAAAGTCTCTGTCTTTAATTAGGGATTGCTTAACTTGGACAGTGAGCTCAGGGAGCTCAAGGACAACTTTAACGAGCAGGTGGGGTTTTCCTGAGCCCTCTGAACAACCAAGATATGAGCAGGACCACCCAGATAATCAATGCTGTGCGCAGCTGCGTCAGGGCTGTGACTCCACCACGCTCAGCCAATGTCCCTGCATGCGTGAACCTTACGGATCATGAGACAGCACACGCCTGCACTTAGCCTAAACTTAAAAGCTTACATTTACCAGGAGTGTAAACTATTTCAGTTTTTCATTAGTGTAAAGGTGGGCAAGTTCTGGGACTGGGCCAGAAGCCTCACCTGTGGGTGGACGCACCATGCAGGAATTTTCCCAGTTCCTGGCCGATTCCTGGCTCCGGCTGCAACAGGGCTCCCAGCTGAAGGGTGGGCCTGGGCGATGTTAAGGTGGTAATTGGTGATGTCTCACGTTCTTAGTCTGTTATGCTTTGCAGTAATGATTTGGTGCTTCACTCCTATACCTCTTTTATCATATTGTGCGTAACAGCTAGTACTGTTTCCTTTTAGCATATTGCATGCGATTTTTCCTTTATTATATTGTAATATAATAGACTGCATTTATTCTTGAATTCATTTTTGCTTGGTATCCAGTCAATCAGCAAAAAAAGGTAGTTTTGGTTCAAGAGTGAAAAGAAATATGGAAAAGGGAAATATTCTCACAGGATATATCCTGATAAGAGTCCTGTCACAAATCTTGCTACTTCTGACAGGCATACAGTAAGAAAGAGACCATGCTGATGACACTGCCAGCTGCAGCTCTGCCTGGCGTAACTGTCCCCAGAGCCACTGGCATGCCCTGTGCAAGCGTCACAGCTTTCTGGCACTGCTGCAAGTGTTGGCCACAGCCTTGATGCCCAGCTCCAAGAAATGGAGCTGACAAGCAGAGGATATGCAGAGGCAGCTCAGGACCTGCACCGCTCACTAATTAACGCTGAATATAACACCACTGTTTCCATAAAGACCTCCGTGCCTACTAGTGTGGTGCAGTAAAGGCAGAAATTCAGCAGCTGCTGACATGTTCTCTGGAAATAACATGCCCAGGTCTTGTAGTGCTGGCGTCTTTAATCGCTGTTTAACTGTTCGAATGTCGGCATCATTGGGGATTTTTATGGTCTGTTTAAAAAGCACAGTGATTCCCTTACGGAGAAGTTTGTAGCTACAATTACCCTTCTGTTGCAACCTGCCAGCAGTTGCTGAAAGCCTTTCCCAGCAAGGAGGCTGGGCCGTATTCTGCCTGCTGCTCACCAACAGGAATCATGGTGGCACCTGAGGTGGCAGGTTGGGCTCATGCTGGGAATATGCCGACTCGGGTGACAACTGGCTCAGCTCTCCCCTTGCCCATGCAAGCTTTGGGAATGGCAGGATGCAGCCAGCACGATGGGGAGGGTGTAAAATGAGATGGTGGGACCCCACCTTTCCTTCCTCCCATCTCCCTCCTCTTGCAGGTGGTGACGTACCCCAACTCACCCTGTGTCTGAGTATAAAGCCAAAGCAGCAAAGCAAAACAGCGACTGAAGCTCACTCTACTCAGTAGTAACCATGGCTGTTAGTTTTGTCAGCTGCTCTCCCTCTCTGTACAGCTGCCAATCAGCCCCCAGATGTTCAACGGCCATAATGAGAACAGTGTGGGGGAGAGGTGGGCTGTTGCTGCATTAGCTGGTATGACCCTGCTCTCCGGAGAAAGGACCATCATTTGCAGCAGCTCTGTGACTGCTCTCTATCAGTGGGCATAATTACAGCTGTCAGGCCACAGGAATTTTTGGGCATTGTCTTTTGATCGAGCAGCCCTGCTGGTGGCTGTGCTGGGGCGAGCTGTGGGAACTACTTATTGAAGTTAACCTGGTAGGTGATGGTAGAAGCCTTGTTGCAGCCGGCTAGTTTTGATAGTGCTGTGACACCCCACAACCACAGCGCTGCCACTCTCAGAGAAGTCATGGCTGAACAACCGGAGGAGTGGGAGCCGCGGCCAGGTGAGAGGGAAGGCGCAGCTGACACCTGCAACCAGTGCCAGGGGCGGAGGCAGCATGGTGGAAAGGGCGAAGTGGCCACCGGGCTCCTGCACTGCCCTGGAGCTGAGCCAGAGCCTCTGGCTGGAAGGGAGGCATTGGGGAGCGACAGCTGAAGAGTCATAATCCAGAAGGCAGGGCAAGAGCTGTGAGGCACAGGCAAAAGCTCCGACGAGGACTAGTTGCTCATTTTGCATGAACGCCGCTGTTCTGGACAGCTAGGCTGGGCTATGGGAGGTGAGGAGGTGCGAGACGGAGAAGTACAACACCAGGAGCCTCTTCTGAATTCCTAGTGAGTGGAATTGGTTGAAATATCTGTAATATTTAAGAGCACCTTCACATTAACAGCAAAAGTAGTCAGCTAAAGCATATGTTTTGCCCCCCTCAGAGCAAAAAACTCTCAGGTTTTCTATTTTGCTTCCCTGAAGAGCAAAAAGGGCATAAAATAATAATGCAAAATTGGAAAAAAAAACCCAACAGAATTACAAAAGCATGCTTGTGAACCTGAAGTAGTTCCCCATTCTCTTGCTATGTTTTTTTTTTGAGCCTGGGCAGCACGAGGCTGCGATGGGAACGCCTGAGCCCATCAACATCTTCTGCAGCTCTCTGAATTTGTCTGTGCATGGCCACGGCGCTTGCTGGAAGACACCCGCACATGTGGACCACGCCAAGGAAGGTGAAAGCATCACACTCGCTCCCAGCCAAGCCCAGGGGGACCCAGAAAGAGGGGGGGGGAAACCCAAAAGGCAGAGGAAAGCAAATGAGGCTCTGGGGAAATTAAGGCAACATGGAAGTCCTGGCAAAGTGAGGTAATAATTTCCTTTCTGAATGAGTAACTGTTTAGAATTTAACCAGGCGAACACGATTAAACCAAATGAATATAAATTCTAGGTGCGGTAGTAAGTAATGAACTGAAGAAAATGAACAGTGCCTAATTAACAAGAAAATAGGATCTGCCATAACATGTTGGAATCTAATGAAAAATGAAGGCTCAACTTCCCCTTTCAAATTTTTTTCCAGATGGAAAACACCCGTTTTACACCCAGCATCTTCACAAACATCCCAGGGACTGCAGTCGCTGGGAAGAACTGTACTTGATCAAGTGATGGGGGCAGGGAGCCGTTTTGTGCAATACCCGGCGATGTAAAGTAGCTGGGGGACAACCGCCCAGCCCAGACAGGAACCCCAAAGCGCCCACTTTGTATTGCGATGTGACAGAGGGGCCCAAGCAGCCCCCCTGGCCCGCAGCAACGGCACCCAACGGCGGCCCGTACCGTCCAGCTGCTTTCACCCCTCTCCTCCCTGCGCTGCTTGTGTGACACCGGCGCTCGTGCCGGGGGGGGACCCCACCCCCGCAAGGGGCGCAGCCGCAACCACAGCTGGGAGGGGGAAAAGCGCCTGCGGAGGGGCCCCCCCACTTCCCACCATGACGCTGCAGGCAGCGGGAGCTGTGCATCTCCCTCTCCGCAAACCGCTAACTCAGTGGGTTTGCAGTCCGTACCAGTTTTTAAGAGGTGCCGTTTGACCGAGAGGAAGAGATTCCGCGACCCCCGCGGCGCTGCGAGCCATTGCACCGCGCGCGACAACTCTATCGCGATAAACAGGGTGTATTTTAAGTTATCGCCGAGCTGCGCGGCCCCGGAGGCAGCGGGGAGGTGGGAGCGCGGCGCCTCACAGGCGCGGGGCCCTACCGCCACGCTGGCCGGTTCCTGAGCCCACAGTTTGCTGCCTCCTCACTCTGCCCGAGCCCCCGAGCCCCCGGGCGCAGCTCCCGCGGGCGGCGGCCCCTCCCGGCCCTGCCGCCGCCG
>JAVJGJ010000036.1:7685437-7704085 GCA_035590215.1 Microhierax caerulescens | reverse complement strand
TTTCAATTTCATTTCTGGTGTCTGATGCTTCTGTTGCTCCGTCGGCAATGTGAGTGAATAGGCTAAAAGCTCTCTAAATGCTTTGCTTGAAGTGCACAAGGAATCATGTTGATTTAATGGGAGTATTTACATGTTCATTGACCCTTTTTGCATGTTTGGTGTTTTAGGATGGAGCACGTGGCGTGGGTTCACGGTCTGATTGACGGGGAGAGCATGCACAGACCAACGTGTTACAGTGTTAGGCAGTGTGAGCACACCAGCAGAACCAATTTGCTTTCCAAATAAAGGTGTCTTACCACTTTTAGTCGGCCACGTTAAAAAACAAGTCACCTATTCTGCGTTAATTCATCAAAACCAGAAAGAGTGGGTGATGAAAGAGATGCAACTAGCCCCTTGGCTTCTGGGGTGTTACAACAACAAAGATTTTCATTTGGAACATTTGTCACATATTCCTACATATGTTACTACATACATTACTACATACACGATAACAGGCTCCGGAGGTGCTGTGCAGGTGGCAGCCCATCCCTGGTGGGACACAAGCAGGTTTTTGCTCCTGTTACCAATGTTACTGCAGCCTCTCACATCACCAAAGCTGCCAGCTAAATTCTAATTGAAAAGTCATCATTGCCAACGATAAGCGAGCAGGTCTTGGAAATCCTAGCGTCAGTTTGCGGGACATGCCGTAAAAAAAAAATACCCTGCGCCTTGTAGACAGAGTAAGTTTTAGCTAAAGGCATGGTGGGCAGAAAGAAGCCGCAGCCCCAGGCTACATTTGGGAAGCTGTTTTTTGGAGGAGATCTCCATCTCCCTGCTGCAGCATGCCCTCATGCAACAGCTGATACGTTGCTACCTAAATAGCAAGGTGGGGAAGAATTATCACATTTGCCTTCCCACACAGAATGAAAGCCTGTCGCCCTTCTGCTTGGACCATGTCAGCAGCATATGTTTTACATATTGGACTTTTATAAGATCATGCCCTGAGCCATCTGAATATAAAAATGCCCTTTCATGCATTGCAGACCTACTTGTAACAACACCGATACCTTATCTCTCATGCACGTGGCAAAACCTCCAGATTACTGCCAAGACATACTCTGCATTTCAGTTAAGTATGATAATCTGCTGATTCCCCACCAATGCCTATTCTGACTTATTAAAGTGGCTCTTGCTGGTTTGTGGTTCTCACAGGTTAGGCTCTCTCCATCAGGGTCCAAGGTGTGTGGGGGACTTGCTCCCAGAAGCCCTCCTGAGCTGCTACGGGGGCTCCACCAGACACTTCCCCCTCCCCTGCCCCTGAAAACCTGGGGCCACAGAAGCGTCCCGCACAGCACCGCTTCTCCTGCCCCATGCCAGGACGTGAGGAGAAGGTGAGTACGAGAGAGAGGACCGATGGTGGGCGAGGGGCTTATCTGTACATGAAAACAAGTGCTGGTGCAGATTAGACTGAAGGCAGGGAAACCTCAGTTTACAGAGTGAGCGACGGAGGACTAAACAGCTACGCCTTGCAACTTTCTGTCGTCAGACATTTGATAATTTGCCTGAGTTTTCCTTTCCCCACTTTTCCCTCCACCAACTTATTTGCTCAGCTCATTAAAATAAACCACCCTAAGCCCAACTCTTTCTGCTGGTTTTTGCGTAGGGACTCCAGGCTGGCTCCTGGAGCCAACAAGCAAATGCAAATGCTGATTCTTAGGAAAAAGAAAAGTCTCTCCTGACATCCAACACCCCCACAGCTTTGAGGGGCAGTTGCTGCTGCCAGCCTCAACCGAGAAAAATGTAACCTGGAGCTACCATTAAAAAATAAACCACCTTCAATAAACAGCATGAAAGTCCTCTGAAAACTGCAGTCGATAGCTCAGAGAGGCATTTCACACCAGGACCGAGCCGGTGATGGGGAGATGTGCTGCCGGCTCCAGGAGCCAGCCAGAGATGGAGGAGGAGGACTCAGCAGCCAGAAAATACTAGAAATCAGTATTTATCCTCAGTAATATTTCAGCAAGAAAACGCTTCCAAGCCTGAATGTGCTGGAAGATCCCATGCTGCCAGGAACCCCATGCCTGCAGGTTGTTCCTGTGGCATCCCAGGCAGGGAGCAGCATCTCTGCCCTGCCCCACGAGCGCTGGCGAAGGACTAGCTATGTGCTGCTCATCACCACCTGAAACCTCTGCCAGCCTTGGAAACCAGGTTCCCTTCTAACAGAAACCACTGTTAAGAGCTCTTCTCCAGTGCCACAGCGCGTGTTAGACCTTAAGCCCCCAAGCTTAAGTGGGAAGGAATACACGGCAGCTTTGGAGCAGCAGGTTCCATTTTCTCTTGCCAAGTCTGGGGTTGGGATGATGTCGTGGTTTAACCCCAGCCAGCAGCCAAGCACCATGCAGCCCCTTGCCCACTGCCCCCCCTCCCCTGGTGCGATGGGGAAGAAAATGGGGAAAAAGGTAAAACTCATGAATTAAGAACAATTTAATAATCGAAATAAAATGAACTATACTACTACCAAACAACAAAACCAACAGCAATTGAAATGAAAAGGAGGGAGAGAGGAATAAAATCCAAAAAGACAGGAAGAAAACCTGCCAACAAGTGATGCACAGTACAACTGCTCACTGCCCGCTGACAGATGCCCAGCCAGTTCCCCAGCAGCGATCGGCCAGCCCTGGCCACCCCCCTGGTTTATGTACCGAGCATGATCCCATGGTATGGAATATTGCTTTGGCTAGTTCGAGTCAGCTGTCCTGGCCGTGTCCCCTCCCTGTTTCTTGTGCCCCTCCAGCCCTCTCGCTGGCAGGGTCTGAGAGACTGAGAAGTCCTTGACTTAGCACAAACATTACTCAGCAACAACTGAAAATGTCAGCGTGCTGTCAACCTTGCCGTCACGCCAAATCCAAAACACAGCGCCATACCAGATACTGAGAAGAAAATTAAGTCTATCCCAGCTGAAACCAGGACAGAGGAGATCAAGGTCCCTGAGATGACGAGGTGCCGTGGAGGTCTGTGGGAAGCCTCGTTACACCTGGCTCACCTGCTCTTGCTGGACAAGCATCCAGCAGCACATCCCTGGAGCAGGGCAGGTACCCAAGCAGGGGTCCGCACAGCGGCCACCACGCTGCCAGCCCCCACCCAAGCCCATGCCAGCATGCATACAGGCTCCGGCGGTGGTGAGGTTTGTCTCAGAAGGCTCTGGACTCTTTACCTGAGTGTGAGCAATAACGGAAATAATTAGGAGAGCAAATATTTCTAGGCTTCAGGGATGAGAGGGACCACCACGATAATCTCCTCTGATGCCCTGCTGAACACGGGCCGGGGTATTTCACCCTCCGTCCTCCCGTGGAGGGAGTTACTCGTTCTGCGGTGGCATTTCACACTGCGCAGTCCAATAACATCCTCGACTTAAAGCTGATTTTCCAGAAACCCGTTCAACTTCCACTTGAGGACAGCAACCGACAGTGAATGTAGCATTTCTGTTGTCAGAGTGTTCCAGTGTTTTATTACTGAAGGTGTGTGTTGTTTCAAACCTGCATTTCTCTGGCGCAGTTTCCCACTCTGCCGGGCGTTACACCCCCCTCTCCTGCTAGGAGACCCCCCCTGTAACAGGTACAGTGCCCAGAGGCAGACCTGCAGAGGCTGTATGGGCTCACTGTGCCAGAGGATTAAGGATACTGCAGTCTCACCGCTGCTTTTACAAAGCATGCATGTATTTATTCCTCCCTGAGGTGCAGCAATGGTTTGAACTTCACACCAGTAAAATGTACTTTCATTTCTGTGTCTGGAATCAATTAAGTTCTCGCTGCAGAGGTTTCACTGTGAGATAACTGACCACCACGTGTGGTATTTATTCCGCATGGGAAATGGAGCACCTTCAGCTCCGTTTTCACATGGAAGCTTCACTCCCGTGGGGGGGTAGTTGTCAACCAGGCATATCCTTCAAACATTTAAGCTGTTTTTTCATACTTTTGAAGTACTGAATTTTTTTTTTTTTTTAAGTGCAAATTTCCTGCAGCGTGCTGCCCCGCTTAGAGGAGAACAGACTGTTTTCAGCTGGAAGGGACCTACAGCGGCCGCCTTGTCCAACCACCCGGACAGCTCTGGTCGTTATGGCACGACGGTCGGTACAGCTAATTCATGCCTGGCAACCCAAAGCAAGAGATACAGAACAGGGTGCACATGCCCCACGTCACAGCTTTTAGGGACACAGCCTGGTGAGCAAAATGCTGATGTCTAGACCAAGCGATGTATTTTTGTAACTGCACCGCCTGCCACCCAGCAGAGTTTGCTCAGGGAGCCAGTACAACACAGTGCGTGAGGAGACTGTTGACCCCAGTTGTGTGGTACGAGCAGAAAACAGGACAAAACTAACCCAGAAAGTGTCCCTTATTCCCTGTAGGGCCAGCAGGAAGGTACTGGCCTGTGCTGCAGGTGCAGCCTTCTCGCTGTGATGCTTTTACACCATCCCTTCGCAGCTGGCATCTCACCTCTTGGCCTCTGCTACTGCCCAGCCTCCCTTGAGGTGTCCCAGCGAAAGAGCTACCAGTCTATAAACCAAAAGGGTATAAGAGAGCACGCGAGGTGTATGTCTTCCTGGTTCTTTTTTATTGTGGGTATCTTTTTTATTACGGGTATTAATAATAATGACCATCCATGGCTTCTCAATCACTCTTATTATTTGAACACCTGCTCTTCTAATCATGGGAATGATTGCTATTGGAGAGAGGCTGTTAAAATGGTTAATGGTGCAAATAAATGAGTCTTTCGAACATCCCTCTCCTTTGTCACTGATTCCTGGGTAGAGTGGGCAATTCAAACGTGCTTTATTTACTGTGCACTGCTACCTGCAGGTGGGCTCAGACCCCCATTCAGCCAGGCGCTTCTGAGGGGCATCTCTACCCTCTGCTTTGCCATTGCGGCTGGGCAGCCTCTGGCCCTGCTTACCCCGAAATGCTGCATGGGATTATTCACCATAGCCAGCGTCCCCAGAGACGCCCAAGGTGCATCACCCATGGCACTGCTGGCTCTGCCCGCCAGAGCCCCAGGATGGTGCTGGATTAGACCCAAGGACGTGCAGGTCGCCGTCGCCCAGGCAGAAAGCTGCCAGGACCCACACCATGGCCACGTGCCGGTGGAATATGCTTTATCTTTGATTCCCATTTTGTTGGTTTTCCCCCTTTCCTTTGACTTTGTCTTTCTGACCTACTTCTCCTCCTTTTCATATTTTATTCCTTTTTAAGAGGCTTTTATTTTTCTCAAAACATTTTTTTAAGGAAAACATGCCATCTGTGTTTATACATTTTTAAATATTGTTTATTCTTGCTTCTGAAGTAACTGTGCCGTATGAAGGATTTTTATCTCATTTTCCTGTATTATGCCATAGCTTTCCTGTTTTTATGTGCTGGCATCATTCGAGGTTCTGATTTAGTACAAATTTGTCACGCGCCTCAGCAAACTGCAGATAAAACCCACCAAAGCAGGCGTTATTTTTGTGATGGAAATGGAGCACTCTTCTGCACAAGTTGTGCAGAGGCTGGGGAGGGGGGAAGGATGCAGACCCTCCCCACAAGCACCAGCCCCCTCCCCAGCTTCGCACACCCTTCACTCCTCCAGGAGTATTTCCACGAATCACTATTTCTGTTTGTGATGCTCTGAAAGCTCAATCAATATTGCAGTTGTGACCACAGAGTTTTTGAATAGTAAAATAACATCTTGTGCTTGCAGTCTTGCTATTTATTTAATCAAAGCGCTTTAAGAAAAATTACCGATTAATTGAAATGGCCTCACTCATAAATGGCCAACAGACAAGATGCAAGACAATCTCGTACACGCTGCCATTAATACCTCTACCAGAGGAAAGCTTTCTAGGCTGTCCCGCATAGCGTGTCCATCCCGGTACCTACGCTAGTGCTAAATTATTCTGGCTTAAGTGAAGATGCGAGATGAGTTTGGATGAGAGCAAGCACCACCTCTGCCCTTCTCCTGCTCTCTCATACCATGTGCCACTGTCCTCGGGTGGTGCAGCCTGGCGCTTTGCCAAAGGGGCCCTTCTGCGGAGGTGATGGGCAGAGCCATCGAACAAACGTTCCTCCCTTTCATCTCCCTCCCTCAAATGGGACGCAAGTGACGTAACATGCAGCACATCCCTTTGCTTCCTGCCAAGGTGTCTTGGGCATAAAGCTCAATATAGACTTCTGTTTGCTTGCTTTCCAACGAACTCCAGAAAGTATGTCCATGCCCTTGCCTGTAGATGGGAAATGCAGATGGGACCTCGCCCAGCAACGTGGTACCCAGGCTGTGGACTCGGTCCTGCCAAAACCGCCCGCTGCCGCATCACCATGTCAGCCCATTTGCAGCCTCTAGATACGGCAACATGCATAACAATGTATTTTTGGACATGGTAGTTAAAAAAAATTACTCAAAGGCAAATATGGAGTGTGCCTGAGTTTTTAAATTTAATTTAATAAATTATCTTGGCTCCAGTAATTATTTATTTGAAATAGGAATTTGCTGAGAGGCCTCAAGTCCTTTTAATACTACATTAATAATGTAACCATGCACTATGGATACAATTCTAGAGCAAGTTAAAAAACTGCATCAGTTATTCTGCCCAGGTTTTGAAGACATTCTGGCCCTGACTGTGCAATTGCTCCAGTTGGAAACACCCTCGGCACTACTGAAAGGTGCAGCAAAAGCATTATTCCATCATTAAAACAAAGGCAATAACCCCAGTGCCCCAGGGAGCAGCGGACAGACCCCAGGGCTCTCCCCACAGAGGGCAAGGTGCAGGCAGTGCAGGCAGCACCTGCAGCTGGCTCCAGCGGAGGATGTTTACTGATAAATAACCTGCTTTGTTTAGAAATATTTTGTGCTTCCCTTCTCAAGAGATAAGTCAACATTTTCCCCCATGCTCTATCAAGCTCTAATTATTTATATCTGGCAAAAAAACAACAAACCCACCCAGAAAACCAAAACAGTTGTCAACTGGCTCCAGATGCCGCAGGAGGCTTTCAGCACAGCTTGGAGCTGCAGTGATCCCACTTAAAAAAAATCCCACACCAGCTCTCTATCCACTTTAATAACAACATCTTTGCCCTTTGCACACAGAGCTTCTCCTGAGCATGGTCAGACAGTGGGATGGAGTATTTTCCTTCCCAGCCTTCTCTGCAAAGAAACGAGGCAGTGGCACAGGCTCCATTGGCCCCAGCCCACACTCAGACAAGGTCTTTCCCTGCCTCCCAGTTCCTCTCCAGTTCTTCTTGTGCGGCTTCTCCGCTCAGCAAAGCCATTATTGGGGTGGGGAAGCACCTCCAATAACACTTGCAAATGGCACTTGTGTGATTTCCCTCTGATTCCCCTTACTTGATGTGCCCCCGGGCTATCAATCCATCCCACCAACTATTTTATTTGCTTCTGTGCTCGGAATAAATATTTTATGCGTCTATATACAACATTTTCTATGATCCAACCTGCCACTGGATTTCCAAAGTAAATAAAATACGGCACAGCGGTCACATAGCAGGGTAAAAGCCAGTTAATGCATATGTAAATCCACCTCCCTGGACAGAAAGCTGCATAAAGACAGTTAACAGCACATTAAAACCTGCTCACTGCACAAGGTGTGTTTGTTTTCTGGTTTGCTGTTTGTAACAAGTGTCCCTACAGCTCTAGGCACTGCCAGACTGGAGAATTTTCCATGTGGAAACTCCTTTCCAGACACAAGGCAGTTGAGCTGCCACGATGGCAGCATAACCAGTTATCCATCCATCCTTCCAGGTATAACTATTTTTTCTCTGCCCTTCCCTGCACCTCTCAGTCTATTCATCCATCCACACTGTGCTCTTCGGGAGTGAACCATGAAAATCAAGCAAAAGATCAGCTCATGCTACACTGAAGCAAAGGAAAAGAGAACTAGACCTCTGCACTTCTTGCTTTTGCCTGGCTTCAGAGCAGCCCACTTGAATTCCCACTTCTCCCAGAGAAATGCCTGCCCTTTCCCGCTCTGTTCCCAAGCAGAGCCACTGGCTCCATCGCAACCATCCAGGAGAGCTTCTGCGCATCTGCAGCCCTGGTACGCTGCTGCCTTTATGAAGGTGGGTGAGGGAATGGCAAACCCCCCAGAAAAATCCCCCACCAGATTATTTAGTCAGAGCTGGATGGCTGCTCAGAGGTGGCAGGGATGCTGCCCCGGGCACCGCTGCCAGTGCTGCCCACAGGCCGTGGGAGATGACAGGGTCCAGCTCAAGGTCAGTGGGCGAGAGCCTGGAATAGAAAACCTTCAGACATGTCTTTTTTGCCATTTTTTTTTTTCCTCCCGCTACTGTTGATGATACATTTTAAATGGAATAACTCACTGATGCTGACAGATAAGCTTTTAGGACAGCAAAATCTCTGTGACACTTTAAGTGCCCTAAATGACAAAACAAGGACATGCAAAATTACCCTGCAAGTACTCCGTAAAACACAACTTGTCAGAAAGTTGCGTGTTGCTTCAGCTGCCCTGGTCCTGGGAAGGACAGGCCACCCCCACCATCCTGGGGGCTGACGTTGAGGTGCAAGAGAAAGCAGAACAGCCTGAGTGGAGGGCAGAGAGTAAAAAAGGGCAAAATGCGGGTTGCGGTGAGGAAGACCTTCCCCAGTGATGGGGATGAAGGCTCCTTCTGGCACTGGGGACCCAGGGCTTGCCCACCGCCTGCCCGCCACCACATCAACCCCCTCTTTCTCCACTTTGCTGCCTGGAGATTGTTTGTGTTCCTCGTAGAACGCAACTGCGATGTGGTGACAAACACGGTTTTCCAATGGGGGTCCCCAAACCTTACCACGCTCAGAAGGACAGGGTGAAAGGCATGCTGCTGCTCATATCATAGACTGTTCGGTTTGCGTTTTACCAGTGCAAAGCTGGTTTTATTTCCTTAAAGTAATGCCACTTGAAAACAAAAAACCAACCTACAACCCAAACCCCCAACCCTCCACACCTCAATCCTCTTCCTCAATTAAAAATTCCCATATGAGGAGTTCACCAGTTGCAGATATTCTCCCAGAAGATCCATGAGCAGGACCTGGGCTGGGGACACTTGTCCCAGCTGGTTCCGAGCAGCCAGGGGGCTGCGGTGCCCCCTCGCAGGGCTGCTCCCAGCCGCAGCCCGCGACATGGTCCTCCCCCAGCTGGACACAGCGCATCTCAGGATAAAAACCTGCCGGGCAACGTCGAGGCAGCGTTCAACGTGGCTAAGGCTCTGTCTTTCCCTCTAAAGCCAATGTTTGCAGAGCGAACACCCGATAAAGGAGAGGGAACAACAAAAGAGATTGTCTCTGCAAATCATGCTGCAAGAGGCACAGCCATTCCAGACCTGCTTTAACCCTGTGTAACGTTTTACTGATTTAAGAAGAAAACCTTTCCTCTGCAGCTCTATTTTGAAACGGGCAGGCAGCCTGCGTGAAGGCACAACTGGAGAAGTTGCCCCACAAGTTCCCTGGCTGGCAGTCATCTCCCACACTGTGCCAGCTCCACGGACTGCACCGGAATAAAATAAACGTGTGCTCCCAACCCAGGCAGACAAGACCGGAGGGAGGATCACGCTCTCCAAGCTTTGCAGAAGGGAAATGAAGCGCAGAGAGATGAAGTGACCTGCTTAAGGTTACATGGGGAATTTGTAGCAGAGCCAAGAACCAAGCTAAGATCCCCAGGGTCTTCATCTGCTTCTTCCACTGCAATTCCTTCCTCTTTTCCTCTAGATAACAAAGTTAAAAATAAAACTGTGTTTCATTTCCCTTTGGTGGCAATGTGACTTCAGTGCAGAAGTCTGGTCTGCGAACTGCAGATCGCCAGGATGCTACTCTGCAGTGCTCTCATGCTCCACATGTTTTGGGGCATGTCTGCGTGTGTATGCTTACATATATACATATTTGTGTGCACATATTAATTAGGTTATGTGGCACTTCCCTCCTCATAATTAAAGCAGAACCTCTTCACGGGCCCCCTTGAAGCAGACCTCTGTTGGTTCAGAGGAACTTTTCATTGCCAGCCAGTGCTCCGTGGTGCCCGTTCACATTGTTCCCTTCAGTTGGAATAAAACTCCTTCTGGTAACGACCGAGGAAAAGGCTTTTGGCTCCCGGCGCTGTCACGCAGGCAAAGCCTGCCCACGCGAGGATGTGAGGGGGGCGGCTGCCAGCCCTCCCGCAGCTCAGGGGGGAAGAACAAGGTGATGAAGGTTTGATTGCTGGGTGTAACGAGTGCCACAGGAGCCAGACTGGAGCTCCCTTTGGGGATGGCTTGCAGCCAGTCGCAGCTTCACACTGACATTGTTTGTTGGGGAAACAATGGGCCGTGATTGCTCTGGGCCCAATTAAGTGCTCTCCAAGGGGCGCGGGCAGGTGTGTTACTGTCGAGCGCTCCTCACACACAAATCCCTTCTGGGTGCCCTGGACTTGGGCAGTTCCCCCGCCATGAGCTGCGGCTGCGCCAGCTCTCCTTGCAGGCAGGCTCTCCCGGACACTGGCTTGTTTGCAGGGTGGGTGCCAGCCCTTTTTTGGGGGGGAAATGTCTGCACTGATATCCACGGCGAGCCTTCACCAGCACCCAGAGGGCTGGGGAACAGCTGGTGGAAGGCTCCCCTGCTTCCCTTGCTGCTGACGCTGACAGTTTGTATCTGCTCAGCATCCCCATGAGCTCTCCAACCTGTTGTGTCCTGTTTTCTCTCTCCTACTCACTGACACCTCTGGGGTAGGAGCTGCCTTTTCTGCCAGGGAGGTGTATGGGCTGTAAGACTGTACCTGCAAGGCTTATCTGCAGCCACCCTCGCACTTTCCCTGCGCGAGTTCTGGCACTTGAACTGCTGCTGATGAACGCAACTCGAGAACAGCCCCCGCTCCCCCACGCCGCAGGCTCCCGCGTGGCACCGCTGCTGTTGCTGCAGTTGGTCTTGTGGTGTCTCCCGAATACAGAGAGCCGCGGAGCCGTGAGCGCAGGAGGGGGAAGAAAAGCAGCTCTTTTTAGGGAGCATGGCGATGAAGCCAGGAGGGAAACACTGCTCAGAGCCCCCGGGTTTCCCTTGGGCAGCTGCTCTAAGAGGGCACAGCTTCTGTGGTCAAAGGGAGGTAGGAAAGGTACACATTATCTTTCCGGGTATAATGCCCTTGTTGCGAAATGAAATGAGAATCTCCTGCAGGAATGAAGATTGTTTTGTTCCTCGTTTGTAAAGGGGAGGAGGAGAGACGAGCCCTGGCTGCATCCCCGTGCCGTGTAGGTGTCTGCACGAGCCTGGGACTCGTGGCGTGTGTCAGTGGAGAAGGCAAGCGTCCCACCTCTCCAGTCCCTGTGTGACAGGCATCAGATGCTTGGTGCTGTTGCTCCTGCCTTCTCCCCTACCTCAGGTCCGTATCCAAGGCAGCAACGCAGTTCTGGATGATATTTTTGGTCTGTGAGCCTCTGCAGAGAACAAGCTGTCCGGGCGCTGGAGGCACCCCAGGGCTTCTCAGCACTCCCACTGCTCCCCTGGGAGGCGATGGGCCAGGGAAGGCTTGGCAAGAGAAACTGCTGTGTTGTGCCATTTGTTTAAGCGACCATTCAGCCCAGAACCTGGTGGTTTATTATCTCTCATGCTTTGCAAAATAAAGGTGGTATTCTCTCACCTCTCAGATCTGTCCTCCAGCGTGGCACCGAACCAGCACCTGGTGCCTCTTCTTCTTAGGGCTGTCCCTGCAGGGAACTGGCCTGGGAACACGAGGACTGTATCTTTTCCCTATAAAAGGGGATTCCCTCTGTTTGCAGAGCTGCAGCTCTCCTCGAAGCAGACATGGGAAAGGTTTGGTGTTGCTTGCTGGGTTTCTTGTCTCCTCTCATTCTGCATGATGTGGAGCAGTCTCACCCACCAGGTACTGACAAGGTACCCCCAGCACCTCTCCACATGTACCCTTCTGTCACCAGAGCCGCCTTCATGCTCCCAGCAAGGCGAGACCTCTGCGTTCCCAGCTCACCCTGGAAGCAGTGCACTGACAGCACCCCACAGGAATGCAAACACCCAGATACAGTGCCCAGATGGAAGGCACCAGCGGATAAGCCAAGCCTGCCCCCCCCGAGAAACGTGTTTCACATGTAATCCTATTTGCACCTCATGCTCGCATGAACCTGCTCAGTCCAACATCATCAGGCAGCTTTTGAAAGATCAGAGTAAATTTTTAATCATCAATATGAGTAGATAAACTAGAGCTAATCAATCAAATGACCCCCTTCAGAACAAAAGGTTATCGGTAAAAAAGATGAGGGGAAACATATTCCTGCAGCGAATGGCTTCGCAGACCGAGCCTGGAGCGCTACGTGCGTTTGCTAGAGGCGCCGAGGTGTGCACCAGCCTCTGCGGAGGGAAGATGCTGCTGTGCCCTGCCCAGCCCAGCCACACCAATGCCCCTCACAGCTTTGTGCGGCTCCGTCACCCATCAGCAAAGGGGGGCTGGCTGGGGGGTTCGACCCCATCTGGGATGCCTCACACAGCAATGCCAAGGCAGATGAAATTTTCCATATCGGTGCGGGCTCTTCCACCCAGCGCACCACAGCGCTAGTGGAGCTGGAGCCAGCAGAAGAGCTTTCCGATAAGCTCGGACAGGTCTTTCTAGAAAATCTGCTTTCTCTAATGGATCCGCTTTAATTCCAGGCAGCAAAAATGCAAACAATATGTTTTGGGATGATTATTTCCCTTTCCAGAGGGACAGAGTCACTTGGCCCAGGGTCTTCATTGTGTCCTCTGCTGTGTGCTCTAATTGCCCCGAGATGCTCTACCTGGAGAGAGCCTTAATACATAATTATATACCATTAGCGATGAGAATAACATGACAACTGCTTTGGATAATCACACAGAGCACAGTTTCTGCCAGTCTCCTAGATACCACAGACACATAAGTATCAGTCTCATTTTGTACGAGAGGGTATTTTGGAAGAATTATTTAAAGTCGATAAAAAAACTGCAGACGCACAATCCTAGTTTCACGGGGCTCAGATGAAAACCAAATGGAAAATTTACTGCAAAGGCAAATCAACTGGTAGGATTTTTAAATTTTAAAAAAACCAAACCACCACCTAATTAAAAGCAGAATTAACGTTGCAAAAACAAAGACAGCCTTCAGAAAATCTGGTTGTGTGCTCTCCGCCTGGAGATCGCTTGGATATCTGGTGTTGATTTAAAGACCCCAAGAAGCTACACTGCCATCCCTAGGTAAACTGTTCTCCTGTTTTATGACCATGCTGCTAAAAATTTGTGCCATATTTCTTAGCTGAATTTTGCTGGCTTTCATTTCTAACCACTAGGTATACGTTTGCCTTCCCCCATTCCACCCCAGAGCCACCAGCTGTCCAACCATCCCTCTCCACTGGGCAGCGGGGGGGGCAAGCATGCCCACAGCTGATCCTGACCCACATCGCGCCCGTTTCCTTCTCTTTTTCCTGTTGTTTTTCAACACAGACTCAGATGAGTCCAGACTTTTCCAGAGCTGTTTCTCCCTGCTTTCTGGAAACAACCCTTACATTTCACCACGTAAACCCCACTGAGTTGCGGGAGGGGACATATCAAGATCTTTCTTGTCTGAAGCACCACGGGGCAGCTCCAGGCGCACTTCTCACCCACCTCCAGGACCCTCTCCTTTGTCCTCCCAACAACAGGACCTGGTTTAATCCACTGTGACAGCAAAAGCAGTGGCGCACATGATGCCCCAAGACATTTAAAGTCCCCCATTCACTGTGGCTATGATGCTGCTGATGGGAGAACCTCATGGTCCTCGCTGGGTGACAGACTTTGGTGCTGGCACTTCCCTGTGACACATGGCTGTGCAAGTGTAACAGGGCCACACCAGCATCAGGCTGCTGGCATCCCCTCCGTGCCCTGTGCTTTTAACACCTGGTGCAGCACGGTCCAGCCTGCCCCATATGCGCTTTGGGCCTTCACCTGCTCTGTTGCACTGCTCCAGCTCTTTCCCTTTGCAGCATTTTTCAACCTGAGGGATGGCACTGTCAACCCACCCCTGGTGAAGAAAGAAAAGCTAACAGAAACCTTCAGAGGTGCTCTGAGTCCCAAGGACAAGGCTGGCTGCTGCCAAGGTCACAGGCGTGATGATATTCATCTTCATTCCTCACCACCACACAGTCTTAGCCTGGGAGAACGGAGCTGTTTCCGGGCTGAGCGTTTTTAAAGGATGAGGGAGCACAGGATGGTTCAAGAGGAGATTGCTTCAGAAGACAATGGCTGAGCTGATAATGCCAGCTAAAGTCAGGCCACTGGGGACCTCTTACAATTTTAAGATCCAATCAACTTTAAAATATTACAGTCTCAGGCAGGCGGCGAGTCTTGGAATAGAAAACAAGTGATCCTGTTTTATTTACGGGGTGGGGTGAGGAGGGAAAGCATGTTCTCCTTGTCCTCACCCAAGTATTGAAATATTAATGGTGTTTGTGTGTGTTGCTGTGTTAACATCACATTTCCAGAGCTCGATCTGTAAAACTGCTGGTTTAAACACTAATGCTAGCTACCAGCTGCATGGGAGAAACGAGGGACAGAGCTGCAGAAGGCAGGGGCAGCAAGGACGGGCTGCAGCCAAAGTGATCTGCATCCTTATCCCCCCCTCCTCCAAGGGTAACCTTCTCTGGTTCCACCGTCTTCCTGGTGGCCTGACGCCACCACTCCGGCGCAGCTCGCCCGGCGCTGGGGGCTGCGCAGCCTGCCTGCCCACGGCTGAGCCAACAAGCAGAGGAGAGCGACTGCAGAGACTGCGCTCTTGGCTTAGCGAGACTGCTGGAAATGCCAAAATCTTCAGGTGCATCTGGCCTCCTTCACTCCTTGTAATTACCATTCTGCAATTACACCCCCCCTTACTGATGAATTTCTGTGAGATTCCAGCCTTGCTTGCAGAAATTTGGCTTGGGGACAACCACCCAACGGCAGCCCTGCTCCCGTGTCTCGGTTGTGTCATGCTGAAGTCCCCCCTACGTCACCTATCCATCGGGATGCCATTGTACAGCACGGGAGGCTCTTTGCAGTGAGTCCATGTGCTCTACGCCTCCGTTAGTCTCTTGGAAGTGCTGATATGACACATCATTATTTTGCCTTAGCCGGTAGCCACAGTGGGATGGCAGCGGTGATGACTGCATTATATATTTTATCATAAAACCAAAAGCAACGACTACAACAGATTCTTAATAAAAATGTGTGTCTCTCGCCGGTGCAGAGCGCAAGTTAAACACTGTGTAACATCAAGCAATTTGTAGCGCCTGCACACGCTATCATGCAAACGTCCCCAAAGTGCCCCATGAAAAAGTCAATAACATCAATAAAATCAACAACAAATAAAAAGCAGCCTGGCTCAGCAGCAAACTCTATTCAAGGGGAAACATCTCAGCTGCCTTTTAAAAAGGCTCAGCGCAAGAAGCATCCCCACACACTGGGGAGGATGAGCTCTCTCCTCCCTGGGAAGCACACCGTGATGCAAGGCAATAAAGAGTGTTCAAAGTGGCATCCCCCCACGCCCACTCTCCAAACCAATGTCAGCCTCCAGACTGCAAGCAACACGCCGCCTTCCATGGGGCTGGCTGTCTTCATGGGACATGGAGCATCCCTGGCACCTCTAAGGGCACCCAGTCAGCCTCGGCACCTCTGGCAACTACTCTGACACAAACAACAGGCAAGAGCTTGAAGAACATCTCCTAAAACTCTTACTCGCTTCAGCGTTGTCCCATGTTGCCCTATTCTTCCCACCTGCCAGGACCCAAGCACTCTAAGTTATGCTGCTTCTTTTATTATGTACCCATTCATCCATCCCTGAGATTCAAATTCATCCTCCTTTATGAAGAATTAACTTGTTGGAGCTGATTTATGAAGACTGGCAGGCACCTGTGCTGAAGCAGTGCTCTAATACGTTCATCATGAAGTCCTGTAGTTATTCCTAAAAGAGCTCATGTTAATGCCTCACATTAAAATTCATATTTTATTTCTACATAACTAGATGTCTCTCTGCAATCTTTAAGATATGCCCTTCAGAACCTGGATTTTTTTTTTTTTTTTTTTTCAGGGATAGAAGCCACAAGGGTGGCAGTTTCCCATAAACAAGGGGTGGCACTGGCATGTGGTGGCAGGTGGCGTGTTTGCTCTGCATCATGTGCTTTGGGTCCGACTGACAACTAGGACTTGTCAAATTGCATCCCCCATCAAACGTGACTCTCTTTTGTTAATGTAACAGAACCTTTTTCCTTAAGAATATAGCCTATTCTAAGTCTCCCTTTACTAACAGGAGCCAGATTGCACTGAAAAAAACAGAGGGTTTAGCTTTGCATGCTTCTGGAAGACTTTCAATTTGCAGGGGGCGAAGGAAGTGCAAGCCCAGGCGTGCGCTGGAGAAGCGGCTCCAGGGAACCTTTCCTGTGAACCAGCTGGTGGAGGAAGCCACGGGCATGAAAGCAGAGCTGCGGGGGGTAAAGTCCTGAATGGTTTGGCAGGAATGGTTTGGTTTTTTTTTTTTCCCCTCTTTCAATCCAGGCGTGTTTCATTCCCTGAAGTCCTCTTGAAGAAACGAATCTGCTGTAACCCTTTGAATTTGGCACAAGTTCAGTGCAAAACTTAATTGGCCTGTTTTCACTCAAGCTGGATCAACAGCCCACTCCTGCATCCGCCTGCTCCCCCATATTCCCAGCGTGTTCCCCTGGGAATGCCAAGTGTGTACCCAAGGGGTGGCCAGACTCTGCTCTGCACAGGGCTGCCACGGGTGCCTGGAGCCTGCCCGGGCACAGCACGCCTCTCATTCTGTTCTGGGGAGCAGAGCAGCTCCGATGCCCTTTGGGACTGTTGGGGACCCCTGCTCAGCACCGCTCAACACCCAGGACCCCACTGCAGAAGGCTCCACCAGCCTCGGCCGGGCAGTCCCACCTTGCCTGTCCCCTGACCTTCAGGCTCCTCTTCCCTGCCTTTCTCACTCCTCCCCTACCTCTTGTACCGTTCCCGACAACGCGCCGGGACGCTCAGCACCACCGAGCAGGCAGGCGCTGCTGGCAGCTCCGGTTGCCCCCCCCGCCACCCGTGCAGTTCGGAGCTGGCTCTGTGGGAAGGCATCGGCGGAAACAAAGTGCCGCAAGCTAACGACCAATTCCAGCATTCCACCGCTGGTCATAATTGACCACTTAAAGCCTGAGCTACAGTGCTAATTTGATAGGACTGTAATCAATTGTGTTTCTTGCTCTCAGGTGTAGGGAAAGAAACAAAAGGAGTGGGAAAGTTAATCTGAATTTTTTTTTGCCTACCACTGCAGCAGAAAAACCTCATCCCTTTTTCTTATTTGTTTTAGGTGCAGGCTGCTGTGTTGGAAACACTTAAACGCAGACAGCCCTTGTGCTAAAGAAGCTCCCTCCGCAGCGAGGCGGACACGGGGGCTGCCTGCGGCACCGGCCGCTGCGCGGCTTTTCGCTTTCTGTAGGGGCTGCGGTGCTCGTGGGAGCCGAAGAGCTGGTACGTCTTTGGGCAGGCCTGGAGTGCCACTGGTGGTGGCCATCACCTGGGCCATCCAGGGAGCAAGCGGGTGTCTTCATCCTGCTCCCACCCTGGGTCTGACCCAGGCCAGATTGAAGTCAGCGGAAATCTTCCCGTCGGCTGCCCCAGGCTTTCAGCCGGACGGCTAGAGCAGCACAGCGAGTTCCCAGGGCACAAGACAGACGGAAAGGCTGAGCAGTGCTGCCGCGCGACTGCCTTGCAAACGCTCAGGTGGTTGTTGCTGCGACGCAGGCACGAACGCAGCCCCTGAGAGCACTGCCACAGCCCAGGGACACGCTCGGGAGCGTCCCTGGGAAGTCCGGCATCACTCAGCACGGCGAGCCTCCTCCGAGCACCCTCAGCAGCACGATCCTGCCCCTGCCCACATCCTTGTCTGCTCGGTGACGCCCAGCTCAGCGCCGTGCGTTGGGACGAGCCTGCGCCCACAGCGTCAGTGCTACAGAGAGGGATCTGCTTTTGCTTATTTATTTGTTTTTGTGGGATGGCACAGAAAATGACAGCTAATAAACTGCCTACCGGTGACCTCCCTTCCCTGTGTCCTTTGAAGCTTAGCTAACCGCTGGCTTTGAACCCCCTCTGTTTATTATGTGCAGCAAAGCTTATGAGCTTCTTGGCTGACATAAATTATAGAGCACTGGTAGAAAGAAAAGGAGGATGATAATGCAAAATGCCCTCCCAACTAACTTTGCTAATTAAACCACCTCTGAAGCTTTCCCAAACATCACTATGTTATGACAACATGAATAGCACGTTGCAGTGAAACTATTAAAATTATATTGTGCAGATAAGATTCAAAGGAGACCATGACTGGTCAATAGTCAGCTGAGTACGAGCTGGCAGCGTGCCCAGGTGGCCAAGAAGGCAAAGAGCATCCTGGCTTGTACAAGAAATAGCACGGCCAGCAGGACTAGGGCAGTGACTGTCCCTCTGGATTTGGTACTGGTGAGGCTGCACCTCAAATAATGTGTTTAGTTTCAGGCCCCTCGCTGTGAGAAAGACACCGAGGTGCTGGAGCACACCCAGAGCCGGGCAGCGGAGTGGTGAAGGGTCTAGAGCACAAGTCCTGCGAGCAGCAGCTGAGGGAACTGGGGGTGTTTAGCCTGGAGAAGAGGAGGCTGAGGAGAGACCTTATCGCTCTCTACG
>JAVJGJ010000036.1:7672977-7684983 GCA_035590215.1 Microhierax caerulescens | reverse complement strand
GGTGGGCTTGGCCGTGCTGGGTTAATGGTTGGCCTTGACGGTCTTAGAGGTCGTTTCCAACCTAAACGATTCTATGATTATTACTCTGCAATACTGGCTGAGCCATTGTTTTGCACTGAGCCCGAGCAAGGCTTTATTCACAGCCCAAGGATGGACTTTTCTGGCCTCCCCCATCCATCCCTGTGAAAGTGCTAACAAAGGACACAAACTAGTTTTTCTAGTTACTGAGACTTTTAATTGCTTCAAGGAAATATCTGAAAGAACTGGTTGTTCAGAGGGTCACTCATGGAAACCTCTCCTGGCCAGTACCCTCCATTTAGTTTCCATTACCCTTATGCCAAAGGGAGAAATCCTTTAGGATGTCCTAAAGGCAGAGGGATCCCTCCAAGCCTAGGTCATTTCTCCTTCTGCCGTGCTCTCACCAAGACACCCACCACACAGTGCAAACACATCCCCGCTGGGTTAGAGTGAATGGCAGCAAATCTTCAGGCTGTGACATTACAGCGTGTAAAAAAGGAATTGATTGTTGTAACAAGAATAACATCCATTGTGGAGGTTCACAGGGTTCTGCAATTAAGTTATGAAATGCCACGAGGATTAGGCGGACTTTACAAAACTGCTCTTCTCACACAGCATTTTTTGTTGTCTTTAGCTAAAATAACCTTTCAGAAACCAGGAGCAGCATCCTCCCCCTCAACCCTCCAGCCACTTCTGCCCTCCGCCAAACATTGATTTTTTGCAATACTCCTTATTTTTCCTGCACTAGAAATGAACTTGGCTGTATATTTCTGTAGGGATGGTAAGAAAAGAGACAGTAATGGCAGACACATCTGTGCGTCCGTGAGGTCAAACTGGTCCAGCTTTTGTGAGTCCTCAAAAGAGGCTTCAAGCTGCAGTATCTCGGGCACTTTAAATTCAAGACACTAATAGCTAGAGAAAAAAAAAAAAAAAAGAAAAAAGAAAGGCTTCATGGCTACCTTCAGAATACAGAAGGAGAATAAGAAAGCCCCTGTGCCAAGGAGCATGCTGCCCAAAAAGATGGGTGGTGGGATGACAAATGAGCGGTTATTCTTCATGGAAGGATGGGATTCTGATCAGGGAGGTTAAGCTGCCTCAGGAAAGCCATCCATCCAGCCTCCGACTGCCACTGGCTCAGTGCAGCCAGCCAGGTCTCAGCCCTGGCATTTCCAGCACCACCTGCAAGCTGCAGCACCCACTGGCATCACAGAGCAAACATGATTGCTCCTGAACATTCCTGGGATGACAGCCGGCGGGGTACCTCTGTAGTATTTGCGTTTTACAGAAACAGAGATAACTTTTCACCAATGCCTTGTGGTTGCTGGGCAGGGTGTTTAGGAAAAATCCCTTTCTTGTTTGCAGGAAGAAGATGCTTTTGTTGTTAACAAAAATGCATCATGAAACCTGCAATTAGCTCTGGTGTTATTTTGGCAGAGTGAATCTCGCCTCCAAAATGTGCATGAGGATCAACCTACACATCAGTGCCACGGCTCAAAACAGGGGAGCCAAGCTTCTCTCCCCTCCACCTCCATTGCCTGGCAGTCATTAGGGGAACAGAGATGGCGGAGGAGCCCTTTGATCCTCACTCCTCCTCTGCTCGGGGGTAATCGCTATGCTCATCACAGAGAAGGGATGCCAGGATCGCAGAGCAGCTGCATCAATCTGGTGCTGAGCACAGGAGAGGTGTCATCACAGGGACTGTCTGTTATCCGTAAGCGACACCCCCAGTGCTGTGGCCATTCCCACGGGACGTTCGCTCTGGGCTCAGATTGGAGCCCCCAGCTCTGTGACTTGGCCCTGTAAATCCGACCTAAGGCCCTCCTTGGGCTGGGAGGGAGCTGGCAGCTGCTGCGGGTCAGCACGGACCCCGGGTCAGTGAACACGCGTGATCTATGCAGCACCGGACAGAGGTGATGCTTTAGAGCATCCCTCCAAGGAACAGCCATCCCGCGCGGAGCAAGCCTCGCTAAGCCCATCTCACGGCCCTTCCAGGTGACCTGTTCCGTAGAACACAGGTAAGCACCGTACAGCGTAGTTACATCGTCCCGGGGAAGCGGCCCCGGAGTGCAGCACTTCCTGCTAAACGCTGCTTTCAGATCATCCCCCCCCGAGATAAATGGTGCCACACAGATTAATTCCTATCTGAGCGCAGCACGGCACATTTATCTTCTCCCCTGAGATACATCACCTGCAAGGCTGCAAGCCCCAGGTAAGCCAGCCAGAGCCTTCTCACACCATCTCCCCAAGACGCACAGCCCATAAAGGGACCTTCCCTGCTGCCTTCATTACAGAAGGTCCAGGGGATTGAGGCTGGCGCTGGCGCAGCGCGACGGGCTGCTGTCCCTGCGTGCTGAGGGAGGTTTGCAAGCAAAGGGGCTGCAACAGTAAATACCCCGCTGCAAATATTTCAGTTCACCTTGGGAAGGAAGAGCCCTTGCTCCCCACAGTGCTGCAATGCCTGCTGCCCGAGTTAATTCAGTATTTGCGGGCAATTATCTTTTACTGATGGGTGGTCATCATCTGCCACCGTAAGACTAATTAGCTATCAGGCCCCCGGAGCTCTTTGGTTGGCTGCTTTTTTAAAATCCTTATTCCCTCTAAGCAAGCAGCAGATATAAGCAACTTTCATTCTTTAAATAAGGCGTAGTGAGAGTTGTTGCTCAAAGCAGAAATGAAAGAGTGAGCCGGAGACGACTCTTCGCAGGGCTCAGGGACGTTTGGGTAACTCCGTCCATGTCAGTGCACACGTGTGGCTGTGCTTGCACCTGTGCGTATTTACAGCAGCCCCTGCCTGCAGAGCCCAGGTGATGGGCTGAAACGTGATGAGCGACACTATAAACAAGAAACCCCAAAGAAAAAAACAGCTTTTGCTTCTAGGTCTGCATCTTGCAGTCCCTGAACACATGATAAATTCTGCCAGGGGAAAAACATTCCTGTACAGCTGCTGTATTTACAGGTGCAGGCAGGTTGGAAAGGCGAAAGTTGCGGCTCTGGATGTTTACTGTTATTTATCGTTTGTATTTTCACAGTGCCAAAAGGCCTGTGAAATGGTAACAAAAAGCCTCTTGTGCAAGGTAGCACACATGCACGAGAAGGCATATTTCCCCCTAAAAGATTTTTTTTTTTTAAAAAAAAGACGATAGATATATTATCACTGAATGAGACCTCACCCTAAGAAGTTATATATAACTATAAAGCCATTTAATTCCAGACCCAAATGATTAATTTCACAGCCCAGTTTCTATTCTTGAGCCATCCCTCCCCCTTGCTGAGGCTCCTTTTGGGTGTGGGGGGAGGTAACTGGGGGAAAACAGGCACTTTCCCCTCAGATCTCCCTGGGTAGCGTTCACACGGATGCAGTTGGTCGCAAGCAGCATTGATGATGCAGAAGTCCAAACTGCGACATTTCTGAATATCAAACGAGGAGCAGAGGGGAGTTGCTGAGATCAGGCTCTGCTCTGATCTAACTTGCATCTCTCCAGTTTAAAAATATTAATTGAAATGCTACTTGAAAGCCTCCTGTTCTCTTCTGAAGATGAGGAGGGGAGATAAACCCAAGTGTTCGCCCAGAATGCCAAAACAAATGGAAAAAAACCCAAAGCACTGATTTTTCTGAAATAAAGCGCATTCCCGCTCGCCCTGCCTTGCCTGCAGCACTGCCCGGTGCTGGCAGAGGTACAGATGTGTTTCTTCTCTGGCGGGGGGCAGGAGGGAGAGGAAAAGCACCTACCAAACGGGGCGCGAGCAGCAAGTGTCAGCTCCAGACAGAGCAGCCAGAAAGCAGCACTGCTGCCCCTTCTCTTAACTGCTGTCTCCCTCTCGGGTTTGGGAGAAGGGAGGGGAAGAAGAGGAGAGGAAGGGATGCTGCTGATGCAAGCCCCTGCAGCACTGCTCGTTGTGATGGTGCATCACGCTACCCCTATCCACAAGTGTGAGGGACAGGCCTGAGCATCCCAGCAGTCCCACGGGGGGCTCCCTGCTCCCATACACCACGCTGCATTTTGTCCCCCTCCCTCTAGTGCTTCTGAAAACAGTTTAAACAAAAGAAACCAAGCACAGAAAGAGAGAGGGTTTCAGGGATCTGTAAGCCTCTAGCAAAGGTAAACATAGAGCGCATACATATATATCTCTATATTTAATAAGGAATAATCCTGTATCATGCTGCTCAGCCTCACAGCAAACAAGTAGCGATTTGCCAAGCCCCTCCGAATGCCACTTGCCCTGCTCCCCCGGCCCACCGCACGGTTCATTTCATAAGAGCAGAAGAGACTGAAGATAAATATTGATTTTGAGGAGAGTGATGCTTCGAGGCCTCATTTTCCACGCGTGTCTGGGATCCACAGCAAAGTCGATGCGTGCATTGGCCAGGGCTGGGCAGCCCCAGCGTGGCCCCGTGGCGCTCCCTTTGCTCAGAGGGACCCGGCCACCCCGGGGACGGGCTCCCCACGCACCCGCGTTGTGCCTCAGGCTCTTCCCGCTGCCTGCGCATCCTTCTGCAAACCCAGCAGCTCATCCAGACAGCTATTTCACACAGGAGGGGAGGAGGGGGGAAACCCAAATTGGCTAGAAACTGATTAGCTAGTAATTACATTTTGCAACATCTGCTACTTGCTACCATTTGTTTTATTATTTCTATTTTAAAAATTGGAATACACTGAATTTTTGCCGTCTGGAACTGCTGAATTGCCTTGAAAAATGTGAGGAGCTCCTGCCTGTCAGCAGCGGCAGGGCAAGCGTGGCAGGAGATACTGCAGCACGTAGGGACCATGTCAAAAACTGCTCCAAAGCAACACCAACCAGCCTGGCTGCTAGTTATTTAGTTATTTTGGGCACAGCAGACAAACTGTTTGTTCATTTAGGAACAACGGAGCTTAAAAACAAACGAGGTGTTAAAAGGAGGAAAGTAAAAAGCAGGGCTTTCATCTGAAGGATGTGGCGTGGCTTTGATGGGGCTGGGAGAAAAGCACTTTTCTCAGGGGGATAATAATTGTTTTTTTCTTTGAGAAGTCCAGTTGGTTGGATCTTCACAGGCATTTGGTGCTCCCCTCCCCGCCTCCTCACATTTCTACTTCAAAGTGAAAGGGAAGAAGTCCCAAATAGCATCATTTTGTTGATCAAAACCCTGCGCTAAACGCTGGCCCAGACGAAGAAACCAGATCGGAGCTTTTCATTATCACCAGATGAAAACACCACCTCGCCCGGCCCGAGCGGAGGGCGGCTACCCTGGGCTTCTCCCCTACCCCAGCAGCTGTATTTTAGAAGCAAAGGAGCTGTGTGCGCATCTCCGGCTGTATGCGCAGTCAGAGAAAGCCAGATTATCTTGCTCTGGGCACCAGCATTTAGAAGAAAATGGTTTTCTTTCATCTGTCCAAGTAAATCTCTTCCCAATGCTTGTGAGCCTGATTGCTGCCAATTTCCGGGGCAGAAATGCAGCCATTTGGATGGGAAGGCATTAGTAACTAAGAGATACTCATAACATTTCAAATTAAGCACTTTTTTTTTTTTTTTCTCCCTTCCCCTCCCATCCCACCTCAGGCTGTGTCTCTTTCAGCATTTCACTACCTGTTCTTTGAGAAAAAACAATATTTCTCCGCGTGAGCTCCATCTGTTGCAATCCCCTGCCCAGACGTGAAGAGGTTTCTGCTTAAAGGGATGAGCCCCCCTTGCAGCTGGGGCACTCCCTGCCTATTTGTCCATCTATCCATCTAGTAGAGGACCGAAAGCACCTTCCCTCAGTGCTACACAGAGCACAGCCTTTCAGGGTGCATATGGGCGCCAGGCTACAACCATTTTCCACTCATGCTTATGTGCCTGAATATTGCCACACATATGTTATGAAAAATTACCCGCTGCTTGGAGAGCTCGGCGATACAATAAGCTCCACATCAACATTAATGAACCCTTGTCTCTCCTGCGAGAGAAGGCTAATGTAATAACAGCGTTATATTCAGCAAACAAATGCTTGAGACAATTTTTTTAAGCACCAGACAGTAAACAGGACCTAAAATATCCTCATGAATTACAAGAGTCTAAAATCCTCTACTGAGAAATTAATTTAATAGCAGTAAATACTGGAGCAATTTCCCCCATGTGAAATGCCACCGCAACATTCAGTTAAAAAGCTTCATTTAAACCGCACGTGGGCATTGCATGAGGATGGAAATACATTTCATCACTTAACGGTATTTTGGCTGCACGGGAGAAGAACAACCTTCGTCCCTTCTGTACCTGCACCGGGGCGAGGGATGCGCCTGGCCCTGTGGAAGGAGCAATGTAAAGAAGGTGGACACAAAGCTGCAGGGGAATTGGATGGAGAGGAAAAAAAATTTGAAAATTGGTAACAAGCTGCAGGTTTAAGGAATTTCTTTTAAGAAATTTAAGAATTAAGGAAATTCTTAAGGAATTGAACCTCCCTGGCTGCAAAAGGGACATTGCTGCTCAGCCCCAACTTTTGTCCGGCTGCAGAACCGGGGGAATGCGGCGCTGGGGCTGGTAATTCTCATTGATTTTTTGGATAAGGTTTTGTGCCCTGGAGGGGCCTCGTCTCCACGAAGTGACATCTGCTGAGATCACCGATCGGTGCGTGCGTTCTCTGGCCATAATGAGATCTGGGAGAGGATGGAGGAGCCGGCGTGCCGGCCTTCAGGGAGGAAGCAGTCTTTGAAAAGAATTATGTTAATCAGAGTAGCCTTCTCCCTGCATCTGTTCAGCTGTTATTCTGGGCAAAATTAATAGGTCTAAGGAAAGATCCGATCATAATGACAATCTGGTCTGTGCAGCAGGAGATTTTATAAAGGAGTTGAACTGTGGCTCATTGAAAATACTTGAAGTAATTAGTTACAGGGCTACTCACTTTCTTTCCTTTTTAATAGTAATAATGGTTATTAATGTTTACAAATTACAGCGGCTTGCTGGAAATGAAAGGATGGCCAGAGCGGGTACCCAGGGAACGGGGGCACTCTGAAATTCAGCATCTGTGCTCCCTTGGAGACGGATTTTTCTCTCCCCCTGCTCAAGCGGCCACTGGAAACAGCCTTTTCCAGCACAGCTGCGGACACGCTGAGACCAAGCACACACAGATATGAATCAGTTCTGAGCCTAGGAGGGGGGATGGTGCCGAGGAGCGACGGTGCAACCGCTGCCTTGTGTGCGGGCACTGGCATCTCACCTACGAGACACCTGGGAAAGGTGAGAACTGCTCCATTGATAAATATGTAGAAGAAACTCAAATCAACCTGAACTTTAAGAAAGAAGAAAGATAATTACAATATAAATAGACATGTTTGTTTCAAAGATTGATGGCAAGCTCTCAACTCAGCCTGAAGATTAATCAGGGAAGTATAATTATGTCTTTGCATAAAAAAAACCCACCAAAACCCCACACACATTAAAACCCCTCCCCACCCTGAAGAGCCCCAGAAAGAGGCAGCTGGTGCTGCCCAGCCGTGCATGAGGCTGAAGGCTTTAGGAAAGCCACCCACTGTGGGGACACTGCCATGTGGGGACTGGGTTGCCCTGGGGCCAATGGGCTCTGCTTAGCTCCGTGGGTTTCACAGCACCTCCCATCTCCCCTGGAGATGCCTAATTTCTCCCCAAAACTGCACACTTTTGTTCTTGGATTTTGCTGGCATGCTACATGGCATGCAGAGAAAATGGGGAGCAGCTGGGGCTGCACCCCCCTCCCTCACCCACCAGCCCTGGATCCCCATCCCCAATGATGAGGGGAAAACAAACCTGGACTTGTTTCCACCAGGGACCTGGCACAGAACACGAGCAGAAGAACAGCTGGGGCACCTGGGAGGCCGCATTGCTGACCGGCACCTCCCTATCTGGTAGTACCATATATACTATAACATATATATTTCCTCTCACAAGGAAAAGCGGCAGATTCCCATGTTTGAATCTGTCCAGGAATGGACATAGACTTTCTTTCCATTTCTTTTTAATTAACCTCTTTCTGCTCCCAAGAGAAGAAACCCCTTTTATCCTTGTATGTTTGACATGGTTCTAATTTCATCATTTGCTGAAAATAGCCTGGACAGGTCCCAATAAAGGAAATATTGCAGCTGAAGCTGGTGGGACTGCCTGGTGTCAAAGCAGCTCATCACTCCCCATTACAAACCCATTTCCAATCACTTAGTGACATCGTCAAGCGAACTGTCTGGGCTGAGATGGGACATGGGAAGGCCAAGTTCAGCTAAAGAAAAGCACTTGCGTTTGCAGAAGCGCTCAGTTTTGCTACATTTCTGCTGCACGGGGCTATGGCAACGTGTGTTTACAGTGCAGTGCATATATTTAAGTAATTTCTTTTCCCCACCATGTGTGTACAGTCTGAAGCTCAGGGAGGATTTGGACCCAAACACAGATGACTGTGGCTGAGGAGCAGTGCCGCTCGTCTACGCATGATTCAGCAGCATCGTAAGTCACTGCCAAGGCGTGCCTCGCTGTAGCTGTTGCACATGGAGCTGACGTGGATGTTTGCAACACCTGGCTCTGTTGCAAGCCCATCCTTTCCCCTCTGCATGGGGTCTTGAGGGCAAAGCTTGCAGAGCAGGGCCTGGTCTCCGTCCTGGCCAGGAACCCTTTAACAGCACCGTGAGCCACTGACACTGTGTCCAGGCAGCGTGGTCCAGCCCTGCGAGTGATGGGCTGGGGTGCCAGGCCGTTTGCCCCGCATGCCTCCGCACCCCGCCATCGGCGGATGCCCGAGGACACGCGCTTCCTCGCCGCATCCCAGCCTAGCACAGCAGTGCAGACACCTGCCCGGGGACCCAAACTACCACAACACCAAATAATAAATAATCAGTGGCACCTCGGCACATTGGCTGTTCATTAAAAAACTGCAACAATCGAAATCAATATGCCATCCAAACACATCGCTTTTCAGCTCCCCACATACAGGCTGCCCTAAATCAGCTTTCCTCCCTGAAAGCCGCCTGCCACTGGTGGGTCCACTTCAGCCCCAGCTCCTCTGCCATCTCACTGTGGCCACGTAACGCACTCAGAAGTGCTTCTGCAGCGTTCTGGGCCCAGGTTACAGCAGCTTGGTAGGAAAGTTGGTAACGAGGGGGCAGGGGGAGGTCAGGCAAGCAGAGTGGCTGGCACACTGCCGTGAAGTTTGTTGAATTAGACGCCAAACACGGGGAAGCAGCCAAATGATCTGCCCCTGGTGCCTGTCTGAAGGTGAGGACATGCTGGTAGACAACATACTGGGATTTCCTTGCTTCCCTGTCCCACCTCTCGTGTGTCCAAAGCCACTTCTGGGGATGCAAGGCATTGTACTGGCAAGGAGCTGTTTTCTATGCTCACCTCTCTTTCTTGTAGCCCCTGCAGACTCTCCAAGGACATTCAAGGCATAATTATGGTGCTAAATATTATTGCCTGAGCTTGTATGACCAGCTTATCATCCTGGGGGTGCTGCTCGGTGAAGCATTTCCGTAACCCCATTATAACTCAGGACTCTCAGGACGGAGGGAGGAGGTGGGAGGCGCGTGTAGCATCATCAGCCACACATTCCTCCCCAGAAAGGGATTGAGTGGCCAGGCCAATGCAAGAGATTGATTTGCAGGGAACTGCATGTGTGTGTGCATTAAGCCATGTGTGACGAGCACCAAGATTTGTTTGACATCTCTTTCCACGCAAGGTCAAGTTGTACTCTGTGGCTGCTGACTCAGGCGGTCAGGACACCACAGAGTGCTTCTCGCATTCTCCCGGGAGGGTGGGATGCTGTCTCAGCACACCAGTTATCGCACCAAGTGACCACAGACATGAAGTTTCCCTCCCTACCAGCTGTGCGATGTCACCCCAGCTGCATCCCACCAGCCAGGTGCCTGGCAGAAACAGCACACCTGCCTTGACTGCCATGCCTCTCCTCACCAAACCTTTCAGTTTCCCCCACATAATTTATTCACACTGCAGTGTGTGCTCAGAGCTGGGGATGTTTTCCCATACGGAGCCCTTCGGAACAGGACATCAGCGAGCTGTTTGCCAACTGGAAATGTAAAAGGAGGAAATACTGTGCTAGCAGCAAACACCTTTACAGCCTAAAGTCATGACCTGGTTGTGGTTCCCTGCCCCGAGACCACCTTGCTGCCCTGGGCTGCGGACAGGAGAGAATCACCCCACAAGTCTTTTATTTGCTGGCGGGTCCAAGGCCCTGAAGGAGCTCTCCATCACAAGGCAGAGCACGTTCTCCACTCATTGCGTGTGCCATCTGGGAGATGGGTCTCTGCTCTTCACATTATTTACTTTTTATAGACAAAGCTGTGACCCTGGACTCCTTTTTAAAGCTTATCCATCATGTACTTCTCTCCTCTCCCGCTCATCATCAAGCTTAGAGAAGGACGGTGTGCGGGGAGGGATGCAGGATTTATTCTGCAGCCCCAGTGCTGGGGATGGAGCCAGCAGCAGGGAATCCCACCCCTGCCCTTCCCAGTGCAGGTGGTGGTGGGATGGCTGACCCAGCCTGGAAGCACCACATCCTGCAGGGCCTGTTCAACCTTCACCGAGCCAAACAAATGCAAGAACACACACCTGTGCCCCCTCTGCAAAATTCAGGCTACGAGCAAACAGCAAGCAAGGAACAGTGGAATTTTTTGAATGGGAATCAAAAAGAACATGCTGTCATCTTGTGCCGAGCTAAGCCAGAGAGCCCCGAGTACAGTACATCGAGCGCTTTATTTAGTGTATCTGGAGGGAGAACAGGTACAATAACTGAGTTCAGGGATGAGGCCATGATTCCCGTTGCTTTGGAGAGCTGAGACTATCAATAAGAGAGGTCAGAGTGATTTTCATGAATCAGACTAGAGATGTCAGATTCTCTCCTCTCAGCTGGAAAAAGGGGACTGAGAAAGCTTCCCCCCCCCTTTCTTTAAATGGCCCTCATCCCTGAGAGAGCCCGTGTCATCCCCAGGCATTTAGCGATCACACCACACCTTAGCAGCCCCATGGGAAAACAGAGGCAGCCCCCAGCCTCTGGCACAGCGGGGTCCAGCTGGCCCACAGCCCCTGCAACACACGCAAGGCTGCTGTTGGAAACCGGGGGGCTCCCCCTCCCCCCCTGCTACCTCTGTGGTGCCAGCAACTGCCTGTGATGGAGCATCGCTAAACATCTCTATATATTACATGCTGGCCATACGAGGGCCAGCCTCTGCACCAAGCGCAGCAGAAAGGCCGTCCCCCTGCACCCACATCCCTGCACCCCACGCCGGGGCCCACGGGCTGGCAAGTGAAGATGTGCAGCCACTGGTCCTGCCACAGGCAGCTATGCTGCCCACGTGTCTGGGTAAGGGCATCGCCGTCGCCTTGCTGTAGCCCAGCGTTAACTTTCAGACGTGCTGATCTATCGTCTCCTCCTCTTTCATCTCCAAGCAAACCTCAGAGCCGCTACGGCTGTGCAAGGAAAGGGACAGGAACGCTCCAGGCTACTGAGGCAGATTGCTGCTTTGTTTGGTTTCTTCTCTGTGCACAAGGATGTTGGAAAACAAAGTTAGATATAAAATCTCCTAAATTATTTGAAGAAGAAAAAGACCTCAGTGCGTGCCAGGCAGCCTTTAGGGAAGCGGGGGGTTGGGGTGGGAGTGGGTGGAGAGCCAGCCAAAAACCAACTGCTGAGCATATTAAAGAATGGCATTATCAAGTGAAACAGACAAGACATGTATATAATGCATAAGTAGCATTTGCTGCTTCTCCAAACAACTCATAGATCACCAGGACACAAGCTCCCAGGAAGAGCAAAAAAAGAAAAGAGAGGAATGTGCGATAACATCAGGAAAGACGTGTCTGCTGCCGAGAAACAGAAAAAGCCTTGTCGAAGCCTGGGATCCAGACAGGGCTTGGCAGCGCCCGCGGACCTGGGGACGGCCAAAGGGAACCTGTGCACAGGAACAAGTGAAAGCCTGTGCTCATCTGAGCTCTCACCCACCTAACAACTAAAACTACTCCTGCCCTAGGTCCTGCAACTTGGCCTCCAACAACCTCTGTCCTTCC
>JAVJGJ010000036.1:7625027-7672877 GCA_035590215.1 Microhierax caerulescens | reverse complement strand
ACCCACCTCCCAGCACCCAGGCTGAGCTCTCACCCACCTCCCAGCACCCAGGCTGAGCTCTCACCCACCTCCCAGCATGGTTGTCCCCAGTCCCAGCCAGTGCTTTTTAATATGCGGTGCCAGCAGCAGTGCTGACCCCAGACAACGAACGGGACCTGATAGTTCGGCATTAATCTGCCAGAAGAGCGACCTTCAACCGCTAAAGAAGAGATGTTTTTAAAAACTCGTAAGCGTAAGGAAGGTTCATTTGCTTTCTCATTTAGCATATTAAAAGGGTATTATTGCTACAAACAAGAAATCTAAATGAGCCCCTGGTTGCAGCTTTGGATAAGGCTTTAGACTAAAGGTGCAGGGTAATGATTAACACGCGGCACAAACCATTTATTGTTCGTAAACAAGACGAGGCACACTTTCTCTTTGATAAGTGATGGAAGGTCCCATAATAAAGCTGCACAGAGACAAAGAAGCACAAAGCAGGGTGGTGTGGTGGGCTGCAGTGATTCTAAATGGGGTCCCTCCTTCCTGCGCTCCAGCTGTTCCAGAGGAGCTGGAGCTGGAGCCTGCGGCTACAGCAGCTCAGAGTACACCCGGACCTGCTCCACACGTGCTGGCAGCCTTGGAAAAGCCATCCTGCTCCTCCTGCCTTTACTGGGGCCATCTTTCCTCCTTGCAGATTAGCAAAACCCTCTTGACGAAAAACCCGAGTTGCACAATTTTACCTCATTCATGGGTTTGTTGGCCCTGATACGGCCACAAGAGTTCCTGGCTCCCTTGTTTTGGAGAGCACGAAAATAGCTCAGGGCAAGAAGCCACCAGCCAACTTAAAGCTGTGAAGCTTCCTGCCACATTGTTTTGGTGACAGAGAAGGGGAGAAGGGAGATGAGAAAGGTCTTGCTGGTGAAGTCTAGCAGGGAAATGAGATTGTTATTACTCGTGGGTTTAGATGGCTGCTTTCAGACCTCCTGGGCTTCCCAAGCACCTCTGGTGAGAGGTTACTGGAGAGATGAGGTCCCCTTGGAGGCGGCTGCCCCTGACTTGTGCTGCTCTGAACTGCACCGGCACCTCTCATGCCTCTCCCTGCGCGAATGCAAGGATGCTGCGGGAAGCAGAGCCTTGGAAAGCTCCTGCCATGGAGAAATCAGTCACTTTAATTACCCCCTTGCACTGTATTTATCTCCATGAAAGGTCCCTTGCTCCTTTGTCACTGACTGGCAGGGTTAGCAAAAAGCAGCAGGAATGATCTATGTGTTTAGTTATTTATTTCAACAGCAACGCCACAGAAAAGGGAGCCTCCCCCCCGCCCCCCCCAGGCTTTTCCTATGGCTTGTGAGCTTACAAACTCTGCTCAGCCCCGACAGGGAGGGGACACGGGGAGGGAAGGCAGAGCAGCACTGCGCTCTGCTTTTCAGGGTGCCACAGGGCTCCTGCCTGGTCATTAGCTTCAGAGTTCCCAGGGAAAGGGAAGAGGTGGGCAGACTACCTGTGCACTGGGCAGACCACCGCCCCGTTTTTGTTGTGCTTGGAAGGTGTTCGGGTGTGCGTCCCACCACGTGATGGCTTGGCAAGGAGGGGGGAAGCAAGGGGGGCAGCCCAGCTCTGGCAGCCGCACACGGTCAGCAGCGGGCACCGCTCACTGGGTACCGATGAGGGCTCCACGTGCTGAAGCACATTTATCAGCCACTTTTTTTTTTTTTTTTCCATTTTTTTGCAATAAGAACCAATGACCACCATTATATAGCCTCCGGCCTTCTCCAGCAACCCACTGCGGATGCAGGAGGGTGTTCTGGTGGATGCCATGAGTTGGGGTCCATACAATAATGTGTCAGAGGAACTAATCCAAGAGGACCTTCAGAGATGCTAGTGATGCAGGGAGCAAGGATACCTTCTCCCCCCACTTTCAGAGCCCAGAGACCTCCCTGGTGCTTGGGGGGGGGCTCCCTCGCTGCATGACTGGGCAAAGGCAACCGGAGACTATGGCTCTTGTCACGGCGGAGGGGCAGCGAGACCCCTGGGAACAGCCCAGGGGACTGCTCCAGGAGCACAGGGGAGCACGGCACACCTGGCAGCCGTCACAAGGGCAAGTGCTCTCTCTGCTTCACAGGGGAGAGGGGGAGCAAAGAGGAGCTATGTGCAGAGAAACCAGGCGAGGAGAGACAGAGAGAGGGCAGGGGGGGCATCGCGGCTCTTTCCCTGTCCCTGGAGTGCTGCTGTCTGTGGCAACCCCAGCAGCTGAGAAGCATTTTCTGCTGTGACAGGGTTTTTTCTGTGATTGACCCCAATTACAGGAGTCAGCCCACACGGGCTGAGTGCGTCACTCGTGTCAGCCAGGCAGCCTGACAACTCAGCTACCCAAATCCATACAAAACGAAGGGCAGTACTACCGGCAGGAGCCAGGGCTAAGGACAGCTGGCATGCCACGGGATGCCAGCTGTGGTGCAGCATCCGCAGGAGAGCCTGGTACGTGCAGAGACCCGTGCAGACCCTGCATTGCCTCCCAGAGACCCCGGGCACACCCCCGCGCTGCCCCATCCTCCCACGCTCGCCGAGAGCCACGCGCGGTGCCCGTATGGTTATGGGTTTTTCATCCATTTACTGCAATTTGAGCATTTGCATGGTAACATCACAAAGGCAGAAAGTTGGAAAGTAAGCCTTCAGGGCGGTTAGAGACCTCGCACGCATCAGCTCGGTCTGCTCCAGCTGCCTGACGCCTTCTGCAACCCGGCCTGCAGCGGGCACGGCGAGGGATGCTGGCAGCGGCCACCACGCCGGCAGACGTGCGGGGGGAACCCCAGCCCCCCTGCCTGGATTTTGCCTGTTGCCAGAAGCACCCCGGGCCAGGCGCAAGGGGCAAGCTGCCTGCAGACAGCCCGCGGCCGCTCCGGCGTGCCGTGCAGCCGGGGCACTCCGCCTGCGCCGAGCCAGAGCTGCGCAGTGCCGGCCGAGGAGGAATCGCTCGCTATTCCTTTCAGGTTCTCAAGGCACCTGAGGAGCCATCTAGGAGCACGGGCTGCTCCAGGGACCAGCAGGTGCATTCCCCAGGGAGCTTGCTCATAACCCCAGAGGAGTTTGTGCACAAAAGGTTTCAAGAGCAAAGCACACAGAGCCACAAAGGCCTGAAGTAGCCACCTGCGCACAACATTTATAAACCGCGGTAAAGCTGCTGCTCCTCCCAAACCACGACGCTGTGCCGTGCCAAACCCAGCAAACTAATCACTTTCTCTTATCAGCTAGGTGCAATAACAAGCCGGTCTGTATAGGGCAAATGGCTTTACACACATTTAAGGGTAAATATCTTTTCCCAGCTTCAGTCCTAGTATGCTTCTCAGCAATGACCTTGCCTTCAACGGCTTGAGCGGGTCATAAACATGGAGACACGGAAAACTGGAATAACACCCATGTGACAAACTTCCACAACAACATAGACTTACCTATACTTCTAGCTGGAGCAAGAGCTCCTGGACATGTGCAAAAACCATCTGAGCTCTATATCCAACGTACCTTCTACCTTATTTCTACTACAGTCACTCCTTGAGCTTCTAAGCAAGGTTACCAGCAGACAGCGCTGGCGGCTGTGCACAGGCGGACTACAGGCGCGCATCAAACAACCAAACCAACAGCGTTTCTACCGCGTACATGGAGAAACAAAGACCAAGAGACTCACCCAGGATCCCAGGGAAAGGCTCTGGAACAGCACCACGTTGTCACCGGCTCTGGTGAACTCTGGGGGGCTGGGTCACTCCCCCCAGCCGGGACATAAATAACTTCACCTGCCTGGGAGCGAGGCAGCCTCGTTACTGGCTCCGTCAGCTGAGCCTCGTTACACACCTGCAAGTACCTGGGGCCCTTCCTGGGGATGCCCAGGGGGTAATGCAACTTCTGTATCCCCACCTCCCTTGTCCCACTCACATCTCCCAGTTGGTAAAACACTTCTCTCTCTCACACTGTTCCATCTGCGTTTTCTGTAAAACAGAAATTGTGCTTTGCTAAAAGACCCACGTTTGTTATTGTTTCACTCCGCTGTTATTAATACCCGATTTTGATTCCATTTGTTCCATTTTACAGCTTGTCTCCTGCAATTGTGTGGCTTTAGAAACAGTTTTATCTGAGCAGGTGAGGCAGATTATAAATAAATTTTGTATTGCACCTTGTATTTTAAGCATATTTGAGACTTTTCTGATTAGGCGCCTTCCACCAGAGAACCTTGTTCAGTTGGATAATTGCAACCTCGATTCTTTATCCTTGCCTTTTGTTGTCTTCCCCCCTTGGCAAAGCTGCAATCTTGCACGAGAACATCAGCAGACAAAACCCTTGAAAATAACTCTCCAGAAGAAATCTAATTTACTTTTTAATCTGGTTCGGAAATTTGCCAGCAAAATTTCCACTGACAAGCAGAGCCATTTATTACGACTTATCATACCGGCTGGATCCTCACTCCTGATTTGCGTAATGGAGCAGGGACAGTGGAGCAAAAAGACGAAGAGAGAAATCTTTTGATATATTATTTATTTGATACAATCTTCCCCCTGATAAGATCAGTAAGCAGAGGACAAAGTGGCGACCTTATCCATTTCAACTGCTTATATTATGAAATACCAAGTGCATATATAGAGAGAGTTTAATTTCACTTATTTTGTTTGGTAGGTTCTCTTTTATTTATTCATGTACAGACACACACCCCCGTACATATGTATATAATACTCCTGCTGGGGAAAGAGCTTATTACAGTTGTTTCCTCATGGACGAAGAGCATTTGAATCCATTTGTGACTCCAGGATCCTCTTTCCCGTGACAGATAGGGGAAAGCGTCGCTCACTGAACCCGTTGCAGGGTTTGTTTAATGATGTGGTTAATAAGCGTCCACACAAAGGCTGTGAATATCTTCCACATGTCATCATTTGGGGTGAAGCAGAGAGAAGGCAAGCATATGCTGGAATACATAATGTCCCTGGTTTGTAGTTATATGGTTAGACTGAGGTTTGTGAGATCTGGAGTGATGTGGGCTCTGCCGTGGCTCTGTATCCCAAAATAATCCTTTTTCCTCCCCCCGTCTTCCTTACAGCCTGGTGTAATCCGACGGCAGGGACCGGGGGGCTTTGCTTGGTGGGCTGTCCTTTCCCAGCCACCTTTCCACACGCTGCCAGCCGCTGCTCCTTCTCAGCCTGGGGATCTCCCTGCCTTACGGCTTTTCTTAATTAGGTGGATTCCCTGGCCGAGCGCGGCTCAGATGCTGAAGTTTCTGCATAAAAGTTTCCGTCTCTCAGTTTTCCTTCTCAGAACGATGCCTCCTGTGGGAAGTGTAAATACAGAAAGATGACAACATGTGCATTAGTGCTCGTTAGAATGTCATCATTATATCCTGCAAAGTGTCTGCTGAAGGGATCCCTAAAGGACACTTAGAGATGGAGCAGCTGCTCCGGATTTGTTCCAGCTCACATCTCAAAGAAAATGACATTGAGATAAATACGGCACCGTGAGCGTCTTCAGAGCAGAGCTGGGGAAAAAGAGAGGGGCCATCGCCTTTGGTTGCAGGTCCGAGACAGGACCTCAGTGTGCTCCCAGCCTGCCTGCCCTCTGCCTCTTTTGCAGTAATTGCATGCTGCAGTGTTTGCAATGGTACCAACGGGTCCACGCAGCAGAATGGTGCAACGGAGAGCTGCACGCCCCGGCTGCCCCGTGTCCAGCCGGCTCTGACACTGGTGGTGGTTTCCCTGTGGCAGGTGGAGGTTAAGCATGGATTCTTTGGGGGGAAAAAACCCCGATCCAACACCCAAACACCTAGAAGATAACATGTACACGACCAAACTCTCAGATGTATTTTAAGCCAGGTCGTCACCTGGTGTAAAGCGGAACAATCTCACTTATTACTTCAGTGGAACGAGCATATTTTTACCACACAAACTTTAACACCACCAGACTCCAGAATGGTACCATTTTCTAACCTGTCTTCATCTGTCTGATGCCAGGAGAGAGGGGAATTCAGGAGTTATGCTTTTGCATGACGATCTCCCTCTCTGCCTGTTTGCATTCGGAGAGAAAGCCTTGAAATCAAAATGCAAACAGTCCCAAGGGCGCTCACTGCAGGAAAGAGAAAGGTTAAGGACTGTGATTGACCATGAGAAGATCCAGAGTCTTACATTACTTGGAGACCTTGCACGCTTTCCCTTTATCATTGCCCGGCAAATAAAGAAAAAAAAGCACTGGCTTCAATTTCCCCGTCTCCTAAGAGCCCCTATCATGTCAAGTAGCAAAGTCACAAAGCAGTTTCTCTGTTTGACAACAACAAACAGATCATTTTCCGGGAGCGGTGTTGCTGTGGCTGTGGGGGGAGAGGCTCCCCCTCTTGCGCAGCTGGCAGAGAGTTTTTTCTGCTGCCAGACAACACTGAGACACCCAGAGAGCTGGGAGAGATGGAGTCACATGAGAAGCATCCTTAGCTAACCATTAAGAACCATTGCTTGTTCTGTGCTGGGACTAAAATGATGCTCCAGCTATTACAAGGGGTTGCATACGTGCTGCTGAAATGAGAAGTAGACAGCCAGGGTCCCCATGGCAGCAGATGATCCTGCTGTCCTTTTTTTTAGACAAAACTAATGCTGAGCCTGAATATATGGTACTATTCTAGTTGGTCGAATTACTTCCTGAGCCTTGGGATTTTTTTGCCACCTGTACAAAGAGAATACCTAATTTTTTGCCACTTCTTCACAATTGCCACGTGGAGGTTTCAGATGCAGATGAAGCAGCCAATGTGTTCCCTGCCATGGGTGGCTGTGTTTCAGTAATAGCTTAATCCGGTTTCTGTAGGAGTTGCACTTAATTTTCAATTTTTAGTTGCAAAAGATCAAAGTGAGATTGCCACATGACAGGATCTGTCAAGATGGCAACATGCCCAGGGAAGTTCTTTGGCTGAACAACAAGCGGGCAAGTTGACTTCCACCACCAGTTGCTGCTGGAGCCTGGGAGCTGCACCCCACGTCCTGCAAGCCCACGTTCAGGTCTGGCACTTTCTCACCTGCAGACCTTTTGTGGGCAGATCTTATTAACAACGTGCCTGCATTTGGGACATTGGTTTCTCAAAATAGCGTTATCTGTTAAGTCTCTATCTTGGTAGCACCACCTGAATCAAGACACAAGTAGGCATCACATTCCTTGTTTGCATTTGGATTTGTAGGTCCTGGCCTGATTAATAGTTTTTTTTAACTCATCTGCCAAAAACTCAATCTGCCTTGAAGGTATCCTTCCACTTTCTCATGCCGTTGGCTGTCAAACTGCTCAGTAACTTGCACATCACCAAGCTAAATATATTTTATTGAAGATGTCTGTCCCCCTGAAGACTTTGCCCCTTGGCAGGGCTGGTCTCGTGCTGAGGAACCTTGGCACTGCCTGCAGCCTGCTGCGGAACAGCCCTGATTTCCCCTGTGCTGTGTCTGACATCGAGTGACAGGACCATTTGATCAAAACACAAACACAAGCACGTCAGTTCAGATTCTGCTTTGGAGAAGCAAAGGGCTGCAGAGTGATGCACGTTGCCAGTGCTGGCGCAGGATGCTCTGGGGTCGTGTTCTTGGACTGGGACCCTCGGGTGTTACCACAACACAGATACCTGCGATGGCTGCAACCGTCTCCTCCACACGTGGCATGCCAGAGCGGTACCAGGCACCAGGGAGGAGGGCCTTGGGGCTTGCTCTGCTGGCATCGACATTTCATCCACCCCTGAGACAAAGCTAGAAGCTCTAAAGGGCTCGGTCTTTCCAGATGATGACTGCTCCTTTCAAACCCAGGTGGTGGGTAACTCCCTTCATTGCTAAGTGAGCTAAGTGGGCAGGGAAAACATTTTATATATACATATGCCTTATATTTCACATTATATATATATATATTTAGAAAAATATATATAATTATATCTATTTTTATATACAAGCTTATATACACACACATATAGTAATACCTCCAGAAAAGACTGATGTGTTATGACTAGCATTAGCATTTTCTTACAAACGAATGACAACTCATTAGGGTGTTTAGGGGGCACAGAAATTCTACGTCATTTCATGACCCCCAAGGTGTGAGGGAGCAAACAGGCCTCCTGCCTTGGGACAGACACTTTTAGTACGGACAGGTGTTAGCAGCAATGCCCTCATGCCAAAACGTGTCTTTGTTCCGAGCTGGAAATCAGACACTTAAATTCGCTGTGAAAAAAAGTTCCCCTTTCCAACAGGCTCTCACCAATGATCAAAACATTGAGTTTCCTGGCTGACATCTACCATTTAACAAATTTCAAGTGAAAAATCTATTTCGGAATGAAATATTGCCATGCTGCAATCCAGCAACGCTGAAATGTTTCAATACTGCTGCAGCGCTTCTTCTTCCTTTCTTATTTTTGCCTAACATGAAACGATGGCAGAGCTAGAGGAGCGAGAGCCAGAGCAGCTGGGACGGGAGGTCCGCCTGACCCAGCACATGGTCTCCAAGGGTGGGCGGCAGCAGGCGGGGAAGCCACGCGACAGGCGCAGCCAACGCTGCCGTGGGCAAGGGCACCACGAGCCGTAGCGCAAGATGAAGGGTGACCCCAGGCAAAACCGTGACCGCTGCGAAAGCAGAGGAGCTGGCTGGCGCGGCGCTGGCGGGTGCGCTGGGGAGCGGGAGCTGCGCAAGGGCGTGATGGGCTACTCGGATGGGATGGGAACACCCGGGAACGCTGCGGCTGAGGTTCGTGTCCCAAGGCTGCCTGCACAGATAGATGGAGGAGTGGGTTACTTCGTGCAGGGACGGGGGTGGCTGCGACACGGCTGACAAGCCACATCATTATCAGCAGCAAGACCCGCATTCCTAATCCCTTGAGGCAGGGGACGTTGTAGACGTGTCCGAGGTGTCACGATTATCGTTACTCATTTCTGTGGTACTGGGCCTGCTTTTGGTGGGGTGACCAGAGGGGTCCCTCCTCTTGCCGATGCCTCTGCCCGCCCCAATATCTCACCAAAGCAGCCAGGCAGGACCACGGGAGGGATCTTCCCACTGATGTGTGATATCCCAGGAACTGCCTGCACATGCTTGACCTGAAATACGACCCAGTGAAGATGGAAGATACTCTGTACAGACAGCTATTTTGCTGGAAACTAGCCTCGTTTGGATTTTCTTTAATGATTAGGAACTCATTTAAGCTAAAGGATTTGAAATAAGAATAGATGAAAGGTGTAATCTGCTGTGTTTTATGCCATCTCTGCGCTGGGTTACGAGCACGCCCACTGTTACTTACAGCACAGCTGACAAACAGCGACTTGTTAAGCTCCGGTAACTGGATGATACATCTGAGGCTTAAAAGCATAAACAGAGATTCACACCGGCTTGCCTGAACTGAATGCAATTCCCTGTATAGGCGAGGCCTCATTTTTCCGTCCTTTTTGCCTTTACACAATGCTGACAAACGGGATCTCACTCCATGGGTGTAGCACTGCCAGCAAAAGGAGAATCCACTGAAAATCTTTCTAGCATTGAACACAGTGATTTTAAGTTTTATTTTTTTAAAGTGCACATTTGACTTGGTGCCTGCAACCTCACAGCAACATAGCGGAATTGCCACCTCCCCGAATAGCTGTAATTTCTTTTTAGTTCAATTATTTCTGCACCATATTGTTTGCACAGTTGAAGCCAACAGTGCTGTTCAGCATATTATGTACTCTGTGTCAATGCACCATGAAATATTAAGACTACAATAGGTCTGAAGTCACAGAATCATAATCCTTTAATAGCTTGCTTCATTTTTGCTGCTGGAAGATGGCAGAATATTTCTATTTTTAAACAAATGGCATTCATTCTAATGAGCCAGGGCTTATCTCGATACAATTGCAGCTGCAGACCTTTTCCTCCACCCTGGCTGTGAAACAGCTTTCAGTTAGGGGGGAGCTGCTGACAACTTTTGCCAGCACGTAACTACATCAAGTAAACCTGGGTTTACCTGTTTGTTTACAAATGGCTGGTTTATTTGCAGGAAAAATGTTTTCTACTGCATTTTCCCAAACCACTGCATTGACCACACTGAAGAGTGGAAAACAATTAGACACGTCTCTAGCTCCCAGTTCTTCCCATTTCTCTGCAGCGCCTTGGGCCGCGGGCTGTGTTCACGCAGGAGCAGATGTCACTCCATCTCCAGGAGAAGCTGTGGGACGTGTGCAGGGCGACAGCTCCAGCTGCCGCATCCACCACGCAGGCACCCTGGGCTCCCGCTGTCCCCCGCGTCGGGGGGACCCTTGGTAGCGTTTTGCATCTTGCACCAAAAGTCACTCTGGGCTGGGGCTCACGTACAAACAAAGCACTGGAGAGGAGTGAGAAGGGGTTAGTTTCCCAGGGAGAGTCCATCTCCCCACATCCCTGTTAAAACCCTCTTTGGGGACGGCCATTTGGTGGCTCGACAGATGCATGCTGCCCATTTTTTCCTTGATAAGGAGGAGACCATTTTTTAAGGTTTTCTTGCAAATTTGCATATCCCTTCTCTTCTCCTTCCATGGTTAAGCTCCTGAAATATAATAAATATTTCACTTTCAAATCTAGGTTCATTAAAGGATGCCCAGGAGGGAGAAATAATAAGGTATCACTTTACAGCCCAAATAAAACACAGAAAGATACAGCCTATAATGTATATTTCAGGCTTTAGGCTGAGATAATTCATACATCACTCCCGGTTAAGAAACAAAGATGGTGCTGTGTCAGCACGTTGGCTGCAAAAATATCTTCTTGTAACATTTTATGCCTCTTGGTCATGTATCCCAGTCACCCCGTGCTGCTGCAAGTGGGAAACGAGGCAGTCCAGAGAAGCAGCCACCTCTGCTCGGTAGAGAGCTGGGATGTTCCCCTCCCTCCAGTGCTACACCAAGGCAAAGAGAAAGTGGAGAAACATACTATTTTTCTGCCGTGTTTTCTGACTGAAGGCATATTTTTTTGCTAAGGCTGCAGAGCTGAGTGGCAGCAGGGCTGAGCGGGATGGGAGAGTGCCCGTGACAGGCTGCGGAGCGCTCATTTATCATAAGAGCGATTTCCCTACTAATAAAGTGACCTTGTGTAAATAGCTCAACTTTTCACAGCTATCACATCATTAGGATAGGACACGCGTTGATAGATAGAGACCACACGGGCTGCTGATCCAGGATGAACTACCACAGCCGGGGAGTTATTTTTGATGGGGCTGAAGTGCTCCATCATTTCAGGACAGAAGATGCTGGTGAGTAACGTGCCTGGGGCTGCGATGGTTTCTGCCTGCTGTCGATGCCGCAGGGGAGACTGGGCTCCCTTCCTTTGTCTTCTCCAACAGCCGATGCTCTGCCCAAAAGAGCTGACGTCTCCATGCCAGTCGAGACCTGCGGCAGAACTTGCAGCTGCTGGAGGTGCTGGGCTTCCCGGGGTGCCGCATGGCTGGGCCTCGTGGGGTCTGGTGGAAGCAAACGAGACATTTGAACGAGACCCAAAGGGTCTCCTCAGGTGCTAGCAGTGAAGCATCCTGCCTTTCTTGAGACTTGCCATAGGCATTGCCATGGCTGAACTTTAAATCGACAAGGCACAGTGGAGCGGGACACATTGCCGATCCCGAGGGAACAGTGCGGCGCTTTCACACGGCATCTCCTCCTGGCATGGCTGGCCACCTCTACTCCTCTAAGCAATCCACTCCTCCCGTTGCTCTACAGTGCTTGGATAGTTCCCATCATTTTGGGAGTGAGCACTTGAGGGGCTCAGGATGGGAAGGGACAGGGCAGAGGGATGCTCTGCAGGGTTACGCTGCAAGGAAAACACAGGTAGCAGGATTTTTTGTTGTTATTGTTACTCTCCCGTGTATACTCCTGGCTAATCCAGTAATCTATTATTTATGCATAGCCTAATTAAGGTTGTGAGTAGGCTTGATCTTTGTTTACTTAAGTATATAGTGGGAGATTGCCAAGATGAAATGAAATTATCTGCAGGCAGGCAGGCCAGGCTGGCTGTGCACGCTCGGGATGGCTGCGGGGCTAGGGAGCTGCCCTCCTGCCTTTTCGGATGGAGCTCACGTAGGCTATTGCATCAAACACCCTGTTGCCAATTCAAGCTTATCTAATAACGATTCAGATAAACCAGACCAAACAAAACCCAGTGAAGTCTGAAACCAGCTAATGGGATGTGATTAGTGCTCGTCAGCCTCCGCTTCTACCTGCTACCTGCAGGACCCCAGCACCCACCCAGCCATGCCTCGGTGCTGGGGTTGCACACACACAGAAACGTGCAGGGGATGCTGGGGAGAACAACACGGTTTTAAATTATATTCCTATGAAATAAACCTATAGCCACACTGATAGCCCCAGAGAAAACACCGCACCAGTGTGTGCCACTCCACTCTGCGGCTTTGCAGCAAGATCAGCCTCTGCTCTCCGTCCCGTTCACACCTGCGCCAGCTTGGCAGCAGCTGCTCCGGGCTCGCACCGGCCGCTTTGGGCAGTGCAGAGGGGCTGGATCCAGCACCAGCTCCCTCAGGAAGCCACTCTCATCCCATGGGATTGATCTGTTTGGGACAGCCCATGAATCATGACTTCCAAGAGTTATTGCAAGGAAGTCGATGGGACTATCCGTGTGAGTAACTGCGCTCCGACAGGAACGAGGGGTTTGCAAGCTGCCTCTCGTGATTTACACCAACACAAAGGAAATAGATGAAGCATCCACTCATGTCGATTCCCATTTACTCAGCTACTCTATCTTAAAGGGGACCATGGATAACATTGCCTTTTTGGAGCTTCACAGATGAAATATGCTCCTAACATTGCATACATTGTGATTTTTATACTTAGCATGCTGGATAGCTTCCTCTCCTCCCATCAAACCCATGGCGCGAGCAGATCCCACAAGCTGAGCTAGCTAACGAGATTATTGCATTCGCAATGTGCACTGCCACCCTACTTCTTCCAAATGCTCTCCAAACGGATCTGTTTGGACCCATTTAAAATATAAATATTGCTAGGTTCTGTGTTAAATGTGTATGCAATGCATTTTACGAAACCTTTAACAAATTCTGTGCAGAAGAATATGTTTTCCCATATGGGCTGCTTAAAGAAAGGCAGATGTGAGGCAATCCAAATCCCTCATATGCTTCTCCTCCTTCTCCCTTTCCTTTTGGCAAACTATCTCAGGCAAAGACAAATATTGTATCAAACAGTTATGGAAATAAACACGAATATAGCTCAAGGGCATAAGTAAGTTTCTGGAATGTTTTCTCTGCGCAATTAATAGGTAACATTGCCATGGAGGGGGGAGCGTGAGTAGCCAAAATATGCCTGAGGAAGCTAATTTTATTGTGCAGACGGTGCTCGGGGAACCCCAGAGTAGGAGCCACGTTCAGCAACGTCAGTCAGGATAATCATGACATGCTGCTGAGAAGGACGAGGAAACCCGAGTCAGAAGCTGGAGGATGAGCAGGTGATGCCGAGCTGAAGCAAGCCGGGCTGAGCTGGGGGACATGGCCTGCCCCAGGGGAGAGAGGCCGGAGCCGCACCGTGGGCTCGGGTGCTACAGTGGGTGCCCAGGGCTGGCCGGCCGCCTCCTGAACAGGCAGAAACCTCTGGCGGCGGCACCGCCTGTCCCGGGTCCCGCTGGCGTGAAGGACGCGCCGAGGCATTGTCCGCCTTACAAAAAGTCCTGTGGATGGAGGAACTCTACAGCCTGTGAGGCGCACGCGCGCTATGTGGGAACTACTCGTCCTATGCCAAGAGCAATACGAAAACAGATGGCAAAGACTGCGCCCAGCGATAAATCAGTGGCGCTTCCACCGCTGTGCCCGTGTCCGTGCCTAATGCAGCCAGGCTCCCCAGCGCCTGCCCCCCCGGGGGGACGAGCAGAGGGGGTCCCCGAGGCTGAACCCGCAGCTGGAAAACACAGCCAAAAGCAGGAGGAGAAATGTGAACGCCCAAGCACTATTTCACTACAAAACTTAACGTTCTCACAAGAAGAAAAAGAAATAAATATATCTTTCCTCTGCCAGGTTCCCCAGTTCATTAAATAACCCACAAACATTAAACCAGATGTTGTGTTTTATTGCTTGACTCAGATCATTATGACTTTATTTCTGATGGGCCTGCAATAAATGAAATGCTCTTATAAAGGTTATTTAACTATTAAAACAACTATTAATTAAAGTTTTCCAAGTCTTGGGGGCTCTGAGGACAAGAAGCAGCTAGGTAAATGTCAGTTATTATTTAATAAGCCATTGTTATTGAAATATGCGGCACGTGAGCTGCATTCCCAGAGGAGCTGGGTACTAGCCCATCCCTGCCATAAATATTTTGCCCAGTGTTTGCAAGGTAGAAGAAAGGGGGGAAGGTGATTTAGCATCGCAGCCGACCCGGGAAGGGACCGAGGGCTCAGTTAGCCAAGGAAGAGGAGCAGCAGCAGCAGCTGCAGGGCGGGCGTCCAGCAGACCCCAGCTCCCCGGCTGCGGGGCTCTCTGGGGAAGGGGGGCACTCGGAGGCTTGCAGGGTCCGTGTCCTGGGATGGCAGCCTACATGGACGTGACAGGCAGCTGCAGCGCGCGTCGCCACACACCGCGCAGGCATTTAGTGCCCCGGACTGCCCGTACCTGGTTGCCTGCTCTCCCTCGGGGCTGGCTCCCGCCTCGTCCCAGCCTGCGGCCGCTGCGGCTCGGGGCTCTCTTGTGTTTTCTGCCGACGGAGCAATGGCCGTGAGACCTGAGCATGGCTGGAGCCCTGGGAGGATGAAAGTGGGCAATAAATTGTAAAATAGTAACAGCTCTGAGCTCATCTAGGATTTCCAGCAATTGCTCTAATGCCAACAATTAACAGAAATAATGCTGAATAAGCCTCCAATGTGTCGGAGCTTGAGGAAAAAAGGACTTCACTGAGCTGGAACCCAGGAGAAAGAAATACAGAGATGCTCTTGCATGTTATTCTGTAATTAGGGCTTGCTGCAGCTTTGTCCCCATCCCCTGCGTGACGGAGCGCACCCGTTTTCCCTCCAGTGATACAGATCAAGGGGAACAGTCATCTCACGAGTCCCTCCCTTGTACATGTAAACAAAAATAAAACAATAATTTGATTCTTTTAAGCACGGGGGGAGAGGGAAGAAGGGAAAGAGAAATGAATATGGAGCAGAGAGCCCAAGCATTAAATCAGGGCATGAAATGCCTGCCAATGTTTTTTTTAAAAGCAAACCAAGAAAATGAAAGGGCTGCAAGCAACCACCATACCGAGACAATAATCACTAATCAAGTCAAAGTTTCACTCTAATCAGTTCAGTTGTTAAGGGGAAAAAATAGAGCAATGCTGGGCTCAGAGAATTACCATTCATTACCGTCTCCTGCCTGAGGATTTCATCAGCAGGGCCGAGCCGCCTGGCCTGGGAAGGAGCCCTGCTCGGCCGGGCTGGACCTTCCCAGACCCCCTCCCAGCACGCTGGGCTTGGGGCCAGGCTCAGGGAGGAAGCTGTGGCCGCCGAGGGACATTTCCAACCAGGAGGAGATGACCAGACATTGCCACTAAAAAGCGAGTGGTCTCTCTCGGCTTTGCCAGCACCTGGTGAGGGGCCAGACCTCAGCTACTGCACGCTGGGCTGCACGGGAGAGCGAGGGACGCGTGTGCGATGGCTTTCCCAGTCGTTCCCAACTCAGCCTTTGAAAAATCTCACTTAAGGTCTTTTCTTTGGTAAAGCCACATTCATTTAGTAAGAGATGCAGATGTGCTGAATCCCACAATCTTGGGAATTCGAGTAGCTGTTTTGAGAGCTGGAAACCTGGAAAGAGCAACTTGCATTTCAGTTTTTTAGAATGGCCATAACCAGCACAGCCAGGCACAGGAAAGGGCTCTGAATAATGGGAAGACTTTTTTCCCCACAACAGAGAGGAGCGCGAGTAGAGCGCAAAGACATGGACACCGGTGGCAAAGACGCAGGCTGTTCCTGTGCTCCCAGATTGCTCCAAACACCAGCCAAGCGCTGTGCAAGCACGGAGGGCATGCTTTTCAAAACCACTTTGGCAGCGTGACTGCCTCTGCGGAAGGCGAGGCAAGCTTTGTCATCAGTTCGAAGGGGAGGAAAGCTAATCCTACAGAGAGTGCTTTTCAACATACTAATCCCGTCCCGTCCCATGAGCAATGTCCCAACAATTATCTTTGCGGCACAGACGGTGACAGGGGCAGGAAGACTTGCCCGCACCAGAAAGGGAATAATTTTCAGAGCTGTGATTTCAATACACAATAGCTTCAGCCCCCAGCTCTGTGCTTGGGGCAGCATCTGTGCTGCTCTTGACTACAACATGTGAGGCTCTCTCCAAAGCACCACCCTTGGCTCTACTGCCAACTCACTGTGTGTCCCCAGAGCGAATCACTCAACTTCCCCATGGCTCCAGGACCCTCTCTGCAACCCAGGGTATAAGGCACCCAAGACTGCAAAAGATGACTGCTGCAAGGCAGGGAGAAAGCAATTTGCACAGACCGCGGCGGGAAGTGCAGCGTTAGGCTGGCTGCAGAGTGGCCGATGGGCTGGGGAAGCACGCAAAAAATTCAGCGAGTCCCTGAGAAGATTTGCTCTGCCACCATGTCCTCGTGTGCACACACGCAAAAGTTCACCCCTTTCCTTTCCAAGATGAAAGAGTCCATCTGGGAAGGCAGAAGACGAGTTTTTAGATGTGGCTTGATTTATAAGAAAGAAAAGAAATTATTATACTCCCTGTGATTTACCTTCCCCATGTTTTACAACCAGAATAAATTGCAGTGCTGAATGTTGCTCGGGAATTATTAGTTATCGAGGGGAGCAGCAGTGCCATGAATCTTGCCAGCTGGTAACTCATCCCCATGGCACATTGCAGAGACACTGCTGGAGGTTTAATTGGGGGCACGGCAGTTTGGGGAGGGAGGAAGGGACAATGTCACAGGGCGGGAGCATCAAGGGAATTGGAGCTCAAGGTGAGCAAACTGAAACTTTGTTCACCCGTTGTAATTCCCTAGGTTGCCGGTCTCCTTTCAAGCTTTCTCTTCACATTTCTCTATGCAAGAATTGAGATTCCAGGGTGCAAAGTCTGCAGACAGGCAAAACACGATGACCCAGGGCTAGGCTTTGTAACTTACTGAAACAAGATCTGAGCGAAGAACTAACATGGCCCAAAGCAGATGCTTGTACCGGAAGATGCCCTGGAGTTCTTGCATTATCTGGCAGCCTCTAGAATATATGGGGGAGCCAGCTCAGAGCACCCACACCCTGGTTCAATGCTCCCCCCGACATCACAGCTGCTCACCGACATGCGATGTGTAATCACAAGCTGACGGTTGTTCCAGCATTCCAGCTGCAACAATTGCCACCGCCAGCTGCTTTAGCAGCACAATGCACAAAGTCTCGGAATGGATATTTCTGAAATCAGGGAAACTTCTCCTGGAGTCCCATAAGCATGAGGTTAGCATTTTAGCCTGACAAAGACAAGTTCGTATCCTTTATGCAATTTATCTTAAGCAGAGACTCTCAACACTGGGTGGAAAAAAACCTCACAAAAGCCTTTGTAACAAAGGTGCTGGTGAGTGCAGCAGACAGAACTGAGCGCCCAAGAAGATATCTTCTCATCTGGTTTTCTATGAACTCTGCCGAGTACTTTGAAATCAGTAATAACTCATTGCGGGGAATTTCACAGAGCAATTATATCTAATTCAGGAAAGCATTACTATAATTTTTTATTTCTGCATCTTTTTTGAGGTCTCTCAATCAGAACTCAACATACATTTCTGGGTGAGAATAAGCCATTGCCTTAAAATATCATATTTTCAGGGTTGGCTTTTTTCCCTGCAATATGCTTTAAAAAGTATTATCTTGGCTTTTCGGTTTATCAGTGCAGGGGTTTCCTCTTAACATAGATGTATATAAGGTTGCTGAGCTGACGGGGTTAACTCAGAACACGGAAATGTATGCAAATGGCTCAGATAATTGCAATCCCTGTTCATCATTTTGCATCGGACAGACCAAATGTCATCTCCAGGCCAGGCGCTTGTTCACCAGGCTTTGGTAGATGTCCTTAAATTTTCTCTCTGTTCTTCAAACTTGCCTATTCTAAACAGCTGTGTGTCATCAGCAAATTGTGTTCCTTCACAGCTTATTGCTTTTCTAGATCATTAATGACTGCATGGCACAGTCCTGGATCTGGTACAAATCCCAGAGGCACGCTACCCTTCATTGTCTCCAGCCACAATTCATCTGCTATTCTCTTTGATGCCACGGCCAGCAAAGCAGCAACGAAAGCGGCGTCCCACCAGAGCGCCCTTCCTCCGGGCTCGCAATGAGCTGCAGAAACAACGCAAAGGCAAGAAGCCGCATTCGGAGAGCTCAGCACAAAGAGGCAGGACTTTGGAATCCAAGAAACAGCACAGCGCATCAAAGGCTGCTACGGACTCAGCTGGCGGCGGTGGCATTGGCACCCCGACCTCAGGAGGGCAGAGCAGGCTCAGCCAAGGCAGCTGGGGGTTGGTGCTGGGTGGGCAGCCAGAGCCCCAGCCGGAGCCCCTGGTAGCAGCGGCGAAGAGGGGGGAGGCAAGGGGTGCCAATGGGACAACCGGCACAACGAGCTCGAGGGATGCAGTCCGTGCACTAGGCCCAACGACATCAAGGCGTAGCAGCCACTCTGAGCTTTCCTGGAGCCAGCAGCACCTCCAGCCGTGCCGCTGCCTTGGCTCTCCCGGGCCGGGTCCCGAGGTGAGCGCCGGTTCAGCCGAGCACTGCCAGCTGCCGCTGCGCACCCAGCCACCGTGCAGCCAGAGCGAGGACCAGCTGCAGCCACCTGCCAGGGGTCCTCATCCAGCCAGGGGAGGGGGGAGGAAAGCCCTGTGGATAGCTAGACGAGAGAGGGACATCAGAGAGCCAACCAAAGAGCCTGTAACAGACAGAGAACTGTTCGCAATTACTCCTAAATTCTTAAGGTTTTTCTTTTTTGCTTGTGATTTGCAGACTGGAGAAAAAGTTCTCTGACAAAGTGATAATTTCCAGCCCAGAAATGTTTTCCCAGGTTCTCCATCTCCGTGCTGGTGCAGCCACATGCAGAGCACGGCCCCCTCCACCAATGAGCCCCTCGCTGTCGCCTCTGGCTCTGCAGACCCTTTCCAAGGCTTCATCAGCCCCGAACGGTGTGTCTAATTGCACTGACCAGTCACATTAAATTTCTACTGTTTCTTTACTGGTTCTGCAAAAGCTGAAATTCAGTTTCCAATGTGATTAGTGCCAGAGTATGTTTTTATAGGGATTTTTAAAGCATTTTCCACAGCGTGGCCTTCAGCACCAGCTGGAGTCCCTGCTTGCCAGGGAGGCGGGCGCGGGGCTCCCTGGGGACCTGCAGGCTGGCAGGCAACAAGGAAGGAGCCCCCTCGTTCCTTGAGCAAAGGGACTTTCAAGGTTTCTCTCATACATCCTCTTTTAGAAATTCCCTATAAATGTGTCTTTTCCAGATGGGTCTATAGCTCAGGGGAGAAAGTTTTTTTATGAAAATGGAATGGTGGGGCAGGCAGAAATAAAATTCCTTTCACCTCTGTTTTTGACAGCAAAACCAGCAGCGAGCAAGGTGGTGGCATGATTTGGGTTTTATAAGCCTTATTTTCTGGCAGGAGTGGTATCTTGTGCCTCTTGCTCCTGGTTATTGACCTGCTCTGTGCTCACTGTCCAGCGCAGGTGACGTGACAGCTCTGGAGGAATTGCTGTCTTGGTTACAAATGCTTTTGCAAAACGCAACACCTCCTTTCCTCAGGGGCTGGGTGTCGCCTGAGAACTAAGCACATTCAGCACGGGATGGCCCAGAGAGCTTCTCTAGGACAGCAGAGAGAAAACCCGTCAGAGAGTAAGAAAGTGGAGAAGAGATCAGGAGATGCTTTGGGATAACATGGAAGCAACTGGCTTGAGAGAGCACCAGAGATGACCGGTATCCACCCTGGAGCCCGTCCTCCACTGTGCCTGCTCAGAAGCTGCAGGATTTGGCCAGTGCCACCTGCCTCGGAGAAGGACCAGTTCGTACCTTCTCTGCTGGGGTGCATCCTGACCTCCGTGGAGTGAGGCTGTCCTGGGCCACACTGGCCTTGGGCACCAGCATTTCCATGGCAGCGCGAATGCGGCGTTGTGCCTCCGGGCTCCAAACCTCCCTCCATCGCTGCAAGGCGCAAGCGGTGACTGACGAAAGAGGCACGCAGCGCAGCCAGAGGTTAAGATGCCAAGATTGAGTGTGCTGCAGGTATCTTTGCTGGCAATTGAAGCAGGAGCTGAAAGTCACCAGAGGAGGAAGTAATTAATGCAAATCCCAAGGGCTGGATCAATGCAGATACTGAGGCTTTTACAGTCTCCCCCAAAAGGTAAAAGCACTTACTGGCCTGCTTATTTCATGAGTTCATGCCACACAAAAGATCTTGGAATGCTATAAATACCTTCTGAGACACTGGAGAGGCAAGCGATGCTCTCAGCGCGACACAGGAAAGCCTGCAGTAGGCATTCAGACCTGCAGAGCCTCTGCGTGGGGACAGGGGACAGGTTTTCTCTGTGTTTGCTTTGGTCTAGGTTAAAAAAACCAAACAAAGAACCCAACCAATTTGTTTTGCCTGAGCCACCCACACTGTTGCTTTCGGTTAGATCTGGACTATAGGCACTGAGCTAAAATGAGCCCCACAAAGAGCTGGTGGTAGATGTCTGCAGATGCACCCCAGGGTGCGGAGGGGGGATGCATGTCTGTCCTAAGAAGGTGATGGATATGGATACGAGACCCAGCCGGGGTGCGTTTAAGGGCCATAAAGCAGCCAGTGGTGCAGCCGACCTTGGAAACGGGACGTGTAGGAGAGATACAGGAGGCAAATTTAGAGCCACAGCAAAGCAGCGAGAAGAAAGAAGTCCTGTAGGCAAGGACATTCTTGACTGCTACTATTATCGCTTACTAAAGGCAAACCGTAGGCAAACACAGCAAAGAGGTGAAAGCAAAGGAACAGGCAGGTCTCCCCAAATGAGGGTTCCTTCTGTGGCAGGGGCCGACACAATGCCCATTTGCTGTCTTTGTGCCAGGCTTTGCAAGGCTCTGCTGTCAGTTCCTAACCTTCCCCCTGCCGATGTACCGCACCCACAGAAACCATTGCGCGTGAGGTGCCACTGAACTCGAGCAGTAACTCACACACACGATGCTTGGGGAAAAAAAAAACACCTTTCTTTTCCCTTTTGAGTGATGATTACTGTCAACAAAGTGATTCAGAAGTGACAGGCCAGCTTATGTGCCTACTGTCTTCTGATACCTTCCAGGCTAACCGTGGCCGGTTCACACAACAAAGAACAGAAGGATTCTCCAAAAATTGATACCTGAGTTAGTGGAGGTCTGGAAAACCAAGCTGCCTTCTGTTCTTCTTTCCCTATCATCACCAGGAGAAAGGGTTACACTGACAGAAGCCAACCTGTCTTGATCTGATAACGTCCAATAACCTTGGTAAGATCAGGGTGGAGAAATTGTTTCTTTCGAGTTGTGTAGCAGCGTTAGCTGTGGCAGCAATGCACCACGCAAGGCGAGTGGCAATATCTCTCACCGGGACGACTGATGAGGTTAGAATAAAGGCAAGCTTTTAAGCACAAGGTGGTCTTGGGTACCCAAAAGTCTGTCTGCTTTTTCCCATGGTTTCATCCACTAGACAGCCTTAGCTTTTCCTACATGTTCCATACTTACTTTCCAAGTCCATCGTGGTTACAGCAATGTGACTGCTATTGCTCCAGCAGCAATGTGGACAGGTCCGGGCTCGGCTATCCCGTGGGCCAGGGTTGCTTCTTGGGATCAAGCCTTGCATTCACGTGGATGCTGGAGTGGATCGAGTCGGGTGCCGGGACGTGCACACCAGTTGCTGGTTTATGGGGCTGCCAGAGGAAGAAGACCCCCACAGCTCACCTTGAGGATCTGCTCTAGGTGCGGCGAGCAGACCGTGGTGCTCTGCAAGATGAGCGCTTCGTTGCCTGCTCAAGAGACTGTGCGTCCGCCTGACAGCCTGCCGTGTTCCTCTCCTGTCAAAGTCAAGTGTGTTTAATTAAGGCAATCCAATTCAGGCTGGGACTGGTCAAGTTCTCCCCAAAGCTGCACAACCGAGTTACCAATGTTTTCACAGGATTTATATTATAATACAATAGCCAAAAATAAAGCGAGCTTTGTACGTGCCATTACCGCTACCTTTTTTGCATACAATTGAATAAATTACCTTTTGTTATGAAACATTAATCCTCTTTGCTAAATGGAATAATTCCCACCTCAGATGCAGCGCGAAGGCTGGAGCGCCCTCAGAGTAGACCCGGGCGCACCCCCTTGTGCAGCACAATTACAGAAGGAGCAGAGGAGCTTGTGCATCCTGGGAGGAGAGCGGGGACCTCACTGGAAGATCAAGATGCTCCCTGGTGCACCCTCAGCTAGGGTGGCCGGAGTGATTATGGGGGGCATAGGTCAACCTTCAAAGGAAACAGCGACAGGAGAGTGAGAGGGGGAGTCTACATGAAGTGTGATTTATCGCTGCTCATCACTATCAGTGTTACAGGAGTGCCACGAGCTGCTGGCTGAGGGTCCCTCCAGAGCCATGCAGCACATGAGGAGGTCCCTGCCCTGCAGGGCTGGCAGTTCAGGTGGGTGGCACGTGCCAAGGAAGGGCCGCTGCATCGCTGCTCAGGGGCTGGAGCACGGCAGCGAGCCTGTGGTGCCAGCAGAGTCTGCTGATCCCAGCTAAGCACCTCAGTCTCAGCCATCCTCCTTCAGGAGCCTGTCTTCCTGTGTAATTACACATCGGAGCTAATAATTACTGGTCTAGAGAGGTTTTCCCATGTCTCCCTTCTCCTGGCATTTGCAGGTTTGCTCTACCCTAAGACACACACCAGGGTCTGTTGCTGGAGCCGAGTGGGATCCATTAGAAGGCAAACTCCACAAATCTCTGTGTGAAGCGACAGCTCCTGACAAAATGAAAGCAAGTATCTGGTTCAAATCTGCACTTAAAACAATCCAGAGGGCCATTAGTATTCATCCCGCATGATCCAGATGGAGTAATAGCAGCTCATGAATAAAATTAAAATCAGAGAGCTGATGCTGCCTCGCACTCAGGAAGATGCTGAAGAGCGAAGGCCACGCTACAGCTGGCAATGCCGAATGCCTCAGCAAGAGCCCGGATCCTCTGCCCAATTCATCTGAACAGCCCTTCGTTTTCTGGACGTCTCTCCGCTTGCCGCATTCAAGGTGAGCCACGAGTTTGGTTTGCATCTGAGCCTGCCAGGGCACCACTCGGCTTAGCGGCTGAGCCAAGGGTAACCTGTGACTGTAAGATACGGCTCATTTTCAGGAGCCGGCTGCGGCGCAGGGAGAGGTCGGCTGCTTGCGGCACTGTGTTGTGCCGCGCAGACCGTGTGGCAGCCCGGCAGCCTGTGCCGTGCCAGGCGGGTCTAAGGGGCTCCAGGACACGGGGACGAGGGACACCTGCAGAGGAGGATGCCTTCCTCAGCTTGCACCTCTCGGCAAAGCCCCAGGGACCTCTTGAGCTTCCCCCTTCGTGTGGCAGCGTGCACAAATTCCAGCTGCCCAGCTCTGCCGAGCGGAGGGACGCTTCTCCTGATGCTCGCAGCCTGTGGAGAAGAGCAGGGCTACAGCATCAGAAATCTTCTCAGAGTGGCACGTGGGTGCAATCTATAATGTTTTTAACCAAGCCGCAAGTTTCAGACTAAAGTTAATTAATTCAAAGAGATAGAATTGATATCCCTCCCCTTCCCATCGATGGAGTCGAAGGGTCCCTCCCTGTCTCCTAATGCAGCCATCGTATTCCGATAGCTCCGACTGCCTCTGCAGAACCAGATCGTTGCTTCCTCCAGGGACTCCTCAGAGATGCCCGTAACCAAGCCACCTAACCCATGGCACACAAACCCTGTAGGCACCTGGGCGTCAGTCCTGCAACCCTTCCATCTCTGCTCCCGACAGCCCGCAGCCGTCACAGCCTGTCTGCCCAGGAAACAGATCAGCGAGGAAACTGCTGTGCAAGGAGTCTCCAGTTTGATTTTAATGACATGGTGGTTGTACAAATCAAACCACCATTTTTTGCCAAGAGTCCCTAAGCACTATTATTCATGGTTGCTTATGACACCCCTCATTAGCTCAAGAAGCTAATTGTTGCTGTTGAAAAAATGAGCAGTGAATCTTCAGGCCTGGCACTCTGCCACCCCAGGAACTTGGGCTTGTTTACTGCGAGGCACGGCATCCTTCTCTTTTGCAGTCAGAAAAATATTCCCCAACAACCCCTCATCTTTGCCCCCCACATGACCAACTGTCTTTTCTTGCCTGCTTTTGATACACAGGAATGTTTTGGGTTGCTAGTGGAGGTAAACTGGTACTTTGGGACTTGTTTCAGATCAATTCTTCTGGACAGCGGCAAAGCTACCTCTAAAGTGACAGTACCAGGAGCAGGAAAAAAAGCCCTGCATGGAAACACCTCACCCACCTATGAGCACGGCTCAGGATGCAGCTCCCTTACCTCTCCCTGCCAGCTAAGCCATCAGCCCCAAGAAGGCAGCATCACTCCGGGGTCAGAGGCAGCAGCCAGCACGACCACCAGTTAATAAACAGTCCCTCCCATCTGGCTGCTGGGAGAAATGAGGCTTCGGTCAGGAGAAAATTATTTTGCGGGTATTGTTTTGCTAACAATAGCAATTCCTGCTTCTGAGAATGCTATTTTGCTTAATACCTTCTTTCTGCAGAGTGGCAATGAGATGGAGTAATAGCTCTGGCATTGGTACGAAGGGGTCTGGCTGGTGACAAGAAAAACAGACAGCTGTATCCATCAGAAAGGAAAAAGCAAGTAAGTGCAAAGAAAATAAGTGCTCCACATAAGAGTACCCTGACAACATGAGGTTTTAATCTTCAGGATTAAATGATGTTGTGATTCCTTACTGCACAATAAAGGTATTTGAAGGGGAAAACGTGCCTATTTTCTTCACTGAAAAAGAGAAAAGGTAGCTGGGCCTAAGGAACACATTGCTTACCTGAAACAAAACGCAAATATGTTTTGAAAAGTTACCTGACAGAGGAGAAATCAAACACAAATCTCGTGGTCCAGTGCGGAGCCAGAGCACCCTTCCCCTGGTTATCTGTCCTACATCTGCTTTCTGCTCAGGTGAGGGACAGCGAGATCGCTCGGCAGCTCCCCAACAAACCTGAATATAATGAAAAACTGAAAACCATGAAAAAATGGTAAATTATAAGAAAATATCTCGCCCTGTGCAGACAACAGAGGGACTGATGCTGTCTGAAGGCTGGAGGTGCAGCACCGGCGGTACCCCCCGGCCCCCAGCTGCTGCCGCCGACCCCTGCCTATCAGCAGCCTGGAGCTCTTAGAAATGACTTCCTCAAATTGTCCAGTGACCTGAGAAATCTAATTATTTGTTAACATTTTTCTGGGTTTGCTTCCGTTTTCAGAGAGGGCCGTCTTACGCTGGGCACAAAGTGTTTATGCTGATGAATTATTCAAGTTCTGTAAAACTAGACATTGTTATTCTCCTGTGAGATAAAGGAGCGGCTGCACATATACATGGATGTGGATATAATACCAGCCTTAAAAAGAATTACAAATCTCGGTGTTCTCCTCCCAAACACGAAAACCCCAAGACACAATGCTTTTTTTTTTTTTTTTTTTTTTTTTAAGTAAAGAAGCAAACACCAAGCCCTGCCAAGCACGCTTATAATAAGACGCTGCTGTGCCCCACATTGCCAGCCGACAGTAGCTGACCCTCGCCCACCGGCATCGCCCATCAGCAACCCCAAACAAGGAACAACTGCAGAGAGAGGTGCAGCCCCGTGGAAGCTGCAGAGGAGCTGCCCGAGGCTCTGCAGCTGCCTCTGGCTCCTTCGCCGAGCTCTGCGCTGCTGCTCCACGTCCCTGGCGGTTCAGGAGCCGGCCCACGAGCCGCAGCTCTTGTGCAGGTCTGCAGCAGCCCTAGCAACCCGACAAATGAGCTGTAGGCGTCTGCAGCGCCATGAGAAAAAACCCTGGGGTAACAGCGCAGAGCAACGCGCCTGCAGCCCTCTGCAACCCTACAAAACCAAGCTGACAAACACCGTCACAGTGCCTTCGCTGCCCAGAGTGCCTCATCAAAGCAGAGATGTGTAGCAGCGGGGACCACAGCACCCACCCAATTCCCCCCCTTGCACCTTGCAATATGCCAGGCTGCTTGTCAGAGGACCAAGCTTCATTTAAAACAAACAAACAAAACCCTAAAAATAAAATACTTCTAAAAGAATGCAATAAACAAGAGCGAGTGTAAAGGAAAGAGCTTATTTAAAAAAATGGTAAGAAATCCTTTAGCTGCTGTCCTCTTCCCCCTCCTCAGCGGCGATGGAGGGGGCCTGTGTTCTTATTGATCTGACCTGCAACACCCCTAGCAGAGCTCGTTAAAAACACAGAAAGCGAAAAACAATGTTTAGCAACACAACATCTTGTTAACTTTGTAAGTCGGGGGAGCCTTCCTGCTCCTCGGCAATCATTCGGGCATCGCCTGCTTAAATAGAGCCGAACAGTATTGCTCTTAATAGGGTTATTAATAACTGTCACATTCCAAGAAGGTGAAATAATGTGCTTTCTTTCTTTCATAGATTAAAATAAACCTGCAGGGAATCGTCCGAGCCCTCCTACCCCCACCCTTTGTATCCCGAAGCCAGAGCAGAGGGATAGCAAAGTGAGCACGGCGAAGCGAGCACGGCGAAGCGAGCGCACCGCTGACACAATGGCCATTTGGGATGGCCAAGCCCAACTGCCTTCACCAGGACCTGCCTCTCCAGAAGAGACAGGACACACTGTCTGACAGCAAACACTGCCTAACAGCACCTCCATTTTTGCTCTAAAAAGAATGTACTTGCTGCTGAGTTGTGGTTACAGTTTTAGACTTAAATATAACTAAAAGCCAGGGAGAAGAGTGTGTTTGAGAGACTGTTCAACTGCAGGCAAGAAATCTCAGTCCCTACATATTAATTTAAAGTTTTAAATTTTTATATGGATGCTGCTGAGACAGACATAGCTATGAGTAAATATGTCAAAATAATCTATCAAGTGGAAAGCTGGTCCCTGAGCTGTTTGATGGAAGAGGTAAATTTCACAAAGATTATTACTTGGTTTTCAAAATATAGTCCAAAAAGATAGAAAGAAAGGAAAAGGACAAGGTTTGGGGCCCTTTATTAATGCTTGGAAGTTCCCATCCCTTCCCTGCTTTCCAACACCTTTGGAAACAGTCGTTACCAGCTGAGGTGCCCACCCTTTCCAGACCGTAGCAGAGCCCTGCCTTGCTCTCCTCTCCTTCCATGTGGCTGCTGCCCGAGGAGTACAGACTGCAGCACGTCCACGTCTTTAAACCCGTGGAGATGAGCATGGGTGCGGTACCACGCGTGCCGTTGGCGATGCGATGCCATCCTCACCGAGGAAAAGCAAGGAAAAGCAAGCGACCCTTCCCACCTGGGCACTGGGACTCCTCCCTGAGCGGAAAGCAGCAGGGAGCTCATTAGCCACCATTTCCCCAGTCTTAATCGTTATTACTGTCACATAGTCCCGTGGCACCACCGAGAGGCTGCAGAGCACGCTGGGGTCCTGTTGCGCTGGGTGCTGCCCCCCGGCCCAGGGCTGGGAAGCTCCCGAAGGGCTTGGGGCTGGCTCCCCCCCTCTGAGCATCACTGAGCACCGTCCAGCCGCTGCCTGCTGGGCCGGACCCTGCGCTGGGACCGCGAGGGTGCTGCGAAGCGCAATCAGCCTGTGCTGGAAAGCCTGGATGAAAGCTACCCGCCTTGACAGAGGGCTCTTAGGCACTTGCTAGTGGAAGTGCTAAATTAATCCATTTAATAAAGAAAAATCCAGCCTTAAAGAAAAAAATATAATCAAAAAATCTATCTGAATAGTATTCCCCTCGAGGCTTACCAGCGCTTCATTTTCTATCACAAAAATAACGTACTGTAAAAGACTGATTAGTCAACTGATAATTGAGTTCTTAAATGTCAAAAACAATATAGTATGAATATTCAGCAGATCACGCCACTGAAACTTACCTGTTCAATCAACAAAGCCTAACAGTCTCTATCCCCATTGTTCTTTTCCAGAAATTATGTTAATTTGACTTTTCTGAGGTGGCGAACAAGGCTCTCTTAAAACATACTGCCTTGCACTTTAATGTGTAATGGGCTGCTTAAAAGAAAACTGTTTGGAAGTCGTGCCTGACTTCTATCCCCTTGCATTAGCTTCATCTCGCAGTTCAGGTAGAGGGCCAATTGAATCAAAATCGGGCCGAAGCAGACATAGTTAATATTTCGCCTTCCCAGGAGGAGATAAAACAGTACGAAGATTGAAAAAAAGAATGTGATGTTTTTGTGCCGCTTGAGGTTAAACGCAGCCTAAGGGTCAAGGTCACAAAGCATTTCAGACATCATTTAATTTCAGAGGGGAAAAGACAGGCTACATTTAATTACGGGATGTCTCTCCGGTTTTTAAAGGGATGCGAGTGTTACCAGAGCAGTCCAAACAACTGGCCGCTCTCTCTCCATGTCGGCCCCATTTCTAGTCACCAAAACAACCCGGCTCTCCCCAGATTCCCCCTCTTGGAGCCAGAGTGGGTTAGCACCCCAGCTGGTACGTGAGCAAGGTCGGAAAGCAGCCCTGGCTGCGCCCGCCGTGGTCCCCACCCCAATAAACCCTTTGGCCACTTGGGTCTCTGGCATTTTTCCTGCGCAGGGTCGCCGGAGTCGCTGGGTCCGGCCGTGCATTTTGCTGTGGCACGCCGGGGAGCTGAGCAGCCCAGCCCCATGCTTTGGGCACTGTCACCCAGCACACAATCTCCTGAGACCTCTCCAAAGCTGGGCAGATACACTGCAGCCAGGAACACGGTGCCTCGCTGCTTGTTTGGGACCTGTTAGCGTGCCGAGACCCCGCGGGCGCTCGCTGCCGCTGGGGACCATTTGCACTGCTCAGTGCCTGCTGACCAGAAGCCAGCACCCGGGCCCCGTTCCGGCACAGCGAGCGACCGCACGTTTAAAGGCTGAAGGATTATGTCTTCCTCGGCATGTTTTTAATTAACGTGCAGACACATCATCCTAAAAGGGAGCTCGGAAGCCTGGCTTTCAGTTACCCCAAACCAGATTTATGGGCTTTATATGAAGTGGTTAGCAAAGATATTTAAAAACAATCAGGCTTTCGGAGAGGTAGATTCAAGCAGCCCAGACTGCTCCTATTATGCTGGAGAACAGGAAAGTAAAGCCATTAGGCTCACCAGACAACTAGGTTATTTGTACTATTTTTTTAAATGACTAGTTTCTCTAACAATGCCTTCTGCCTGCAGTGGAAGAAACTCTCTGGCATGCTCCCGTGCTCCAAGTTACTGATGGATGACACTCCCATGTGGCCAACCAAACCTGATTTTAATGTTTCATGATGCTATTGAAATGAATAAAAAGGCAATTATCGTTTTCCTCCAGCAAAGCCTCAGATGCTGCCGAGTGCAAAGGGATGTGGGTTCCTTGGTCAAGGACCATCACATTCGACTTGTTCCCAGCAGCTGAGCCCAGCTCAGGCTCCCTCATACCCTGCGCGGCGCAAGCGGGCGGTGGGAAAGCCGCTGGGCCAGCCCAGCTGGGAGGGAGAGGGTGAGCACCCCCTCCTCTCCTCTAAAGGCTCTCCTGGCACGGCCCTTCAGCTAACCAGTACCTGACTTGCAGCATGCCACGTGCCACAACACGACCTTCCCTTCGCCAGGAGGGGCTTTCTTCAAAGATTATTTTTCTCACAACACGAGCCAGCTTCCAAAATGTCAGCCTTTTAGGAACAAAAGCAAACTACAAGTTTTGAACATGTTCTTCCCCCTCAGCTCTTGCTAGCTCTTACCTAAGTCATCGGGGGTTGTTTAGGGCTGATCCGCTGACGCGCGATGCATGTGGAAGGCTCAGGAGAGAGGCACGTCCCGCAGCTGAAGCATAGGTGGCTGCATCTGGTTTGGGCACTCTCCATCCCTCTCAAACCGCTTTTCCTCATGGACCTTGACCTTAGTCCACCAGCTGCCTGGCGGGGACTAACAGGACACCACATCATGCCAGATTGGTTTATTGACTTCTCCACTGTATGGATAGTTTTCAGGAGCTGTTACTGCATATGACATACCAAAAACCTCCTTAGCAGCTTGCTCTGATGGGAGCCAGAACCTGGGGGTAGGGGGGGGTGGGGGGGAGTCTTCCTTTTTAATGCCATTGTTTTTTCTGAAAAATAATGTCCATCTGTAGAAATGGAATATAAAGAACTCTGTTTAAACAGCGTTAATATTCCAACTGAGAGAAACCAGAGATTCAGGGAAATTTCTTTGACTCTTTGCAGTTTTGCCATCTCGTTCAAAACCCTGCATATTGTCATGGATATTGCCCTGTCACTCATGTAGTTCCAGCTTGTCTTGGGGGGCAGAAAAAAAAAAAAAGGGGACTTTTTTCTCTCATGCCAGGGCAAGAAAAGGTGACCTCTCCCACACAGACCGAGTTAATCACCATCGTGCCTTTCCTTTGCTGCCCAGACTGGTATCCATAATTATACTAACCTATTTTTCACGAGTACAATGGGACAGAGTTTCGGAGGAACAGGGCTCTGCTGGGAAAAAATTAACCGCCTTACTTGCGCCAAGATACAATAGTTTATTCCTCCTGGCAGCGCTGTAATTCTCAGCGGAACAAGAGCAATAAATGGTGCAAGAAAAGGGCGGGGGAATCCGGCCCACACATACCAGCTACTAAGTTGATTCCTTTTCCATCCTTACCCAGGGTCCATAATGACAGCCAGGTATTTCAGCAGGTGTCTGTGCAGGCAGCTGCGGCAGCAGGAGAAGCGGGACTTTGGCTGATTTGTGCTCCAAACATTCCCGTGCCCTTGCTCCTGCTCCTCCGGGGACCCCTGACAGTTGCTGGCACGTCTCATTGCAAACGCAGCCGGGACTTTGCTGGTCTAACAGGCACCAAAGGGATCCCCGCAGTCTGGATGCGCCTGTGACCTAAAAAAAAGAGAAACCGACTGTATCTGTAGGCAGCTCTGTGGCCATTTCCACAGGTTGCCCATTTTGCAGACCCTGTGAACTTCACTGCTCGCACATGTGCTGTCTGCTCCTTGCGTTACTTCGCAGTGAAACTGTCTAAAAATGACTGGGCAGTGATCACGAGTTACAGAGAAGTTCCAAACACTCATCCCTGCAACATATTTCAATTACCAAGACAACTGAAATTTTAATTAGTAACACCACAGAAGTGTTTCTGACTCAGTCAGCTGTGTAAAAACCATACAAACAACCCCAAAATAAAACCTTTCATCGCTCCAGCAGGTACCACCTTAAAAATGTCTGTCCTTTGCTGGCGTTTTAAAAGGCCTATTCAAGACACGCTGGTTTCTAAGCCCGGCAGCAATGAACAACTCCATCACCGATGACTTTGATTTTCTCTTACACAAAGCTCCTGGGCAAAGCCCGGCAAGCTGAGCGCAGGGGCCAGACCTCGGGGCTTGTGCAGCCCTATGCTCCAGGGCACAATGCCCCCAGCCCGAGGAACCTTCCTCTCGGGAGGGTTAAAAATAACCAGCCCCGGCACAAAGTGGAAAGGGAAGGGGCCAGGGGTGTCGTGCACCCCTCGCCACGTCTCTGCAGTGAGCAACCAACGGCACCTTTGAGCCAAGTTCCCTCTGCTTTCACGTCCCGGCTCGCCCGTGCTGGGCCTGCAAGCCCATCTCTTTTTCTGCCTGCTCTGATTTCGCCTGATTTATCGCTTTTGCCCGGATATGTCATCGATCGCCTCGCCCCGGCTCCCTTTCCTCACTCCCTATCGAAAGGCCGGGGGCCGGGGGCCTGGTTTTGCCTTCTGCGGGCCTGCTCGCTGCCACGTTCCTGCCGCGGGAAGCAGAAAACTAGTTTAACATCTCATTTATTTCGTAGATGAGAAAGTAATTCCCTGCTGAATGATTGTCCTGAACCAACAATTCAGAAAGCAGGAATTTACAGTGCCTGCCAGAGCCAGGAGTGCATTACTGTAGTGCTGTTATATAATGGAGCTGAAATATGTTTTTTTCCCTCCTGTTAGCCTGAAGAGAAAAGCCATTAAATATGATTAAGGTTAAGAGATTGCTAAAATTACAAACAGCCGCCATTCAATTATTTTGCTCTATAAAATGCAATACAGATTGGAGTTATTTCTCCGAAATGTGTTTTTAGAAAAATAACATAACACAACTAATGTGGTTTGATGTAGCAAATCAGGTTTCAGATACTCCTCGTAACGGAAAACTAAAAGGTTCATAATTTAACTCAAAGTTCGTAACTTCAAGTCGTCAGGTGCCTGCTGCATTAAAAAAGTGTGTGTGTGTGGGGGGAGAATCAACCCCGCCCCAACTAATGTCCTGTGGAGTTGTCTAACGGCAGAGAGTCAGTCAGTTTTACCACCCATTAAAGCGAAAGACAGAAAAATGCAACAACTTGGCACCACAGTCACACATTTTTTATCGAGAGTAAATCTCTCCAATAGTTACCATAAATGTTAATGCGACCTAGGGCGGGTGTGAGGGATGTCTGGGCTGGGGGCCTCCTGCCCACGCACGAGCAGCCCGTGGAGAGACGCGGTGGGCTGGCAGCGTGGCACGGGGCTTGCGGCCAAGGGAAGCAGCAGCTGCCTGCGCCTCACCGTGCCGTCCTGAACGCACCTGCAGGCTTGCGGCGCCCTGAACAAACTAGGCTAAAGCGTGTTTGCTGTCAGCATCATACAAGGAGCTGAAATAATTGGAAAGTCAGAAAAAAATCTGGAAGGGGATATATTAACAGCTAGAGACTGGTGGTTATTTCAGTTAATAAAATATGAGGAATTGCATTATTCTGCTGAAAGCAACACAGACCTCACGGGGTCCCCGGAGGCTGGCTCTGGAGCTGTTTCCATCAGCAAACTCCACTCGAGCTCGGTGCGGAGCTGTGCACGGACTGTGGGCTGGTCGTGGATGGCAGGAGGCAAGGCAGGACGAGGCTGGGATCGCCGGACACTTGCCCTGTGCCAGCTGCATCGCTGGCCCTGGCCCAGCAGCTGGGAGAACCGTCCCACTGACCTGGCAGCATTCAGGCCTGGCAATTCCGTATGTCAGGAGGATTTGTTGCCTTACAGGTGCTTGTTACTCACCTGCCAGCATTTGCGTGCCTGCAGGATTTGCAGATTCCCACCAGAGTTATCACGAGATCCAAAGAGTGTGTGCAACGCCCATAAAACCCATTTGTTTCCACTTCTCACAATTTGTACATGAGGTCCCTTTGTGACAGTTTGGAAAGGGTTAAGGCATGAGAAATAGATCATTTGATGAATAATTGCATGATTAGGACCCAACAGATCGATAATTTCTTATAACTTTATACATAATTCATTCCGTTAATGTGCTTATAATCATCTCACACGTGCCCACTTGCATCTCACAACAGCTATTCATTCATTTATCAGCCCCACACAAGCCAAAGTATGGCAGAAAAAATAAACATAAAGGACACTTTCAACTATGCCAAAGCTCAGCTGAGCAAGTGGGGTTACTAAGAGAAACCAGAAATGTCGTTAAAAATATTGGACCTCAACCTATCGCCCTTATTAAGATGTTCGCAACGAGCCGTTGATGGTTTCTCCAGCCAGGCAGCAGCTCAGCATCCCACTTCTCGCGGCAAACCCAGACCCCAGCCTTCTCCATCTTCCCAGCAAGCACCTTTCCCACCCAGACCACGCCTTCTGGAAATGCTAGCTGCCATCCGCGCTGCCAGCCCCTGGCTAGACAAGATGCCAGCAAGGTCCATGCAAAGCGTTACAATTAGCTCTGTCCGTCCCATGCACGGGGTCTGATCCATGCGGGGACTGCAGGAGCATCAACACGGGTGCTGTATGCGTCCCATTCCTCACCGAGATGAGCACAAGAGACAGGTCCGGCGTTACTGGACCTGGTTCTGCTGAATCTACTCTCCGCCTGCAGTCATTCCCTTCTCCCTGCAGCGCTCCCTGCATTAAAATGTCTGGGAGATTAATAATTTTATCCTGAATCAAGGAATTACCGATGGCCAGTGAGATACATCCCCTGCTAGTAAAGATAATACCGTTCCTTGTAAAGCGCACGAATCACGCTGCCGTGATCAGAGCAGTCGGGCTTTCTACAGCTGCTGCTACTGAAACCAGGGCCGAGCACCTCAGCACCCCGTGCATCGGAGCACCAATGGCTTTCCCATGGTCGAAGGCTTTGGGGCAGTGCCTGGGTTTTGCTGAGATACTGGTGTTTGCATGGGGCCAGCTGGATCACCTGGGGCCATCCCAGTTACGGAGTGGGAATTCCCAGTATTCAAGCCAAGCAACATTTCCCCTCCCTTGCTTGCACGGTTTGTGTACCTGACTCCACTCAGACCAGTCTGAAAACACCCTCCATCTTCCCTCCCTTTTGCCTGATACCTAAACAGCTATTCAATGCACATGAAATAGTAGATAACTCTTTATCTGACAGGTAATTAGCTGCAGAAAAAAAGCAAATGAAAAACAGAGACCATATTAATAACAACGCACAAGCACACATTTGTCTGGAGATGCACAATGAATTACTTTAATTTACAAAAAAAGCCTGGTTTATCTGCAGACGGGAAAGGATATATCTTCATTTCTGCTCTCATTTGTGAATTTTATCAGCAGCCAGGGAGCAAGGCGAAGCTCCAGCCAGCTCCAGCCCTGCTGAGCCCATTTTTGCCAGAAAGTGCCATATCCACCGATAGACACTGACATCGTCTGCCTGCACCCATGCCGATACTTCAGATAAGGCAAAAAGGAAAGGAGTGGATGCATCCTGACAATAATTGCTAATTTGAAGATAAAAAGAGACAAGTAGCAGCAGACAATGCAGAAGCCAGGGCTGGCACCCTGAGCCTCGCCAGGCTGCAAAAGGAGAGCAGCAGTACCTGCTGCAGCTCCTGGAGAGCATTGTGCCGAACACGAGGGGTAGGAGCCCTGCAAAGCAGGCGCTGCTTGCTGTGCAAACTTCCAGGGGCAAGCTGCATTATGAAAAAGGGCAAGAAGAGATTTAAAAAATAATTTAAAAAAGCACTAACAAGCCCTGGCACAGCAGAATTGGAGTCAAAGCACTGGCTGGACTTTTCCTGGGGCAAATGACTCCTCCTTGTTCAGGTGGCAGAACCAAGGTAGGAGCGTAGGTAAGCATTGCAATTTCCTTCGAGTTTAATATTTAATGTTGAATTTCAATTATGTGACCAGTCACATTCACTTAATTAAAAGTACCATCCTAGGCAAGTGGACTACAGCTAGAAGGAAGGAGAGTAAAAAGAAGGATTAAGCATCACTCCTACGAGAAAGGAGCCTTACCTGCCCATGTCCTTCCTTGCTCCCAGGATGCCGAGACAGCGCTGGGGTCACTTGTCCCAGGCAGCCCCCCCTGAATCTCAGTGGGGATGATCTAATTGGGCGTTTGGAGTGCACTGGCATGATCTGGCTGTTGCTCCTCTATCTCCACTGCACAGGAGCTGATCCTGGCCGTTGTTTTTACGCACTGCAGAGTTGTCTCTGGTGATAGCGTGTTCTTAGGTCAGACTTTTTTTCTTTTTTGCCTCCTTTCAAAGTGGGAGGAAAAAGCAGCTGCACTAATGGAGCTCTCCTTTGGCCATGGCCTATACTGCAACAGAAATACCGCAGCACGCATCCCTTTACCAGCCTGCTCCGAGCAAAGAAACCAGGGTGGAAGCAAACCTCAAGGATGACAGCAAGGACCCGAAGTATGTGTACCAGGCTGCTGGCAGTGCTAGCCTGCTACCTCCCTTCGAAAGAAAGGCTGTTCTACAGCAATGCAGAGGTCCCCACGCCACTTCTGAGTACTCAAGACCATTTGAACCCAGACAGTGAAAGTCAGCAGCTAATAAAAGTCAGGGACTTCATTAAGCCAGTGCTAACAGCGGCACAGAGCAAGCTGCTGGCTGTTTGCAGCATCCTGCAAAAAACCCAGAAAACACAGGACTCCAAAAAAGGAACTCTCCACAAAACCAAAGGAGAACAAGAAAGAGGAGCAGGGTTACCCTGTGGCAGCAGCAGGGCCCTGGGGAGGGGTTGGAGCGTGAAGGCAGAGGGCTGGGTGAGGGACCTTTATGCCTTTTTGCCCCAAGGTGTGTGACTGGCACGCAGCACCCTGCCCCCTCCAGCTTTTGACTGCTTAAGCATCTCTTTGCAAAGTGTTTATATCTTCGGCATGAATGTTTAATCAGATACCCTAGCACTCTTCCCAGCAGCTTTCCCCTGGGAAGCAGCTGGAGCCGGCGTGACAGCTCCCGCCTGCTTTATTGGGAAGGATTTTCTGAACGAGAGAAGATAATTTGCCCTCAACAAGGAGCTATCAGCCCAGCCCAGCGTGTGAAACACGGAGCAGCCCTGCTGGGCTGGGAGGTGGGAGCGGGGGGCAGGGAAGAGGGAAGGATGAGGCACGGGAGCCCCCGTGCCTCCCGCACCCGGCTGGGCACCCACCGCTCCACCTGCGGCACCGGGCGAGGGGTGCTGTGAAGAGCAGCAGCTGGGTGTCCCCTGATGGGTGACGTCAGGAGGGAGGTGTTAATAACACCCCGCAGGGCAGTGCTGCGAGACACCCATCCCATGGCAGGTGGGCCAGGTCCCGAGGTGGGGGCAAGCAGCATCGCAGCATCGCTCTGAGCTCTCCTCCTCCTGCTTACTCTGGGGCCTTCCTGGCTTACGGGAAAAGCCATTACTTTAGGATTAGGCTTCCATCTGATTCCCATCAAAGGCTCCGGTCACCACGTATTTGCTTAACGCTAGACCTTTCAGGCACCATCAAGTTTAACATTGCTTGACAGATTTGGGATTAAACACAAAAGCCAGACAAATCCATACTTTCACAGGAGGCCCCGGTGGGTGCAACAGGACAGGCAGGATTAGGGAAAGAAAAAGAGAAAAGGAAAGAAGAGACACACACACACACACAATCTGACTGCTTCTGCTCGTGTCAGGAGTTTGCTGCCCCAGCTGGAGCTGAGCCCCTGAGCTGGTGGCTCTCTGCCCACTCCCTGGGGGTGGGGAGCCCCCCACCCATCTCCCCCCGGCCAGGATGCTGCTCGCTACATCAAATAGTCTGTCTCTTCTGTCTTAAAATTATACACATAATCTGTGGAAAATCATAATGCAAGGTATTTGCTGCCTGGTTTCCTTTTTATGGGAGCCTCCCAAAGAGAAGTGTTCCCCCGTGGTGTCCGCGCTCAGGCATCCCGGCCGGGGGAAGCGGTGGGAGCCCACGGGGACCCAGGCTGTACCCCAGCGCCAGGCTGCCCTCGCTGAAAGCCAGGGTGTGCTGAGTACTCACCAATATAGGGTCAGTACTGAGTCTGCAACACCTTTCCTCTAAGGCGAGGGAGGCTCGTGTCTTTCCATTGCCATAACGGTTATGGAAGGCAGGGCTGGGCAAGGAGTTCATTACAACAAGGAGATAAGAATCTGATTACTATCCCAAGAGAACTGGAGATGTTTTAAAAATACCATTAGAAAAGGAACGTAAAATATACTTTACCACCAAATAAAACTTTCTTGAGATTTTACAGGAACAAGATTTTGGAATTAACAGTTCTGCCACTATCTTAGCTTTTTGTCTCACACCATGCGTGGGACTATCAAAGTGAGTGATGGGAGCTTTGTTTGGAAACTGCGGAAAATGGACCTCTGGGTCTGAATCTTTTTTAAATTTTAAAATAAGAAACAGAAAGAAACAGAGCATTCACCTTGACAGACTGAAAGGAACATCAATGCTGCAAATCCTGATTTAGTCGTGAAGTCCTAAGAATAAATCAACACAAGCCTTACAGCGTTGTGCCTGCACCGGTGCCCATCACCCCTGCCCACCCTTCTGTGCTCCGGGGGCAGCCGACCCGGTCTGCAAGGCTGGCTCCCAGCAAGGCTCCCTTCACGGTAGTCCAGGGAGATGCTCTGCCAGCTCTGCCTCAAATTCCAGCCCCACGCCGCTCCTCCGGCGGCGCTGCGACCAGCGCTGCGGTACACTGCCGTGGCTGTGCCAGTTTTGCCAGGTATCTGGGTTATTCATGCAAATCCAAAATGCTTTTGCAGTGTAAGCAAGGGTCCTATGCTGCAGAGCAGCCTGCTCTTGGCAGCTCTTCCTGTGCCTGGTGCTTTCTGTACCGTAAGAAACCCACTTTGGGGTGGGGGGAGGGAAAACTCAGCTGACTTGCATTAGCTGTAACAGCTACTCACGTTTTTGGCTCTGATGCACCGCTCGCTTTGCCCCCCCGTCATTCAGCACCGCTTGCAAGCAGCAACTCCCCCTGCCTGCTTTGGCACCCAGACACTATTTCCATCTGCTGAGGGGTCTGTCCCACCCTGGTCACTCATCCTTAGTCCCTGAGCTGGCTGGTGAAGCAGCCACCAGCTCTCTGTGGGACAGGAGCCCTCCCAACACCTCCACCCCAGCGGTGACACTCCTGTAGAGCCACGCCAGCCCGCAGCCCTCCCTGAAACAATTTATCTGGAGTTGTAAACAAGCATGCCCATTCTGGGAGCAAATTGGAGCGATGGCCAGTCACTGATAGTAATTTCCAGTAATTACATGTGAATTAATTGATTTACCCAGTGATGCACTTGCTTTATATATGGTGTTTTTATTAAGTAACTAAGGTTTACGAAGTAATTTCCAAGGCAGATTTATTACCACTGTGTAAATCTGAGTCAACAAGTTATTTTTAATGGTGGGAATACTTAAAAACAACCATCTACTTCTACTCAAGAGAATACCCAGCCAGGGCTGTGGTTTAGGAGGCTTTGTCCCTCCCTGCCTGGCACCCCGGGCTGTGCCATGTCCCGTTTTAGCCATCCCAGGCAGTGGTACCTCATCTCCCTGTACAGGCATCCCCTTGGCTCACTGGCTTCACACTAAGGGAACGTCCCCAACATCTAGTCTGCCCTTGGATTTATTTCCCACCAGGACATCCCGCGATCAGAGCAAGGACCGTTCCCATGGCTCATCCTGCCCCACATCGAGCACGGGCAGCAGTGCCGCTGGCAGAGGCACCATCCTCCTCCATCCCCCCCGTGACACCTGCACTCCTCCTTACCTCCCCAACTCACACAGAAAGACTCCAAAGGAATTTTTTTTTTTGGTCTCACGATTAAAGAATTGGCTCTGCAATGCTTTATGCATGCATCTGTTATGCTAAAATAACCATCCTTCCTAACCGTGCCCACCTGCTGTCTTTTTCAATTTTAAGTATTTCTAAGTAGCAATCAAATCAGTATAATTTGTTCTTTATCTCAGAAAAACCATTGTGAAAGAAAAATGTGACCATTATGTTACATCAGGGAAAAATACAAGCCCTTTATTTTCAGCCTTCTTTCTATTCTATCAGATCTCACAGTCGTCATTATGCCCGTCGTATTTAATATTGCTCAAATGAACAGAGCTTTCTTTAATCACTGCAACCTTTCTCCCTTCCCCGAGCTCCCCCCTCCCCAAGGTTAAGGCTTTTTTTCTTTCTTTTTTAATTCAGATACATAAATACTCGTATTATGAATGCGTTAAGGGTTTCCAGGAGACAGCTTTGTGGATTTGTTTCGGGAGCTGGCTGCTATCAGCAGCATTACCATCAGCTGCTATTGTGCGAGGATCGAGGCGCCGGATCCTGGCGAAAGCAGGATGCGCCGGAGAGAACCACCACCCACCGGCTGCTCCAGAGAGATCAACATAAAAACCCGGGCAAATATTGACTCTGTAATCAATTTCAAGATTAGGACTGACTGCTGAAATGCACTCAGGTTGCTGTAAAAACATTTGATTCCGTAGCTTTCAATAAAGCCTACAGATTAGAGGTCAATGATAAATTATTATTTATCGACTTGCTGCAAAGGTAAGGAGGAGAGGGAGTCCATTACAGTTTTGATTAATCCCTTCACACGCCAAGAGCTGGTTGGGGCAGGCTTTAGGAAGATGTCTCTTTGATTTAAATAACGGGGCAGCGGAACCTTTCATCCGTAAAGGAATCACTAATCGGCAGAGCAGAGTGGATGATTTTCAATAATCTGATTTCTTGCGTGTTTTCCAGCCTGAGGGATAACCCTGCACGTATTTAGACTCCTTTCAGCTCATTAATTACGCAAACACCTTACAGGATCCCTCCAGATGTGCTCTAACCACCCTGAACTCCCTGAGTGCTGCTCCTGGGCACATGGCCGGCCAATGCCTCTTTGAAACTGAGCCTTGGCTTGGTAACCATCCTTCACATCCTCCAAGTTAGACATTAGAGGAGTCTTTTTCTGTCTCCCTGGAGCACTGCCGTGCTCAGCCAGCTAACTTCGTGCTCAGGTTGCATGAGAGAGCTCCTAGGAGGGTGTCGGGGGGTGGTGGGGGGAAGAAAAGTTCCCACCTTGGGGTTTGGTGGTCATACAGAGGAGACCGCTGTGCCCCATCCCGGTACCAAGAGGTAGCAGAGCGCCAGCATCCCTTCTCCTGCCCACCACCGCTTGTTCTTGCTGTACCGCACCGTCCGGGGGGCTTGTTGCTAGAGGAAGGTGACAGCCGGCATCGCATGTCCCCTTCCCCACTTCCCTGAGCATGGCAGCAGCTGGGGAACCTGCGAACATGGCGCTGGCCTCCGAGTAACACATCAGACCCACGTTATCTCAACGGACCCTTCCCGAGACACGGCCACAGGGGCTGAGCTGCCGCCAGCACAGATGGGATGCTTACAGCATCCTGGCACGGGAGGTGTCCGAGGACTTGGGCCTCAGAGAAACACATCCTCCAGCCTGGAGACCTCAGAGCCACTTTGGTAAGAATGTATGCTCAAAATAAATACTGTCCTTCCCTTCCCTTTTCCCTTCCCAAATGCCAGTTCTACAAATGAGAGCCATTTGCAGGAAAATCCCCCGTCACAAAAGCTCCCTTTTCCCTCTTTCTTTCTCCCAGAAACACAATGTTATTGCTGTTTAAGTGAGCTGTGAGCACATCTTCAATAGATTAGAAGAATGGCACACAAGGTTCAGATCATTAAACAGTAATCTAGGGCTGGGGGTCAAGCATTTCTATTTAACAGCCTGCTCCCATTGCCAGCTCTTTAGGCCGCTGAGAGATCAGCGCAGAGCCTGCTTCTGACAGCAGAGGTGTTCTGCTACTGTTTGTCTGGTGGTCCTGCTTTTCCCTGCACCCCTAGAAGAACCTGGGGACAACCCCACCACTTTCCTTTGCACACATTTAGAAAAATATTGTCTTTGGCTCCAACGGTGCAGGAGGGCATTCCAGCCTCCTCCAGCTTCTGCTTGTTTTGGAGGCAAAGCAGATGCAGAGAGACCGCTCGTCTATCCCCAAACCTCACATCGCGGCTGGTCCAAATCGAGGAGATGCGCTTGCATCTCAACAAACCTCACCTGAGCCCAGACCTGTGCCGGGGGAACGTTGCCTCAGCCCAGGGGTTTCCACACCTCAGGTCAGAGCTGGCGCCCTGCCTCTGCAGCAGCCAGGCTCTGAAAGCCACCGTGGGTTTTCCTGCCTTGATGCTTCAGTGTCCTACCTGAAAAAATGAGAATAATCAGACTTTCATCTACCCACATGAAAACTTCAGGGTTTAGGCTCCCATTGTCACTCGGGGGAAAAGGGAGCAAGGGGGCTCTCTGTGTTCAGGCAGTTCTTCTCCTGGGATCATCCGCACCTCTGGCACGGGATCGGGCCCTTAGGCTGCTGCTATCACTGTGCTTTTCGGGAATTCAAACACCAGAGCCCCCCAACTCACGGGCCACAGACAAAGCACCTGAGGCGCTCACTCATGGGGGGATCCACCAGCACAACTGACAGAAAGGTGAGAGGCTCCTGGGCTTCCCCTGTGCCAACGCTCAGCCCTGTCCTCCCCACACGATGTTATTCTCTGAGGATGCTGTGCCGAGCAACAGCAGAGAACAAGCCTTTTTTTCCCCCTTCCAACTCCGCTGCGGCTCGTACAAGCAGCAGCTTCTCCCTGAGCAAACGCCTGGGAGTGACAGCGGATCCAGCAGAGCCTGCCTGCTGTCTGAAGCTGCCAGCAAACCCTGCGCTGGCCATATGGAGGCAAACTGTTGATCCACCGAGCCTGGGAGCGTGCCATTGGCAGCAGCCTCTGCCCAACGCTCTGTAACTCTCCCAGCCAATTCTGCAGTTTTGCATGGCAAAACGAACCCCCCTTACTCCTTCAGTGACCACTTTGTGCTCAGGCTAAGGAGGATGCTAACGCAGGGAATCGGGGCTGGTTTAGTATCCAAGGTGCCGGAGACCCTCCACGGCTTGAGGCAAGCTGCTCCGGTCCTCAGCAGCTCGGCTCACCTCCTGCAAGTGAGGGTGATACCGTTCCCACTTGCCTTTCTAAATCACAAGCTCTTGGACAGGACAGTCCTACAGATGCACGTGCATGGAGCGGGGAGGCTCTGAGCGGATTCTGGGTCCCTGTAAGGTTATCCAAACAGCAATGACTGCATTTGAGGTCTCATCCTCTGCATAGGGCTGTCAGATTAGGGATTAGGAAGTTTTCCAGGCTTGCCTACACCACCAGCTGCGGGATGACTCGGCGCACAACCCAAATCCTGTGGGCTGTCCACATGCTCTGGACTGAGGGGCTGCTGAAACCGAGCACCACTCGGCCAGGACCCACAGAGCCACCCGCCTGCCGTGTTGGCTTCCTGTTCCAGCACGTCTGTCACACATGCTCTTGCATCCAGCTCAGCAACACTTAGCAGATTCCAGTTTCCATAAATAAAAATTAAACAAACACTTAACGAGCATCATGCATATTAATACCCTCCAGGTGAAGGTTAGCATGAGCTGTGATTGTGGCAAATCCGCATTTGATTAGATTGACTTGAAAACAGGGGAGATAAACAAGCCACAAAACCCTAAAAAATTATAGTAATTTATTCTTTTGACCTCCGTGAGTTCCTCACTTTTATGCAACTTCAGCCTCTTCGTTGCAATGAGATTTTTCTCTACTTGGTGCGCTTCAAAGAAGCAGGTGCTGGCACATTACAGATGACTCCATTCCCCTCGCCTCTCAAATCACTCACCACATGTACAGCATGGCATCTGTATACGAAATCGGATCTTTTACTCAGCCCTCTCATAAAAAGCTCCTTGTGGAAGAAAGAGGCTGGTTGCGGGTCCCTCTGCCGAGCCTGGAGCCGGGTATTGACGCTGTAGGATAAGCAGGAGGTTTTTGCAGATGGGAGGACCCGAAGCCTGAAGCTTCAGCTGCCTTATCTTGCAAATTGCAGTGGGTTTATTTTGAACTGCAGCAGTGCTGGGGAGCCAGCGGGATGAGGCTGGCTTGGGAAGCAGCAGCAGGACTGCTCACAGCCCGAATACCCGCATCTGAGCAAGTGCTCCAAGCTGCCGCCCTAGTCAACAGGGGAACACCAATGCCGTATTTTAGATGCTGGCACTGAAATGAGATGACATGCATCCCAAAAGCATCCCTCTCTCTTCCCTGACTTTAAACAAGGTCAGACATCGTCACTGGAGACGCAGACCTTCCGGTCCTACTGACTGGAAACTCTTGACTGAAGGAGCTGACACAGCCCAACGAGGCAGATGAGGTTCTGTTTTGGTGGGCTGCAGCGTATGCAGGCGAAGCGGGGGTTTGCCTGGAGGCGTTCTCTCTGCAGAGCTTCGGTAAATCCTGCCCATCCAGCATTCACAATGTGTTTCTGCCGTACCATGTATAGGAGTCTCTAACAGATCTATACCTTTGGACAACCTTCCTATAACCCACCTGGTTCTGTGGAGGAGCTCAGCCCAAGTGCACATCTGGGCTAGTACAGATGTTTTACGAGACCGCTCACTGGATGGACAAAGAAACTCCAAGTTCCTCAATGAGTTTTTTCCAGCACAGCAGTCCTTATCTCCCCCTCACTCTAACCCAAGCCAAAAGGACATTCCAGCTGTAGACAGAGTGCCAACAGCTGGTTAATAAACACTAATAAAGGCAACCTGGAGGGATCCTACCTGTGGCTGGAAGTTCTCCACGGGGTCCCTGCTCCTGCTGAGCAAAAGGTGTGATCACTGTAGAAGCACCGGCAACACTTTCCAGTAGATGGGCAATTATTATTCATTCGTTTCCTGTTTGTGGTGACAATGTTAATCACAGCAGTCTCCGGAAGAAGGATGCTAATGAAGATGTGATGCGGGCAGCACCGTCCGCAGCCATTTCTCAATTCATTAGCATCCTGTCACTCTGAGGGGTGACCGCGGAGACCTGAATTCTCACCTTTCACCAAAACATGACAGGATAATAAAGCAACGTTATTTTCAGTCCTGGGGAAAAGGCGAACACATTCCTGAAGCTCAGCAGTTGTTACAACAAGTCCCTAAAATGGAAAACAGAAAACCAGGACAAAACTCCGGCACCCAAATGAGCAGCAATGAAGAATCACCCTGCGTCCCTGTGCAGACGGGGTCCAGCAGCCACCTTTCTCGGTGCAAAGCACTGCTATACCCACGATAAGGCACAGGTAATTGCACAGAGCAAGCCTGAAAATCCAAAAATCCAGGGTGTCCAAAGGCAGGACGTATCCTGGGGGCTGTCTGAGACAGCTCCTGGCAGCAACTGATGCCCTTGCATCAGCAGAAATACTTTACTCATCAGCAAAGACACAGAATAGAGGCAATGCACGATGGTAGAAACTCAAATATGCTTGGGGGACTTGTCAACCCTGCATGGCATTTCAGTATGTCCCCTATTAGTTATCCTACACAGTTAGTTCTAAAGAAAATAATCAGACGCCTTTTCCTAATTGCTGCCTGGCAGGGTGTTCCACATCTCACAAACCTTCCACAGGGCCAGAAGCATTCAGCGTTTTCACCTTATCCATTAAAAAAACCCAAACAACCCCCAAACCTATAGTAATTACAAACACCGACACTGCTGGTTCAGTGTTTTAGAAAAACGCTGAGTACCATAATGCAGGCAACTCCAAAGCCACGCAGGTTGCATGCATTAACAGCTCGCCGAGAGCCCAGGCCACTCTCCACCGACCAGATAAAGGTGAATGTCTCCTAATGCAGGTGCTCTGCATCATGCCTGGTGAGCACCACCTATTCAGTGGGGCAGATTTATTCCAGCAGCTTGACATAATAAACAAGTCCATTTCACTACTGAAGTCATAGCGGGCAATAACGCCGCTTTCTCAGAAGAGATGGAGTACGCCATAACCAGCTTTTAGGTTAGGAAATACAGTCATCTGAACCATCTGATGGGCTCCCGAGTTAATGGGATAATAGATAAGCCAGGGTTTTTTTAATGTAACTGCAAGCACTCTGCTTTGCTGGGCTCAGTTTTCTATGCTATTTCTATCACCATGATATCTAATCTCAACTCCTATGCTCTGATCGGGTGCCATATGTTACTAGCAAATATTCAGATTAGCTGTGAAGCTCATGCAAGTGTTGACTAAATCTGGGGAGACACAGTTTTTGCTGATCTCCATTCTCTTGACAGCGGTTTCATCATCTTACCGGGAAATAACAGCGCAGTATGAGCCACTGCAGGCTCCAAAAGTGTGGGTAGCAAACAGCTGGCATAAACACTTCGTAAAATATACCCCATCGACCCTCAAAGCTGTCTGTCCGGCTGATTTGGGATCGACCTGTAAAACGAGCAAACAGATGTAAACATTTGCAGATGTTGAGAAAGAGTAACCTGATTTTCAGTTTGGGGCTCATTTTCACCTGGCTCTGCAATCCTCGGCAGGCAGGGAGGGGAATGAGCCATTTCTCACTCACTGCGGCAGAGCAATGGTGCCCAACCTCCTCCAACAGGGTTTCTTGGAGACCCCAAAAGGCTGCTGCAGTTGGGCAGATAACCTAAAGCTGTCTTTGCACAACCGGGGCCCTTGGGAAGCAGACCAAGCCTGCTGGAGTCGTAAAAGCAGGTCAGTGGGAACCCACATCTCTGCAAACAAGAGCATTCCGGTTAGGAAAATTAAATTACATTTTTGGATGGTGGAATGACTTGCCTGCATTCAGTGCGGTCTGCTTTTTGCAAGATGCTCGCAAGCGGTAGGATTGGCAGATGTCGGTGCGACAAAGCAGCCAGGAGGTCCCTGGCCACAGCAGCTTCCCGTGTCCAAAAGAAATCCCGTTACCTCCTTCCCCGCTAACGGTTGAGAAGGCTCCAGCAAAACCTGGTCAAGGACAAGGGCCCCCTGGCTCTGCAGCAGAGTTGGTGTCCGGAAAGCCCCACACGCCGCTCCTGGAGGCCTCACACCTCTCTTATTAGATTTCACCCCCTCTCCCTTGCGTACTGCCTTGCTCCCCTCTCAGCTGCGGCACAATGTAATTTCAGCTGTGAAAATGCAGTCAGCACATCTAGCTGCTGCTGCCTGAACCAGCCTTGATTTTGTCAGCTCTCCACGGCTGACAGCATTTCCTGATGTTAAATAGGTTTTGCGGATGAGTGAGGGCAAGCTACCAGGGTGAGGAATCACCAAAGGGAGAGGAAGACAGAGTGAGATGCAGAGAAGGCAAGAAAGCGAGCGGGAGCACATCTGAAAGCCAGCCTGTTTTGAAGACGCGACTGTGCTGCGGCCCCGTTTCTGCACACCAGCATCTGCTCTCCCGGCATGCATGGAGCCATCTCACAAACAGAGCTGCACGGGAAGAAACTTCCTTGAACAGCTTACAAGAAAAATGCCTTTTGTCCTCTCCCAGGGGTGCTGACCACCCTGATGGGGGGACCATCCTCCTCTGTGCGGCCCCGAAGCAGGAGCGCGATGCAGCCGGGCAGGACAAGGGCTGCTGGGGAACAGCTTGCTGGTTTTCCATGTTTGAGAGCAGAGCTGTTGGAGTAATGCCACGCTCAGCCCAGAAAATTGCAGCAGCTTTCCCATCTTTATTCTTTCCCCTGTTAAATCTAAGAGGGAAAAATATACCAACTGTATTTGATAAGAGCTACTTCCCCTGGAGAGGGCTGTGGGGAAACGCGCTCTCACGAATGAGCAAACAGAACCCCCCTTCCTTGTTTATCTTCATATTTTAAGCAAGGGCTGGGGAAAATGGAGTAATATTTGGCTGAATTCCCCGTGCCCGTCAAAACCCAACACTTCATAAATACGTAATCGTGCCTATCTATCACCTGCTGGTGTTGTGGGTTTCCAGGAGTCAGGGAATCGTTGCTAACTTCTTCAGGGAGCTCAGTAATAAGCAGGAGGTAGAGCTCTGCCTTCCTGGATATTACTGCCCCAAGGATCCAGATGGCTCTCAAGAAGCCGGGAGCTCCGGGGACGTGGCACGCAGGAAGAAATTCAGCTTCAGCGAGTAAAATAAAATGGACCTTTTAGTTCTGCTTACCTCCAGCATTTCAGGCAGCAATTACTTGAACCACAAGTGACCAAAAAGGGGTTCTGGCAGAGTTTTCAGGTGACTAGCCATGCTTCCAGCTGGGCAGTGCTGCCGGTGCCATCTCCACGGCGCAGATAGGGGAACAGAGTCACTGCCTTTCTTCTTCGTGTCTCTAGGGACCTCACCTGGGAGGTGCTCCTGAGCAGATGTCACCAAAGGAAGATGCTCTTGCTCCTTTACATCCTCCAGCATGCACAGGGAGCCTCCCATGCCCATCACTGTGCTCCCTGCATTGGGCTGCATTGCTCAGAGAAGGATGCAAGAAAGGAGGAAAAGGTCAGTGCGTGCTCTCACAGAATGGACCTCTCCTGCTCTGATGCACATTGGTCTTGAAAACACTCAAAAAAAGAAAATGTGTCCCTCCCATCCTCCTCCTGCTAGGAAAACTCATACAAAGGTGTGCTTTTTTTTTTTTTTTTTAAAAAAAAAAAAAAAAAAA
>JAVJGJ010000036.1:7585392-7600526 GCA_035590215.1 Microhierax caerulescens | reverse complement strand
CGTCGAAGCATTTAGCGGGACAGCAGTACCTGGAAGGAACAGCACACTGAGCAAACACCGCGGCAGCACCGACGCATCCAGCACAGCGCAGCCCACCCGGGGCGAGCCGAGGCGCAGGCACGCACTCCTGCATCCCCGCGCGCCCGCCCGTCGGTACCCAGGGCTCCGAGCACCTGCTCCCGCCGGGGCGCAGGGCAGTGTTCCCGACGGAGAGCTCAGCTCCGGCACTCACCTGGACCACCCGTCTGACAGCCCGGATTTGGCGACCCCCGTCTGCAAACGGGATCTTATTTTGGTTTCCTGGGCATCTGGGCACGGGTCATAGGATGGAGTTTTGTTTGCAGGAGAGAATAACCTGGGGCTCCTTCTCTAGTGACGCCGGCATTTTTGCCTTGGTACCATCACCTTTTGGGTGTCCGTAGGCAACCGAGAGAGCAACGAGCAAAATTTTGGAACTCTTTGGGGGCAGGGGGGGACTCAGTGGTCAGAGCGGGTGCTCCGAAATGGGTGTACGGTAGCGCACAAAGGGTGCTCGCTCACCTGCTCGCTGCAGGCAGCAGCCGTGCTCACGCTGCTTTCTGCAAACTTTTGGGGAAATTTTGACTCACGTTTGAGATTCAGAAAAATGGAAACAGCGAGCTGTACTCTGAGGAAAAGGCGCCAGCCGTGCAGCCGCAGCCCTGCCGGGACGCGCCGCCCCGGCTGCGCCGCTGGTGCTGCAGGGGGATGCAGGCACTCAAGGGAAAGGCAGACACCCATTTCGAGGAATTCCTTTGCGGAATTGTTTCCCGTTCTTCTCTTTGGATCACCCAAAAGTGCATTTTTCTTTAAAAAAATACAAATTAAAAAAGTCATAAAGCTTTTCAGAGCAAAACAATGATCTCCCATCCACACAGTGGTATTTAACAGACACCTAGTGCTTCTTACCTACGAGATCTGGGCCCAGGCCTGCAATAATAATTATTAGTATCTCTCAGGTGTTAGAATACATACCGAATTAATAAACCATTTCTAACCTCTTGGCCAAAGCATACCTATAGTGGCTCACAATAAGAGATGCTGCCGATTTGATTGGATAGAAGGAAAGCATTTCACAGGATGAGACGAGGACTCGGAGGGATTCTTTTTTTTTTTTTTTTCTTTTTTGCATTAGCTTTTGCCCTGTGCTCACACCCCCACAGGAGCATAAACCTCCTGGGCAGAGCTCCCCCGCCCCCAGCCAGGGCTGCCCTGCAGGAGGGCAGCGGGCAGAGGCAGTCCACAGAGATGCTCTGGGAAGAAGGAGCAAAAAAATGGGGTGAATTTCTACAGAGGCTCTAGAAAGACTCTGGCAAAACACAGAGATCAGAGGTTTAGACTTCGTACCGCTGGGATGACTGACCCCTGTTTTGAACATACAGACTGCATCCACTGAAGATGCTTTTATTTCTTAATCTGAATTAGTGCTAATTCGCAAGGACCAGCTATAGGGATGCATTTACGTAACTTTCAGTCCAGCACGGATACAAAGAGGTTCAAACCATTTACTTGGTTTTGCCTCTGCTGGTAAAGCCACCGCCTCCTTTTTATCCGCAGTCTATACCTGTCTGACGAGAAACCAGCAAGCAGCGCAGCTTTAGCGCTGGCTGCCCGCTTTACAGGCAGCTCCGCACCGTACGGCACAGCTGAGCATTTTACAAACCGAGTTTCAACTCAACCGGTCTCCAAGTCAGCATTTGGGAAATTACAGCCGGCCACTGAAGGCACAGCACGCGGCAGGGAACCTGCAACGGCAAGTCTCACCGCCCTGCGTGCCTCCCACCCCGGTGTCAAGGGTGCCACATAGAAATGGGTGCTAAAGAAACCAACCCCAACACCCCCCCCAAAAAAAAAAAAAAAAAAAAAAGGAAGGAAAATCCCAACAGAAAAACAGTGCACATCCAAGCTGCGAGACCGTGCGTTGGAGGAATGGCTACACCACAGCAACTATACAATGCAACATGGCCAAGATGCAGAAATCAGAGTGGAACCAGTATCTAGTGTAGAAGAGCAGCGGTTTACCTACGTACTAGCCCTTACCTGAGAGATCCCCATAGTCCAGCTCCTCTGCCGAATTGGGCAACTGAGTAAAGCCTTACAAGTAAAAACAAACTCATTTTTCTCTGTGTTTCTTGAGCGACAAAAAAACAACACACTTAAGAACTGAGGATGAATTTCTCGGGGGGGGGGGAAAAATAACGTGTCAATCATTGCCACCTTCTGCCGGTTTGGGCAGAGTAACTCGTATGACAGAATTGAAATAATTTCCTTTATTATGGACAGAAACATTCCTCAGTCTACACTGTTGGCACATGAAACATGGCATCAGAATCACTCATTCATAACAGCATGCAAAGACCCCCAAACTCTGCCTTTTAGTCACCACAGGGGGCAATTTCCCAATTTAGTGCAGTTTGATTTTGGTTCTGTATACATATTGCAATGTAACAGTTTCTTCCAATTTTCCACAATCTGTTTTTGGGGAATGTTGACAAGCCCGGCAATTTATCGATTAGCGAGTATTGCGGACTGCATTTCAAAGCTGTAAGGCATCTGTGCATGCAGACCGCAGGCTGTGTCTTCTGCAAAAAAATCTGACAAAAACTCATTTTAGTTTTCCCAAATCGGATGCGCTTACAGAAAAAGCATCTATCCTCAAAGCTGATAAAGCAGTAGGTGAGGCACACTCTTGGGACCACAGCTGGCAGCTAACGCTGCCCGTAAAGCTGTTATTTTCTGCTTTGTTTGAGTGTTTGAGAAAGTGTTGGGGGGGGGGGGTGGGTGTCCACGGGAGGGCACGGCATCTATTGGAGTGAACTCTGCGGCACAGGTTACAGGGCAAACCAGTGTCTGGAGGTCACAGAGATCTACTTAGAGGAGGAACAGTATAGCACGAACCATCGAAGGCTGGCACTTGCGATAACTTACTCTTGCTGCTGGCTGCTAAAGCAAATGCATTATTAAAGAAAAAGAAATAAATACAGTATTTCCCATGAAGAGACACCGCCAGCACTGGTCACTCGGAAGCCTGGCTCCGTAACTTGCGGGCTGCTACGCAGGCTAACTTTCTTTTATCAGCAAAGACATTAAGGCAGTACAGTCGATGTGCAGGCTGTCCCCCATCGGGTAGCAGCCAGCAACACAGAGAGATAGAGAGCTCATTAAACATGAAACCCATTTTCAGTGACTGCATTTTAAATGTGCCAGGTCACCTGGAAGCTATGGTCGAAATTACCTTCTACAGGGGGAAGTAATTTAGATTAAAAGCAGGAATTTTATTTGTGTGCTGCTCTCGGATTTTGGGGAGCCCTCTATTTACTATGATATGATATATAAAGACGATTACAGTTGATTCTCAAGCACTGGACGTGCAAACTGGGGCTCAGAAGAGGAGCCATTCAACTTTTCTCCCTCCAAAATTGCTTCTGTAGAGTCTTCCCTTTCACTTAAAAGGAACTACATGTTCTCAATAATGAAAAAGGGCAATGCTGCATTTTTTATGAGGCAAAATACAAAATCTTTTTCAAAAGAAAATTTAACAATTCAACAATTCAGTTTCTACCTGCAACTGGTATACTGAAAAATGCCACCGAACAGTATTAAAACCTGTTGTGAGGCATTTTAAATATGTGGTAAATTACTTCTTGATTTTTCTCATTAAAGTTTTATATCAGCTATTAAAGCCCCTTCTTTTCACTTCTGATCAGAACAGATTCAAAGTCTGCCGCAACTCCTGTTAAATAAATGAAAGCCAAGTTTTCGCTCGGCTGCCGTTTCCCTCCCGAATGATGCATCCCGGGAGTGCGCACCGGCAAGCCGAGCCACGTCTCCTGCAGCCTGACCCAGGTGTCCGAAGAACGACATCAGCACACCGGTTATTTACAGATTCCTATCGACAGAGCAACGCTTTGTGCCTAAGCGTCCTAAGCTACCTCCTCTTTTTGAGGAAGAGACAATTTCTCTTTTGTATCAAGCTGTAAATAAGCAATTAGGGATTCTGTTTCATGCTGCGCTCCGTGGCCCCGCACAGCGATCTTAACATGTGCGCAGAGCTTTGTGATGTTTTATTCAATTGCCCCAAGGACTGGATCTGTAAAATATATTGAGGAACGTGTTTACTATTAGTCACACTTTTAAGTAGGGCATTTTCAAAAGGAAGAAAGGCAGTCGGACAGGCAGAGCCGCTTGATAATGCTAATGCAGAAAGTACCGAGGCTTTTTCCTTGCGTGCCATGGCATTTGGCAAGATGTGCAAACCGGCTGGCGCTCCGGCACGGCCGGGCTTCTGGCTTCAGACTAGTAAAACTCACTTTCGGAGACTGAGTGCTATAGGAAAAAGCAACAAGAGCTGAGCACAGTAGTGCTAAACGCTCTTGTACAGAACCCTGCTAAGGCCATGATTAAAAATTCATACTGGCCTTCGGGGATGAATTTCCAGCTTGTAAAATAATTTACCTGCTATATTATGGGCAAGGTATTTTCTCGTCACTCTTCATTCGCGATTGGGATGCTTTCGTTATTTTAACCTTCACTCCAGACTTCCTGCTTTGCCAGCTTCAGAAGAGATTTTTTTCCACCCTACCTTGTCATGAGGACGAGCAGAAATCCTGGCTGCGCTGAGGCAGCAGCGCCTTGTTTCTGCCTCGGCGGGGGAGCTGAAAAGCAGCTCTGAGCATCCCCGTCACCGAGCGTACGCACGTACGTACGGCGCTGCACGCAGCGGGCGCGACATCGCGATGGGCACTGCCCGCCGTCTGGAAAAATCATTCGGGAGCTCTTTAAGCTCTTTGCTCGCAACGGGAAAAATCTGGGGAGAAAGCGGCCAAGTGCAGTCGTGTGTCTCTCGCCGCAGCCAAAGAGCATCATGTATAAGGTCATGGCTGCTTATACATGTCCTGCTTGTGCAGGGGGCAAAACGGGAGGCGAGCCCCTCGCCCGAGGGGCTCCCCCGAGGGCAGCAGCCCTGCGAAGGCTGAGCTCCCCAGTCTGCCAGCGGCAACAGCGGCAGAGAAATTAAAAACTCGCCCAGTGATTTGGACGGGGGAGAGGGGCAGGGGAGAAGAGAAGAAAGGGCACGGCAGAAAAAGCGCTGGCTCCCCAGAGCGAGCGGCGGCGGGCTCTCGGAGACGTTACTCTCCCGGTGCCACCAAGGTCTGCCCGTGGTTCAGCTGCAAAGCAGCAGGGAACTGGGATCTCAGCCCCGCCGGCACCCCGGACACCACCAAGGGCCAAATGAGAGGGGAGGGGGGCTTAAGCTCGGTAAACCCGGCTTAGTGCGGAGCAGCAGAAGCACAAGCCTTCCTGCCGGCCATGACCATGCTGTTATTGGAGCTCTGGCAATGAACAGTGCAGAGAAAGGAGAAAGTGCATCAGAAAATTTACAGTTAAGCTCTCATTTTTCAACAAAAGAGTTAACAATGTTCGTGCTTTAAGTCACTCATGCATCGCTGCCGTCAACTCCATTCCGGAAGGGAACAGGAATGGCAGGGGCTTTGCTACCGCTTTTACATGCACACACATACAGGACGCCTTTCCCCCCCCCAGTCCTCTAGGATACACTCCAAAAAATTAAATGACTCGAAAATCCTTTCCCCGATTGAAGTTATTGTGCTGGTTCCACACTAGCCTTACATTTTGTTTTCTTTGCTATCAATCTCTTTTTTTTTTTTTTTTTCCTTTTGTTTTATTTTTTTCTCCCCCCAATTCATTTAAAATTGTTTTTGGAGAAAATCCATTTGGCTGTAGTTCATGCCCATGCATTTCTAGTCATTCACAGACATGCTCACTCCCATTGGACATTGGTAAGAACAAATGGCCAACATACAGAAACACCTGGTATACTCCATACACACTCCAGCAACACAAGCTTGGAAAGAAACCCCAGAGTCTTCACGGGAAAAGCAGCCACGAGGGCAAGCGCAGGGGGGTTGGTACAGACCGGCTGGGTTTTAAGGCAGGAAAGTTTGTGGCAGCTCATTTGCCTGGGATTGCTTGTCATTTCAGCTGTCAGTCTCCTTGCAGCAGCAGTCCTCCCCCACGGAGGTGGAAATATTCAGAGATCGTCCCCGAGTTAAAAACACGTTTTTTACAGCTTTCCCCAATTAGAGTAAAAATTGAGAGCCATAGAAAACTGCATTAAGCAAATGGGCAAGGGCTGCTCAGCTGCGTGTGTCCTTCTGCATCGGTCACGCTGTGCCGCAGCCCTGCCTTCGGCAACGATGCTGAGCCCTCCTGGCCTGCCTCCCTGCCGGAGAGGGATGCAAGCTGCGTGCCCGAGAAGGCTCGCCCAGAATCTAGGACTGCTCTCAGGAGTCACGCCAGCGCGCGGCTCCCTCATCCTTCCCAAACGCGGGGCTCAACATCTGCGCCTGCGCGTTTGTTTCCAGGGTTGCCTGAGGAAAACAGGACGAAGTTGTACCGTTTTCTGATACCGCAGGCCACCGTCCCACCACCGAGTGCATCTACCTTTCCCCAGAAAATTCTAGTACTAAAGGCAGAGTGCCCTGCTCGACCCGGAGCAGTGCGGAAGAGCCTGCGCCGGCTGCTCTCCCTGCGCCGCCAAAGCAGGACAGGCTGCAAGCGCAAGGCACGAGGCGCCGGCTGGGACCAGAGCGCACGAAGCAGACGGAGCCTGGCTGCCCCCCAGGCTGAGCCCCGGGACCCTCCCGACTTCCCCACTGCTCCCAGGTCCTTCGAAGCAAGCAGAGTGCCAGGCTGGTACTGCAGAGGAGCAGCTGGACCCTCAGCACTGAGCAGGGCTGCAGGGAACTGAACTGCCATGCCATGTCTGTCGGCTCTTCAAGGCTTCCCCCAGGGCTTAACGACCGGGTGATTAACATTTCGCCTTCATCTGACTTCCACCAGCCTTAGCCTAACTCGGGACAAGACCTCACTTGGACTTCTATTGCTTTGCCGTGGCTTTCACCGCGGTAGCTACAAGATTACCCGTGTTGAGTCTTGACATTAAACACACGTAGGCAGATGGGCAACATAGGGAAAGCAGACACGTGCCTGACGGCTTCCTGATTTTGGGTCAGGTGGGAAACTGCATCCAAGCAGGTAAGTTATTTGGGACAGGAACTGCACGTCCCTCCACTCGATACGGGGCATCACTAGCTAACCACCCCCTTACTCGGTCCTCCCTTTGCCACCGCCCAAGAAACGCCTCGCTGGGCGCAGGCAGGAAGAAGAGGCGGTTCTGCCTTACGAGTCGCTGTCAATAAAGAGTCGATTTATCAGAGTTAAAAGAAACCAAGATAGCAAACTCGAATATGGATTAGCCTTAATTAAAATAGTCAGAGGTTTTGGTTCTTCAGCTGAAAAGCAAGCTTGTGCCAAAACCCGGTATGCTCAACTTCCAGTCTGAAATGACAATCTAGGCTCGCTTTGAAACTGTAGGAAGCTAAGGAAGCTGTCAAGCTGTTAGCTAGACTGCCTTGAGCAGATGAGAAGGGTTAGTTTGCTAGACTGCTATGCTGATAGCAAAGTGTTGCTATTTGTTTTCTGAACCTCCTTCTGCAGTGCAATAATGCAAGCTTCACTGCTGACCTCTGCGGCGAGCGCTCCTCTGCGGAGCATCTCCAGAATACCCAGTGCTGCTCCACGCTGGACCTTAGAAACTCAAAAGCAAAGAACCCCCCTCAAGATTTCAAGCAGCTCTTAAAAAATGAAATTTCTGTTGCCATTTTCAGAAGCTGGACTTCTTTGTGTGTGAAGCAATTACTCCAGTAATCAAGGTGAGAGGAGAACCACTCGCTTCCTTGGCACTGCTCGGACACGTACACCGTGTCTGCGGGGCTTGGTGCTTGCCTGGCACCGGAGCAGCTGGCTGCGAAGCTCACAACAGAAATGACAAGACCAGACAGACTTTCCAGCCTTAAAAATGATGTTATATTTATGAGATCAGTCCACCTGAAACATGGTTTTCCCTTGAAGACTACACATTTCCCTTTTTTGCTTCCCCTTCCCAGGCTTGTCTTGCCACTCAGCAGCGCTGAGAAATAAGATAAACAGGAATGTGATACCAACCGTGAACTGCAGGTTCTGTCGTCGCCGTTGTGTCTACACACGGGAACAGAGGATTGGAGGAAGGGAAGAAACAGGAGGAACAGCATGCAAAAAAAGGGAAAATGGAAAAAATGGAACAGATAATATATGAGCAAGCTTTCAAAGAACATTGCGTGACAAGCAATAATAAAATGAAAGGCAAAAAGCATTTGAAGTGAGTTGCACTGTTTAGAAGACATGCCTCCAGTTCAAAAGCTATGAGCCTGAGGAAAACAGTAAATTTTTTTTCTTTTTCCAGGACCTTGCCAGAACATTACTGGTGGTTGCAAAGTCAGGGGAACAGGAGACAGGGGAAAACACCGATACCAACACTGTAGTTGGTAGGGACCAAAACAGAAGCTCAAGACCAGAACAAAGAGCCAACGCCTGGAAAATAGTTTTTACGCATTCAAACATTGCCTTCACCAAAGCCCTACAGGCCAGGGGACAAGCTGCTCCCACCTCTTCTCCTGCTCTGTCTGATGTCGGGAACCCCAGAGCACGTCAGTATGTGCCACAGCCTCGGAACCCAGGCCGTCCTGGAGGTGGCAAGTAAACGTTTAAAGCAAAGAGGCTGCTGGAAATCTCCCATCTAGTTCTGAAGGTGCGGGTGGCCCTGTGCCTGGGCTACGCCAAGCCACGTGGCTGTGCGATGTGCAAGGTGTTCAGCACAACAAATGTTCCCCTAGAACTGGCGGATGGACGTTACCAGCCCCGCTACGGCCACAGCTAACTGGTTAACAGCTACTGGCAATTAAAGTATGCTAGGGTTTATTTTTTTGGTTGTTAGTCTGAAGCTGACTTTACTCTGTACATATTGCACAGCCCTGAAAATTTCTTGGGGGCTGGTGCCCTGCCAGTGCAGAGACCCCTCATCCCTTCACGGGCGTCTGCCACAGGCAGTTTTAAAGAGCGACCCAAATCTGCCGCCTTTTTCTAACCGTGTCCTGTGTTACTTCTCTACGCCACTAGATCCAAATTGTATCTATCCACGTTATCCAAATTACCGGCTTATTTAGTTGTCAAAGCTCATCTGCTGTTCACGTGGCTCTGTGTGCTCCGCGCTGCCGTCGCTCGCTTCAGCGGGCTGCCCCCCCCCGCAGAGCTGGAACTCTGCAAACCCCTACCAGCACCCGACAGCACAGGCCCAGCTCCGCACAGCACCACTCAGTTTGATGTAGGCAATGCTTCAATGACTCAAGTGCTATGAGTAAGTGTAGAGAAGCACTCTACTGTGTTTAGTTCTGCAAAGCAGCCCAGAGCTTGAGTTTTGTAGCAACAACAGACAATTCACATTGGCATTTCCCCTCATTGACATGCTGTCCGGAGAACCCTAGGACGGGTAGTCCTCCTGCACATTCAGAGGCAGCAGTGGGAAAAAAAAAAAAAAAAAAAAAAAAAAAAAAAAAAAAAAAAAAGGATCCAGTCCTTTGCAATTTAGCAGAGGACAGCCCAGGTCTGAATTTCTGAAGCACCAGTGAAGACAAGAATCATACAAGGAATACACATTACTTACAGATACAAGGTCTACATGCTTTAATTACGAAAGCAAAACAAATAAACCCTGCACAATTTAACAAACTGCACCAAGATTTGCATAACAGATTATCAAGCCGTCATTAGCCTGCTTCCACTGCCAACATCGACTGTTCTCGTCTTGGCAATCAAATCTAACACACGCTTAAAGACGCTAGCTCTTGTTCTCCGGCTGGGAGCTCTGGTGGAGGCTGCAAGGGAAGCCCTCCAAAGCAGAAAGGGAGAACAAGAGCGGGGCTTCTCGTTGTGCTCGGGTAGCAACCCCCGAGCGATGCCCCGTTTGACCAAGCAAATGGTGAAGGGGAAAATGGTGGTGAAGGTGGGAGGTGGGGAAAGTTGTCATTTAGAAAGGGTTGTAAAGCTGGGTATTAATTCCTGAGATGGCATCTATAAATAGTCTCAATTTACTGTCTTCCTGAAATAAAAAAAGTTATGTCAGCTTTTACACTAAATAGAGAATCTGCTGAAAGCAAACTTGTATTCACGTGCTGGAAGAGATATTAGTCAAGAAACAGTGCAAACTGGACAGTGCATCTCGCTTCCCCATCTGGGGACAGAGACCAACAGGTTACAAAAAATAAAGATCTCAAGCGGTTGTAAGTGCGAACAAATATCCAAGTCAAACAACATGTTGGCTGCAGCTGGAATGACAAAGTTATGATTAGCAAATGGGTTGGATGGTTGCAATAGGAAACACAGACCAGTTGAAGTTTAGAGCGAGTTTTCTGTAGGTCCTTTTCAATCCAGAGTCTTCTTTGAGAAGCAGCATTGCATACACACGGTGTGCCGAAGAGGAATAATCTCATGTTAAAGCAAAGCGCAGAATGTCCCCCCGTGTCCCCCCCCCGGAACAGGCACACGACTACAGTGGTTGCATGGCAAAGGAGAGAAAAATTGTCACTGTTGCTTTGGTATGGAATTAACGAATACGGGTAAGACTGTGCGCTTAGCAAACTCCACCACTGTTCTGCCTTACGCAGGAACACCCCCAGCCCTGCAGTGCTGCTGCTAAGACAACCTATCATTTTAAAATGGATTGGTGAACTTTAAATGTGGTTTCCTGAATTCCAGGTACGTGCCGTTGGCTTCTACCTCACCCTCAAGAACAGCCTCATTTATAAACCGGACCAGGCACACAGCACCCCAGAGATGAGGCTTCTGCCCCACGTCCTAGAAGAAAAGTAAACTTTCCTCCCCAAAGGGACCAACAAGAAAGTCCTCGATATGTCTCTGCCTTAACTTAAGGTGGAATGAAGCCAATGAAAGGCTTTGCCATCACGAAAAAGCTCCATTTTGGTCCTGAGCCATACGTGTGAGAAGGAGCCACACAACTGTACGAAGATGTTGCTTATCATTCAAAATGGTAAGCTGCTGCTGGAAAAAGGGCTGTGTTACGAGATGCAGCAGAGCAGAGAGGATGCTGAAAGCAGATCAATGGAGAGGCTCAACGTGGTTCTTTCCATCTTAAGTTAAAGGCTTCCTTTCCTTCCCGATTGTAATCGGGAAGACAACAAAACGTGCTGTATGGGGAAAAGTAAAACAATGCGACAGCCCTTCAAAATCTACCTGTGCATGAATTCCCCAGAGGCAGGTTTGTAATTAAAGAAGGTAGCTGAGAAAGGAACCACTGGCCTCTATAAAGCTGCATGTTTCACTTTATCGTGGTTTCTTTTTAGCACTGGTGCTGTGAACAGAGTTTAGCCTGGCCAGCTCTGGAATGAAGACACCAGCACTCATCGCCCTGCGACACCGACGGTGTGACCTGCCAGCTAAGACAACTCAGGTGGTGCCCAAGTTTTGGGCACTCGCCACTTCATTAGGTAGCTACACAAGCGTGCACACACACACACACACACACTTACAAAATTACTGCATGAAAGCATCTGGGCAACATTTAGTTGAGTTACGAGCTCCGTCGCTAAGCCTCCTCATTTTCTCAAATGGATTCTCTCCAACCTCAAACTGTTTGCGGAGTGTGACAGACTGGGCCCTTTAAACTCGTCCATAATTAGTCCACAGCCTCAAACAGAACGAGCACGATGGAGGAATATTAAAACCCCCACAGCAAAATTAAACTCACCAACTTGAATGCTGGAGCTGCAATGCTGCAGCCTTACAGAAGCACATGATACACTGGAGCTTCAAAACACACAGCTATTGTAAAGGGAATTACAATAGCACATCAAAATAATGGCAAAACGCCCTTGCTTGTTAAAACTTAAAGACATATTAACCAGTAGAGATATCCATTCCATCTACTGCTTTTCACATTGCTCTCTGAACTGAAAACAAAAGCCAATCTGATGACTTATCGTTACATCTGAGCTCTTATTCTTACTATTTTTCAGGCTACTCCGCACTGACTGACCAGGGCGAGCAGGAACTCCTTCCCGGCGCTGCCGAGGGACCGGTGTGCAGTATTACCAACAGGATCTCCACTTCCGTTCAGGTCCTTATGGCTACTCCAGAGCCCTACAAAAATCCCTGCCGTTCCAACGAACAAACCGCTGTTGGACACGAGCGGAGACGTTCCGTTTCAACAACATCATGAGAGAGCAGTTTGAGGGGCAAAGGAGCTTGAACCCCCCCCGAGTGACAAGGCACAGCAAGCCTCTCCCTTGCTAGAAGCTCCTTGGGAGGATGGATGACAACGCACTTTGCATTACGATACTCTATGACGATGCTCTGTAAAGTGGTTCCAGCTTGCTGCTGAAGGCTTTTGTGTACGGGCATGTTGCAACGCACCCCAGAGACAGTTTGATTTGCAGACCAGATGTTTCACAAAAATAATCACAATCCGTATGGAAGTTGTGTGTGACAGGAACAAAAATATCCCGAAATTAGCGCTGCGGCTCTGGCTATGCCTTTGCATGTTTTTCCATACTGAGCCGCGAGGACCGTGGTTTTGTTTCAGTACCAACCTTCAGAACGACAGACCTGCCCCGGTTTCGGGCAGGAGCTGGGCAGGCAGGGCTGCTCGCTCCCACGCTGCCGAAACCGGGAAGAGCTCGGCTTCGGAAGGCATCCCGCCACGCTGCCAGGCACCGTGCAAGCCCCGGCCTCTGGTGCTCTGCTCGCAGCCAGCCGGCGTTGCCGGAGAGGGGACAGGCCCCCTGCCCAGCTCCCTCCGCCCTCGCTCCCCTAAAGGCGCGCCTTCTCTGCCCCGCAAAACGACGGTTTCTGCACCGCTGACGCTGCGTCACCACTGGTGAGACTGGACATGACAGCAGCCTGTCTGCTGCCGACTGGACATGGTCCTAAAAGACTGAATTTGATTTCATTTTATTTTCTGTAATGGGCCTGTCAGCTACTCTCTCTTCTTTTATTCCCTTTAATGTGGTCACATCCTGGATGAAAATGTCAGAAGAGTGCAGTATCATCTTTAAAATTAACTTGACATTTTACCGGGGACACGCAGAAGCTTCAGTGGAAAGCAAAAGTTAAATAATAAATAAGTTGGGGGAACAACTCCCCGGGCTGAGTCCCTGCACGGTGGCACCGAGCGCCTGGCGAGCTGGCAGCACACCAGGAGTGCCCGGCGGCTCCGGCCGCCCTGCCCGCTCCCCACTTGCTGCACGGGCATCTCCAAAGGAAGGGGCACTCGGAAAAGTGGGAGAGAAAGTTACAGAGGAGCCCAGACAGCCAGGACCACCGCCATCCGCGTCCGATTTGACTGGGGAAGAAATGCATTTCCTATTTATGACTAAATTCCATGTGAGCACCGACAGCAGCAAGCACAAGCAACCATACCTGCTTAGATGCAATGCCCGCGACTCTGCTGGTACATACGTGCTTCAGTAATCCCCACGCTGCCTCTTCACCTCCCTCAAACCTACTGTAAGGTAATTTGAGCAAAGAACGACTGTTATTGCACTTTTCCCGCCCACCACCTTTTCAGATTACTGTTGGAATAAACCCCATGCAACTGTAGCTTTTCACACAACCAGCTGTAATCAGAAAAAGAAAAAAAAACCTTCTGCTGAGGATAAAAAAAAAAAATCATCATTTTCCTTGTTTGGAGGAAGTTTTCTGGCACGTGAATCTGGAAACCTGCTACGTTCTTTCTTCTTGGAGACTTCAGATTTCCATGTATTATTATTTTTTAGGTGGCTGAGATGACAAAAAAATGCGTCTTTTAAGGGAGTGCCACTGCCAAGCAGACAGAGCTTCGGTGGTGACGTGACCCTGGTCCAGGGCTGATGCTCAGACTCGGCATCAATTAACAGCTCCTGCTCTGGAGCTTGCTGACTTCTGAACGACGTCAAGTCAACCGGAGCTCGCTGACTCCTGGTTATGAAACCTCCAGCCTCAAGAGGGGACAGGGCAGTGCTTCCACCGCACGGGCTGGGTGCTCACGGCTGAGCCCACCAGGCAGGCTTGAGCGCCGCGGGCAAATCCCAAGTTTCAGCCCCCTGAACACTCACAGGTACCTGCCGCTGTCTCCTCGAAGGGGTCAGCGGGGTTTACAACACTCTAAAAGGGCATTAGAGGGGCCCCCGTGGCACCTGCCCCCAGTACTGCTGCAAGGCGGGCAGCGGGGGCTCCGCACAATCGGCAGCAGCCACTGCAAGGCTGGAGATGCCAGGAACGTGCACGCGTGTGGCACCCCCAGGCCGCCACCGAGCCGCTGCCAAGACACCTGCCCGGTCCATCTGCAGGGGAAGCGCGATAAATGCAAATCTGCAGGTACAAATCACGCTGCAGAGCCCGGGGTGCGGAGGTGTTATGTGAAGGCAGCAGGAGGATGCCTGGAAAGGCAGGCTCAAACGCTCCGCTCGCACCATGCCCGAGCGCGAGCGCTCCGCTGCTGTGAGAACCTTTATCTCCCAGGAAACAACAGCTGTCGAAAACCAGCATTTCAAGGAACGACTCTAGGGGTAATTCAAATTATGCAGTTTGCTCCGCTGTATCACATTGTACATCTTAATGAACAAAGCCACAAGGACAATTTGAACTGATAAAAAAGGGCTTGCCAGCGATAACAGCCGAAACACCAAAGGACGGTCAGAATATCAATGCAGTTGGAGGATATATGAAAAAGATCAAACTGTCATGCAGGAAATCTTTTCAAGCACCTACACTGAAGCGACAGAGGAAAGGCTTTAAAGGTCGCACTGTTTTGGAAACTTTACCGCTGCTCAGCTTTTCCTTCTCCTGGAAAAAAGCAGCAGGAGAGCTTTTCCTGCCCAAAACCTCCCTGCCGTAAAACTGCTTTATGGGCTCGGCGTGCCTTTGCAGGTCGAGCCTACAGCAGCAGCGATGCAGGATTAGGACCTGTCAAGCAAGAGGGGCCAATAAAGGACCCTCTGCTCTGGGCACGGACCCGGGTGGGCGCGAGAGGGCCGGGAGCACGTGGGGGGCACACTGCACCCCGTGGGCACGGGGACCAACAGCCACGGGCCACTGCACGGGCCACTGCACCCCCGCACGTGGCTCTGGTGTCCTCTCCCGCTTGCGGCACCTGGCTCCTACGTGTGAGCGGCGTCCGTCACGCTCGCAGCCAAACTCCCCAGGACACGGATGAGCTTCCATGT
>JAVJGJ010000036.1:7554814-7582743 GCA_035590215.1 Microhierax caerulescens | reverse complement strand
AAAAACCCACCCCACCCCCCCCCCAAAAAAAAAAAAAAAAAAAAGGCAAGCAAAAGCAAAAGCAGCAGTTGAAATAGAAAAGATCAGAAAATGACAATGCAAATGGTTACAAATAAACTTGAAAGGCCTTCCTTATGAGTGGAGAGAGTCAGGTCTAGCGAGGGAGTATGATGGATGTGTGTAAAAGAGAGAGGTGCCTCTTGATCAGCTGGTTGTTTTTATTCATCTTTTCTTGCAAGACAGGGAAAAACTCACACAGCTAACAGCCAGCTCCTCAAAAAGGGTCCTACAGGTGGTGTTTGGCTCAATAAAAAAATGACTGGTGGTATTCCCTTTTCTGGGAGAGCGAGGCAGAGGGCTTAGCACAGAGAGAGACTGAACACTCAGGCATGAGAAAAAGCACCTCGCGTCACATGAGGTGAATGAAGTTACTGAAGACCAAACTTTCTGCTTCCAAGTATAAACTGCTCAGAAATTGATACTAACGGGGTCCAGGCTATTAAATGAGCTCTAAGGCTGTACGTATCCTTCGTTTGAAAGTACCCAGTATTAGCCACCAGTAATGGAATTAACAGCTTTTCCTGCCACAGCAGTTCCCACGTTTCTGGAACACCTGCAGTAAGGACGGTCCAACTCATTGAGCTGCTGGAGCAGCACTTGCGCTGCACAGTGGGTGTATTCGAGAAAAAAAAACCAAAACCAACAAAAAACCTGCAAGTAATTAATTTGTTGTTTTTCCCCAGGCTTCATGCTCTGCTTATATACATAAAAGACAATAAACATTCAGGACATTTCCAATGGTTATGAAGGTACCATACCTGTGATGGTGGTAGGGATGGTGGTGGTAGTGGTGGTGGTTGTTGTGGGAGGAGGGATAGTTGTGGGGGGATCTGGATAAAATATAAAAAGGAAAATAATAAAAAAGCAAATTAAGAAAAAAACCAAGCAGAACACAACAGCGGTCAATCGTGATCAGAGAGAAACAAGGACGCTAAGAAGCGGCACGGCTGTCGGACGCCTGTCCTCCGCTAAAGCCAGGTGGGGGCTGCCCAGCTGGCTTTAGGGCCAGGGGGCCAGGTCCTCCGCAGCTGGGCACGGCTTCGAGCTGAACCTGCACCGCCGGAGCCGTGCGCACGCGCACTCGAGCTGGAGGATCTGGCCCCGAAACTCTTCCCCCCTTTTTGCCTTCTACAACGCTAAAACCAAAATAAAATAAAATAAAGAAACCCAGCATAAATTAGTCAATGAGAGAGAGAGAAATGGAATGGGAGGCATAAGAAGAAAATCAACTGCACGCTTTCCACAACAAAAAGAACAGTTCACATGTACAAAGAGAGACACGGTGGTGTTTTGCTGTTTTTCTACATATACATTCGAACACCCAGGAGGGAGGTCTGCGTGAGGGGCCCCGCTGCGCTTAACGGGCTCAGTATCAACAAGCACATGAATACATCTCACTTTCTTCCCAGGGCCATTAACTTCACTATTCTTCCTCTATGAATACACGTCAGCAGGATGTTAAAAACTACTTCAAAGATAGCAATAGATACAAAGAAATGAGAACATCATTAATAAATATCGTTATCAAGGTATGAGAAATTTCACTGGTATCTTTTAATATAAAAAAGTCAGTATTTTTCTGATAATTTCAGTTGAATGCTCTTGTTTTGGCTACTAGGGCATGGTTAATGAGAAACACGGGTACGGGTGTGCTTCTCTTCGGGACAGATAACCACTGCTCAGACACACTTGGCCTGTTGAGATTCCAAACGCTGCTGCTTTTCATAGTATTTGTGTTACGTACAGGGGCACATCCTCATCAAAATTACTGGGCAGGAGAAGGTAGATATGAGAAGATGTAAAAGAAAAAAATATGTATCAATGCCCAAATGATCAAATGATCAAACTGAACGCGCTAAGTAGTCGGGAAGACTTTGAACTACGGATTCATTCGGCAATAATAGAGCATGAAACGTTTCATGGGCTTTTGATTGTAGGTTTCCTCTACAGCATGTCAACTCTTCATCACTAACACATCTGCTACTCTTTTATCTCCAAGTGAGCTCTCTCAGATTCCCTAATTAAGACATCTGAACTTTAATTATATGCTGCACCTTTATTATCTTCCATACAACTTCCCAAAAGTTAAGACACATTACCTCAGAGTTCACTTCGCTGCGAAGCGCTTACTTATGTTCTATCACGAGCAGTTACTGCCCTTCCCTGCAGCTGAAGCACCCCCTACGCTTTGACGGGGTGCTCCTCGCTTGCTCGTGACACGTAATGTCTCCCCAGGAGCTGTGGGGACTGGAACCGCTGAGGCAGAGCAGAACGAGGGGAAGAAAGTCCCCAGCCTTCCACTCAACTGCACGGGGATGATGCTATGCAGCAGGCTCTCCCTCCATAAAAGGAAAAAAAAAATATTTTAATTTTTTTTTTTTTTTTTTAAATTTGCACCTAATCGCACTAGAATTTTCTACCAAATATGCCTGCCCACTCCCACGGGGAGGAATAAATCAACACGTTTTTGGTGCTTGTCAATGCGACTGGACACCTCTCACGCCGCGCGCAGCAGCGGGAGGTGCGTTAAGCACACGCAGCAGCGGTTACTTTGCGAGCCCTGGCTGCTGGGCGCCGCTCGCACCCTCTGGCACGGGGGGCTACACCAACGCCGCTCTCGCGGACGTGTACGAGACCGCTACGGCAGCCCGGGCACGGAGGGACCGTGCCCAGCATCCCCCCATCCCCAAGGTAAGGTGATCTGGGAGGGACCTGCACCGACAAGCAGCAAGGCCGAGGATGAGCAGCGAGACAGGTTCTCACCAACTTTCCTGCTACGCCTACAGAGACATGTCTGCAAGGATGCAGATTCCAGCGCTGCTATAATAGTGGCTGTCTCGTAGCGGGGAAAGGTGCCAAGGGCTGGAGACGTAAAGGCTTTCCCTGGACAAGCGGGGCGAGAGCAGCACCATCCCTGACAGTGGCAGCACTTTCCTGCAGGGCCAGCGGGAGGTCGGTCCTGTACCAGGCGGCTTCGGATGATGCCCACAGCCCAAACGCTTCCTCCACACCAGCAGCTCTGGATTTCCCCCTTTTACATTTAGGGTTAAAAGGATTCTTTATGCCATCCAAAGTGCTGGACCCTAGCAGGATGCTCCCAAACAAGCAGAAACTGGACGTGATGAGGATGCAAAACCATTACCTGCCCTTGAGCTCCTGCCAGACCCCGAGAAGCCGTCCCCTACGTGGCCAAAACGTCTCCCAGATGCCTGAACCTGAGTCCACCAGTCCGCAGCCCCTGGGACCCTGCATCTCCTTTAAAACAATACGGTCCTGGCTCTCCTCCTGTGGATTTAATCCCGAGGGGGAGCAACACTGAGGAAGTCCCATGCAATCTAGTTCTTGCCCACATCCAAATGGCAGAGTAATTAAGGAGTGAGAGAGTTACCCTGAGCTCTAAATCCCAGGCCAGTAACATCGGTGAGGGTCCATCTGGCACTCACTCCGGCCAAAACAGGTACGTAAAACCACGCAAAGAATGCAAGCACCTCATCCACAACTGCTGTACAGGAGCAGCTTTGCATCATTTGAATCTCATGGGGAACTGCCTGTGTCCTATTTAAACTTCTACACCACATCACTTGTTTCTTTAAACACCAATGTAAACGAGTTTGGGTTTTTTTTCTTTTCACACCACGAACGTACAAATTATTCCACCATAAATGCATATCTGACTTCATTTTGTGAACTGAAGCCTTTTGCAGCTACAGGTACTAGAAAACCACCCGTATGATGTGGCCGATGATAAGCTCAGTTTTGGCTCAAAGCTGTAGCTTTGGTATTTTCTTCAGCCTTCGGACAAGTTTCTTAGATTGGGCTTAAAACTGCTCATGTGCAAGTGGCATTTGGACAAGTGATGTGACATTCTTGACTATGGATTTGGATCAGAGCAAGTACAAGAGAATTTGGACTGCACAGCTTCAAGCAGCTGTTGCATGGAATGAACTTCCAACCAAAGCAAGTTACTGTCCTGTCCGAGAAGAATCACAGAATCATTTAGGTTGGAAAAGACCTTTAAGATCATCGAGTCCAACACCCACCACAAGCGTAGCCCAGCCACACAACAACCACTCTTAACAGATAGGTTTTAAATATGCAGCCCAAGGGAATTGCCCATAATTAAACTGGGGGATCACTCTTCAAGTGCCTACTGAATCTTCATTATATGCAATGCCTTGTGGCGGGAGCACAGGGTTTAAAGCAATAGCAAAATAATGCAGAGGAACTGAAGAATTAAAGTAGGTACTTAATAGCACTTTAAAAAGATGCTGAGGCATGTTTTAGTGCCTGCTCAGCCACCACATATAGGCTCAAGGCATCTAATTCCTCCAGTTTATTTACTGGTTTGTAATTATCTGGGGATGCTGGCTGATTCTTCAGTAATTTAACTTGCTAATGAAAGACCTGGAACCCCCCGGCCCTGGACCATCGCTGAAGACACTGGAGAAGGTATTACAAAAAAAGGAAAAGGAATTCTCAGAGAAGCCCTAGGAGAACTCTGTCAGGCCAGAGAACTTGGCAGTTCTCCCCACGCCCCTGCTCTGGTTTTTCCTCAGGCTTCCCCTGCCAGCACGGCAGTGCTGCGGCAAGCCCACCGGGACAGCTCCGGAGGCAGGAGCCCGCCGGACCCTGGCACAGGCTCTGCACCTGCTGCACGACACCGAGAGTTACAGAAGCAAAACAAAAGGTTTTCCAGCCCCTACCCCAGCCCGGTATAAGGTAGGTGTGTCAGGAGCCATCTGTAAATCTCGCATCAAGCAAAATGTTAACTTCTGTCAAAGCTTTCAGAGCACGGTATGTTGCAATTACGTGTAAATGAGTCTAGAAGAACGGTGGTTTTTCTCACGTACCGTATACAAACAGCATGTAATCCGCATGTGATTTCCCCACCACGTTTGAAGCCTCACAGCGGTATGTACCATTATCTGTTTTGTTTAGGTTACTAATGAGAAGGTTTGAACCAGACACTACAACGTGTTGAGGCATCTCATCATCTACTCTTAACCACCTCATGTCCGTAGGCCTACAGAGGAGGGAGAAAAAGAAACAATCACATTACTATTTTCCTATGGTAAAGATGGCATCTTCAATAGTTCATCCACAGACAGAAAGCCCAAACCAAGAAAAAACTGTAAAGAAATAACACATACTTTTCTTTGCACTACTCAAGCCCGGATGCTGTCGGGCTTCCTCAATTTAAATTTATTTTAACCCAACAGGAAACTGTATCCAGACCTTAAATTTTCTGAAAACACTAATGCAAGCAGGAAGAAAGTTCATTAGTGGTTAATCATTCGCTTATTCAGTAAACCTGAAATCTTTGAGGCTATGGACTACACGTGCATCCACAGGGTGCTCTGAGTGCAGATCTGGACAGCGTGTGGCAGAACAGGTACGTTTTGGCAGGTTTGAACCCTTCCACAAAGCGATGCGATGGACCTGTTTAACCTCGGTGGTGGCCGTGCCGCTCGCTATGAGCATCTCAGCTGCGGAGGAGAGGAACACCTTCCTCCTTCCCCCAGTCCCTCCTGGCCAACTGTCAGCCTCTCTCCTGCATCCCTTTGCTAGCGGAACCAAAGTGAGCATCACCTTTGCATCATTTTGGGAACTAAATTAGCCTGTTGTGTTAGAGCTAGTAAAGAAGACGAGTGCTGCGGGGCTTGTGGGGGTGGGGGTGTGTCTTTTTCGGTTTGCCTTTTGTTTTTAAGTTTAAAAGAATTAGGAAAAAAAAATAAATAGATTTATCATCATCTTTAAGCAGCAGTAAAGGGACAGATCAGCTACTCCTGAGACAGCCTTCCCAGCAAGAAAAATACAGCATCTTTCAGGGTGACTCAACAGTGAGCTCTTAGAAGGGGAGCTTCACGCAGGATGACAATTTTCAGCCTGCCCAGTTCCAGTCTGCAAGTCAGACTTTGCCAGGAGCTCACGCTGCTGGAGGCATCTCACAGCTCAGGCTTTCCTTAGCATCCAAATGGGAGACTCCTGGCGTGATGCGGAAGCTGCTGAAGTTTCAACGTCCCAGCCACGCTGCTGGGACAGAGACAACGCCGAACACCACCAGCTGGGTATCGGCTGCGAAGCTGAGAGCTGGTTCTGGGTAGGGGCTGGGCACGCTCCTCCCTGCCATCGGCACACGGGCCATAGCACGGGCAGCAGAAGCTCTCGGGAGAGCAGAAATGCAGTTTAACCTCAGTAGGGGTGGGAAGGGTTTGGATGCTCCTGGCTATAGTTACCAAGAGGCTGTTTGCAGTTTCGGAATCCCAGCGATTCGCACGCTGTGCGCGCTACGCAGCAGCCCGCTTCCAGAGTCGTCTCTCCCCCACCCGTCCTAGCAGTGGCCAGTTCAGCATCCCCCCGCCTCTGGGGTGGGGAGGGGGGCGACCGGGGTTGCGTCTATCTAACAAAATACCTGTACGGGTACCAAAATGGAAACTTCTATTCTCTGCTCTTTTGTTTTCCTCCGAGCTTCCCTCCCTCGATGTTTATGGTGCCAGATTTCACAGAGAAATGATTTCATTTAACTGGAGAAACATCCCCCTTCGTCTGAAACCTCTGCAAAGGGTTTTATGAAGCCTCTTTGTCCTACGAACATAGAGCTAAACACAGCCCGTTACTTTCCTGTATATTTTCTTAGGCTTTGAGAGACACAGGTGAAGTGACCTTCATAAGCGGATTCTAGCACATTCCTAGCATCACCGTAACGTTAAGCGGCATGCTGCCGGGGAGATGTTCTGTCTTATTTAACGTGTGTATGTCTTATAGCCTGGAAGGAGGAGGAAAAAACAAAAAGTAAAGAAGCCTATTCATTAGATTCCCAGACGATAGCAAATGGGAGGAACTGCAGTTACCCATGAGAGGAGGAATGCAAAGGGGCTCTGACAGACTGAGCGGGGGTTGGGTCTTAACATGGAATTCAGCAGGGGACGTGCCAGTCCTGACGCACGGGGAAGGAATCGGCCTCGTGCCGAATAGAAGGAACTGGGAAGCAGGAGCCACCAAAGCGATCTGGGAGAGGAGGAACGCTGCCGCCGGGGGGGTGACAGCACCCCAAGCCCCCTCGCTGCTGAGTGCTGACACCCTGCCTGCCGCTGCCCACAGCGGCGGAACTGTCAAACTGGGTGGCTTCCAGTTCGACTGCACCTGCACAGCTCCTCAGCCTGGGCACGCTCCGAGGAGGCGCTGACAGACTTCAGGGATGTTTGCAGAAATCTTATGAACATGACGAAAATAAAAGAGGATAGTAAATACTTGAGAGCCATAAATCCAAGTGGAAGAGAAAGTATTTTCAAAAAAATAAAGTCGACAAAACTTAAAATCAGAACAACAATGGAAGTGTGGAGGAAAATCTACCCTCCCTTGCCAGGATTTTCCTGATCCATAAATTTCTTCAACTATGTAAGAAAGCCTCAAGGGCATGGCAAGAAGAGGAGAAAGAGTAAAACCTGCATTTTGTAAAAAGCACACAGGGCACCAAAAGGGAGGAAAATCATCTCAGAGTCAACACAAGCAGAAAGACAGACTGCCTTACCTGGGGGATCCATTCCACTTTTACAACTGCTCAGTTCTGTGGTGCCAGTCCTACCTCTGCGTACCGGCACCAGTACGCAGCCCCCTGACCTCGCTTTTGCAGATCAGCTGCCACCCACTGCCACCACGCCGTTCCCCGGGGCAGAGGCGCAGGGCTGCGGGGCTTCTCCCTTCTGCACCCGAGGTGCTGCGCTGGCTGCCAGGGGCCCTGCGAGGAGCCCTGCGGGTGGAAATCCCGCAGCCGTGAGTTACACGGGAACAAATGCAAAGCAGAATAGACGCAGCAGATGCTCAGGTGCAGAAAGCATCTCTCTCTCACGCTGTTACATCGGCTTCGCAGCGGAGAACGGCACGCTGAGTGTCTGCAATAGCAGCAGAGGCCAAGCGATGCCTGCGCGCTTCTGCAGCGCGGCCGCGCCAGCGCCGGGCAACCTGCTCCGTCCTGGGGAAGCGTCCAACTTACTGTGGTTTTCCAAAAGCTGCGCAGGTCAGTTCCAGCGGCTCCCCTTCTCTCGTGAGGCCTTGCACCGGGTAATTCTGAGAAACCCGCACTTGAGGCTTATCTGCAGGACAAAAAACATCACTCGGTGAACCGCGGTGCCGGAGGGGCCCGGGTCGTCGCGCGCCCGAGGCAGAGGCGGCTGCCGGCACCGCTCTGCCCACGCTGCCGGGGGTCCCGGCTGCTGCTCCCGGCTGGGGGGCGATGCTGGCAGCGCTCCGTGCGCCGACCCCAGCGCCGTGGTCCCAGGAACGACACTTCTGCTGTGCCGGCGTTTTCTCTCTGCCAAAATGAACTGATTTGCTTTCACGCTGAGGTGAAACCAGAGATACCTGTGGTGCTCAGAACTGACACGTTTTATTGTGCATCACGTATTACTGTATGACAACACTCAGCGTCCACACATATTAATATTTGGGCTCTGCAAGAGATGCTTGTTAGAAACACAAAAATAAATCACAGCCGCTGCGCTGCTTTTGTGTAAACCACAGAAGGTTTTATTTTGTCCAAACGAAGCTCTTCTAAATCCTAAAATAAACAGAGAGAATTAAAGCATTTATAGTTAGGGAGCCAACTCACAAACACTTTAGTAAGACTTTGCAGGAGGAAAAAAAAAAAAAATAAAAGCAGCTGTACCACAAACACAGAGTCCACAATTAAAAAATTCATTACCTCCTACAACTGAAACACAGATTAAAAACGCAATCTAAGCTGTAGCTAAAATGTTATCAGTGCAAGAAATCAATTCAATGCTACAAATGCCATTAAGCCAGATATATTTTTCAGGAATTTACTCAACTGTAAGGAACAAAAGGCGGCAAAAAAATCAGTATGCATAAAGGTTGAAACCATTTAAATGTTTCTATTTCCTTTGAGAATAACTGCTACCAAAAATATTGGCTTGCTGCATTTTATTAACTGTGTTTAACTCATTAACATGCTTCCTATGGAATAATAGAGATTGGGGGGGGGGGGAATCCGTGTCAGGATCTAACCAATTTAAACTCTCATAATTTTCAGTAATGGAATAAGCTACACGAGTAAATCCTCTCCTGAGATGACTGTACCACAAACATTTTATAGACTAATCCCCATTACAGATGCTTCTCGCAGCTACGAAACTGGGGTGGCTGCAGGCTGGTGGCGGCGGCAGCTGCACAGGGACGGTGACGCTCTGGGGCTGCCCCGTGCCCGGGGTGCGGAGCCCCCGCTGCCCGTGAGCGTGGCCGCCTCACCGTGCCTGAGCATCCTCAGCGCCGTGCACGTGCGAGGGAGATGTGGAAGCAGCCGGTACGTCCTGGGAGCGAGCGGAGGGAAGAGCGGTCCCCCGCAGGGGAAGGGACGCGGCACAAGCGCGTGCCAGAAAAGCACGGGAAAGCACAGACAGCACTAAGCCTGGTCTGCGGCGCTCGGGTCTGTGCCATGAGCACTTACACAATGCATAAACGTAGGGAGATGAGTTAAACCAAGTATTATGCAGCAAGTAAATCACAAGCAGCATCTTAAATGCTGTGCTCACGCTCACCGCTCTCATTCACAACTCCCACTTCTCCAGCCATCTGCTGGCTATTTATTATTTGCTTTGCAGCAGTACCTAAGAGCCCATGCCAGGAACACGGATGCCGTGATACTCTGTGTCGTAGAAAGAGCAGAAAACCTTTTCTGGCCAATCTACATGGGAACAGAAAGACCACAGCACCCTGTGCTGAGAAAGCTCTGCGCAACATCTTCTGCAGCTTGCCTCCCCTGTTGCTCCCATCCCGTTTTCATTAGATAAATTTCAGTATTTCTAATGAGCTGTTTACCAGCTGACAATTACTTATGGAAATCAAGAGGAATACACTGAAGGCTTGCTCTACTGCAAACGCACTGCGAACCAAGTGAGCTCTCCCAGAACCACGGGAGGGGAGCCCGTCCACTTCCCAGCCCCACCGTCTTCGTTAAACGAACGAAAGCAGCAAAGCGCGCCCGCACCGTTCTCTGGGCGCCGCAGAGGTGTCACCTGCGACAGCGACCCCGGCTTTCCTGGCTCAGGCGCACGCACTCGGGAGACGACAGCATTCCCCCGACAGCGTTACCACAGCGAGCATCTCTCCTACGCAGGACTCGCCAGCGTGTCAGTAATTACAGTGGGCACTTATGAAAACGCTTCACAGCTCTGAAGGATTCAGAAGGATGGCTGGGCACTCAGGAGAACTGAAATTTTAATTAGGCTCGTAGTATACAAAAAAATTTCACTCGCTTCAACCAAGCATTTGGGGGTGGGGGTGTCTTTTTTCCTTTTTTTTTTAAGATACGCCTTTAGACAATCTTAAATTCTATTTCCCGTGCTAAGTGCCTCACCTCAGAGTCAGTTTCCTTCCGATCATGGACTCTGTTGGCAAAGCTTTCTAAAATGCTGAGCACTGTGGGACCCTGAGCTCCGTCCCTCCATGGGACTGTGACATTCAGTAGCCCATGCCGGTAAAGCTACGATGCTTTTCACTGCCTGGAGCAGCAGTTTGCCACCTACTACTGCTTTCCTAAAAATGCCAGTGGCTGTGCAATCTGGGACAACGACCATCTCGGATGGTGACCTAGGGCGTAAGGCAAGAAGCAGCAGAGTTTTTACCACAAGTGCACTCCAGCAGCTCATCCTCGACTTGGAACTTCATAATATCGTACCGCTGGATTACTGCATAAAAATAAATGCTTGCATCTATGCATCCCAGCCACTACATACTCCACTGGCAGCCAATTAGATCTAACAACCCAAAGCTATTTCCTAGTATGCCTATTTCTAGTGGCTTAAAAAAACAGCCCAGTAATTTAATAAGGCACCTTTATTAAGCTAAATTCATTCAAAAGCTAAGAGTGATATACAAGGTTAAATACCAGTAGTCTAAAGGTTACGCTGTAGCTGCAACCAATTTGAAAAACTTATTACAAACCCATTCTGCATTTGATGAGATTTCTTTTACAACAGGCGTGCTGTGCCTGCCAGTGCGGGAAGCGCCGCCTGCCCGGAGGGGCCGGCACGTCCCGCTCCTCGCCCCGCTCCTCGCCCCGCCGGTCAGGTACGGCGTGTGCCAGCCCGACCCCGTGCCAAAAAATGCTCCTTCCCCCCACCTCCCCACCGAAAAACCTGCATTTTAGTTTCTCAGGTGATGGAGGTGCTGAAGCGTGCTCCAGCTGGGACACGGCGCGGAAGCGGCCGGAGCCCAGCGGCAGCGCGGGGGCAGGGCTCCCTGCGTCTCTCCCAGCCATCCCAGGCTGCGCCCACCGGCAGCTCGGAGTTTTAAAGCTCCCTCGTCGGGAGGTTACCAAACCTCCCTACCAGCTGCATTCGCCCTCGTTCTCCCCCTTATTAGCTGCTCTCACAGCTTTTGCACCATCAGCAAAGATTATTAACGGTGACTTTTTACAAACTTCAAGTGCTTCGCGGGAGCACTGAACAGCATCGGGCAAAGCACCCAAGCCAGTGTATTCACTCTAAAAATACCATCGTATGCTGATTGCTCCCTAATGACTATCCTTTGAGATCTGCCAGTTAGTGATTTCTTAATCCATTTAAATGTGCGCTCCATCAATAATGCTTAGATCTCATTAATCAGCCAAGATAAAACGTTATACTGAGTTCGGTGCCTTACAAAAGCCTAAGCCTATTATTTCTACCAGTTTCCTTTCATCAGGCCAACCTGTGAGCTCAAAGGCAGGCAAGCTCCCCGTCTCAAAGCCTGTCAACCAGGTGGATTTGGTGAGCCTGAGCTCCTTGTCTGTACGGAGGACCAGGATGCTCAGCCGGGTCAGCCTTGGGACCCTCCGCTGCACACCCCCTCCCCAGCGGGGCCGCGCACACAACCGTGGGCGAACATCCAGCCTCTCCCTACGTGCCTCGTTCCCAAGGACTGGTGTGACCCCTGGAGCTCCTGGAGGTGTGCCGGCAGCGCTCCGGAGCCAGCAGTGACGGGGGTTTCTCTGACCGCCCGGCCCGTGCCTCAGTCCTCAGGATGCTAACGCACCGCCGACGTGACTGCTACCCCGGAGTGTGACCGTACACTTAAATAAAAGGCTGGCTTTCTTGGAAAGACAAGAAGGCACGTGAAAGGGTGTTACGCTCTCGTCCTCATGCCTCCGCCCTGAAATGCAATCAGAAAATACATAATGAGGAAACTACGTACAATAAATTTAACTCTGGTCATATCCAGCAACGCCACCGTGCGCAAGAGATACTAGCAGCTGCTCTACAAAACCTGCGCTGCACCCGACACACGCGTTCTTTGGGGCCATGCCAGCCACACCAGGGCTGACTCATGACACCGCAGCAGCTCCTGCTCCTCCAGCCATCTCTGCGCAAGCCATCGGCTCCTACGATGCAGCAACCTGTCCTGTCCAGCCCTGCACCGAACACAGCCAGAAAACATTCCGGGAAACACTGCTTCCCTCCCGAAGCCCAGGCGACTCCTAACCCTCACCAGCAACAAACCAGTCAACCCTTCCTGGCTGCCGCGCTCCCAGCTGAGGCGGGAAGACAGCCCAAAGCCTTCCTCCCACACGCTGCTTCGGGGGCAAACCACGCAAAGCTACAGATGAGGACGACCAGCTCCCGAGAGCTGGCTGGGGCTCACGGAGCTCCAACACGGGGCACGAACGGGCTCCGTCTGACAACGCCGAGGTTCCCTCGACGCTCCGGTTGCCTACCGACGCTCGGCAGAGCGGACACGCAGCCAGAGGAGCCACCCGGGACCTCGGCACGTTTCAGCACGGCGTTTCCGCACGGCGTTTCCGCACGGCGTTTCCCGCTCTCCGCTCCACACTCCAGCTAACCACACGTGTTAAGCAAACGGTGCGTGCCCGTCGGTGGCCGGTCTGTTCACGGCAGGGGCGGGCGGACAAGGGCCCGCAGCGGGTCTGGGGCAGAGCTGCTGCAGCACGCGGCTCGGCACGTCTTGCAACGCCGGACCATTTGCCGACAGAGAAAGCGACAAAACCGATTCTTTTGGAGATTCAGCTGAAAACGCTCTTTCCTGCGCTGTGCAATTAGGTACCAAATCCAAGGTTTAAAATCCATTTAATGACTGCCCTATTAATTCCTGATGTGCACCTCTGGGCAAAAGTGGTGACAGATGGCATCCTCGGGAGGAGGATCCCACAGGCCAAGCAGAGCTCCTGCCCACTTTAGGTAATTCCAGCTTCAAAATCTCCCAGATAATCCTTCAGATGGGCACTATTTTACCCAGCTCCTCGCCTCTGCTTTGGTCCATGGCCCAAACCGACTATTCACAAAACCTGACTTCGCGTGGTTTCTGTATCCTACCCACGCTGGCAGGCTAGGGGAAGGGCAGGAGGAGCACGTTCTTCAGTAGTAAAAGAATTAAGCGCTGTATACACAAGTGTAAATACACTTCATTCTACAATCAGGCGGGTTTGCTTATCAGGAAACAGTCTGCATCAGAGACAGCCCAGACCCGGCAATCCCCTATCTCCTCCTCACCTTTGGCAAGGACAAGAGTCTGCGCTGCTGATGTGCAGCCAAAATACAGAAATCTATTAAATAAATAGATCCCGTGCTTAACATAACGAAGAAGCCTCGGACTGGCAGTCCACAACTCGTCTGGATGAGCCTTTTGACCCTAAACACAACCTTGCAGCTGTCGCCTTCAACTGAAGCGCTTGGCTTGTAGGAAAAGGAAAGGCAAAGCCAGACAGGTAAGTTGGGCATAAACACTTCAGTGTGAAATATTTAAGTGCATGCTGCTGCTTAACGATTGCGAAAGGCAGAGTCCCGGCTGTACTGTACGCTCCTCACTCCCAACAACACTCCTCCGAGAAAACCTTATTAATGAGCTTGCAAACAAGCACCCAACTGGGAAATGTCACAAACAAGAGTGGCTAATGCCCCAGAAAATCAAATAACTGAACACTTGGCTGATTGTGGTGCTTTTCATATTCACTAAGAGGGGAAAAAAAAAAAAAAAAAAAAAAGAAAAAGGAAAAAAGCTTTAAATCAAAGTTTCTGAAGGGGTCAACACCTCACTGAACAAAACAACTCTTTAATTCATTTTTAGAAATCTCCAGATGATAAATTATGTTGATGTTAATCACTTCAATGCATACTATGCGATTAATATTTGCACTTGACAGAAACAGAAGGATTACTGGAGATGCGACAGTGCACATATATATATATATATGGCCGTTTTTTAACATAATTGGGCACAAAAAATTCTTCCATTGTAAAGCAGAGGCCGTAACAGATTCTATCAGTGCATATTTTAAAAGTACAAGTGTAGATATTATAAAAATGAATGTGCAATTAATTAGAACTTCAGAAAAGCAGAAAAAAACCCCGCCACCCCAAGCCAGAGAAAATGCCAAATCAAGACTTCGACACTTTCACTCACAGTACCACGTAATGAGATAAGGAAAAGTACCACAAAGGCTGAACTTAAATGTCTCTGAGAATATCTGGTTCCATTCAATTCCTTAATGATATTTTAATGCATTTTGTTGCTTCATTTCCTTTCTAAAATTACACTCAACGCACTCGTCTTCCATCCCTCATTGACGGATCTGAATCACAAAGAGCAAGCGACTCCAGCCAGAATCAGGGGATATTTCCAAGCCAAGACGACGCAGCACACTGCGGCCGCCCACTGCACAGGGTTCCACGCTCGCTGGCTTGGCTATTAATCAAGCATGGAAGTGTGATCATCACTGTGAGTAGCCGGCACCATTTGTCTACCTCCGTTTGCTTTTGAAGAGCTTTACCAGGAGGGTTTCAGACACACGACCGAGTGCTTCTCTGCAGAGATTTCATTTTAACAACACACCCTACATTCGTGTGGAAGCATTTCTCTCCAAACTTCACAAAGGGCCAGGCTGTGCCGCATTATATATGCAACAAATAGCTTACTCCACGAGTAGGACAAGCTAACGCTCAGCACGAATCAGCTCTACTCGCAGCTTTGCTGACTGCAGCAAAACAGTCTCTCCTCCCAGAATGTGTGCTGAGAACTTGCTATTTATTTGTAAAGTTTAGCTGAGGGTATAGTAACAAGCGACGGGTGCGTACTACGACAGCTCCGATAGCGCGGCACGCCTGTTATTTTGCCGTAGCAGAAGCCCTGCCGTGTTTGAGAGGAGGAGCGAGAGACCTGGTCCTCCCTCGCAGAGATGCGACAGTCCCGGCACACAGGAAGATGCTTGGAAACAACCAGGGAGAGACCAAGGCAGCGGCCAGGCAGGTCAGGCACAGCACCAGCCCCACTAAACGGTGACCCAGGCGACCGCGGGCTCGGTGCTGCAGGCGCACGGGGTATGCCGGGGCTGCCGCGCCAGCCGCTACGGTGAACCCCACGCTGTCACCCCGCGCCGAGCTGGAAACTGCCTGTCCCACTCCGTGAGCACCGTCTGCTTCCCTCCTCCTGGCGCAGGACGTCTGGCCAAGAGCCCTTTGGAAACGTCCTCCTGAAGCTACCGAGACACTTAACCCAGAACCCCAAAGCCTGCCATTTGCTTCCAACTAAAACACAGAAGAAAACGTTCAAAATAATTGTTTCTAAACCACAGCGAAGCAGGTCACTTTGCAGACCTAACGTTCTGCACCTTCCTTTCTTTTTCACAGAGGAGGTTTCAATAAAATAAACGCACATTCTGGGCAACACCTCCAAATAAGCCAAAGTCCAAATGCTCCAGACTGGCAACGGCACTTCAGGTCCTCATCTACCAAAAGGCAGCCAACACACCTAGCTTTAAGAAAGTCACCTTAGAAAGAGAAAAGATAAATATTTACAAGGGAGAAGGAAGGAAGCTTGGGGGAAGAAACGCTTCCCTCCTCCTTCCTGCCATCCGCCACCCCCAAACCTGCCCCAGCTCTCCCGGGGGTGTGACACGCGCTGGCAGCGCAGCCCCCGAGGAACCCCAGTGGCGTGTCCTTGGGAAACGGCTGGGCTGCGTGGGAGTCACCTCGGGAACACCTCGCTCTCCTCTGAAGGGCGCAAATGGCATGCGGCTCAGGGTCTGCTCCCTTCAGCAGGTCACGTCTTCAGTAAGGTGCAAAAAAAATCTCCTGTGATGACAAATGCCCCCCCCCTCCTTTCCCCCCGTTGCAAACTACACAGGTTTTTTCATTTTTCTGCTTGCTTTTATCCTTGAAAAGAAAAAACCAAAACCAACCAAACTGAAAAACCCCAACCCACAACTTTTGAGTTTGCATTTTAGAAAAAGAAAATTAAATCTCTCCATACTCTGAAATTTAGACAGAGTAGAAACACCTCATCTGAGAGGGCCCCATCCATCCTCCTCCTGTCCTTACCCAACACATTTCATGCTTGAGTTGAATACGTTAAGTGCAGAGAAACGCAACATTTGCTGAGAAAACTATTTTCCTGTGCCCTACTGATGTTCCAAAGAGGCAGGTCCGCTGTGCCCTTGGTGGGAACACACGGGACTTTTGGGGAGAGACCCTAACAGCAGAGGCTTGAACCAGCGACACCGCCAAGTGATCCGGAGCAACACCACTGCGGCTGCAGCAAGAGCAGCAGCATCCACACGCGCGAGCGTGGGACGAACACCACGACTGCTACCGCCTTGGAGGCTGGGCAGCTGGCGTGCCTGCAGGGCACCGTCCCGTCACTGGCAGCACAGACAGCAGTCAGGCGGAGTCCTTCCCTCCGGCTGCAAATCCCGTATCTAAAAAGCGACTGAGAATGCACCAGTTACTTGATTCTAGGAGCCGAAGTTCCCCGAGAGGCTCGTGCCCGCGGGAGCTCTGACCTGTCTGCGAAGAGCGGAGGACCTTCCTCCTGCGCCTGCTCTCCCGTCGGCCAACGAGTCATCAGCTTAAAGCAGGAAAAGCTCAAGGGGAAAAGTTTGCTGTGCAACTGCCTCTTCTACCCTAAGTGCAGGTCCAACAGCAGGTATTAAATGCAAATGCCTGGCCGCATTCCAGCACGTGAAGTCCCAGAGCTGCTAATTGCTGGGAGCCGCAAGGTTATGATGCACGACATGTTCTTCTGCTGGTACTCCTCTCTCAGGCCATCTGCTGCTGCCCACCGAAGAACCGGCTGGACGACTGTGGGTCAAGTCCCCATATAGAAACATAATTACTTTTAACAAGCTCAGAGTTTAATTCAGCCAGCCCAGTCCAAAAGCCCTTCTCCCACTCATCCCCGTTCCCTTCCGCGGAGGCTCTGCGCTAGCCCCGTTCCGACAAGCAGCTCCGGAACAGCCCAAGGGGAGGCTACAATCAGCGCTAAGGGCAGAAAGCCGCGCAAGGGACGCCAGAGCAGCCTCCCGCGCGCTGGCTGGAGACGGCACGCGTCCCGTGGGACACCCAAGCAACCGCAGTTATCATCTGCTTTGCTTTCACCGCATGGGGAGCCCTGTAAAGGCTGCCAACAGCAGTAGGCAAGAAGGGATTTATTTGAGGAATTTAGAAAATTATTTACAAATTTAGAAATTATTTAAGAATGGCAAAAATGTTAATTTTTTTTGCGGAAACAGTGGCCCTCTCCTACCCCATCAAATGACCAGGATTTCAGAGACATTTCTGAAAGGAAGCCTAAAGGTCACCTGAAGCCCTTTCGCCCAAGGGGAAGAAACCTGGTGCGATTTCAATGCCTCTGCACGGTAGGGGAGATGGGATTTTTTTTTTTCCTTCCTTCCCCCCTGTTAAGTATTTGATCAAGCCTCACAAAGGTGCTAATGTATTATTAAAGCTAATGGAGCTCTACAAGAAATGTTAATGGACATTAAGTTTGCATAAATGAATTACACATTAGCACAGTTGCAAGAAATCCAGTATCTGCCAATTTAGGTAGTATCTGATCATTTCTGTTTTCCTCATTACGGGAACATTGCTTCCCACTAGTTTCAGAGATACGAGAATTGTAACCAAGATGTTCATAATGAAACTACATAATGAAGCAGATGAAATAAAATTAATACAAAACTTCCTCTTCTCCTCTTAATGTAATGCTATAGTCGAAGCACACTTAAAAAAACAAGCACCCTGAACCATCCCAGCACCCCGGTTTTCTGAGGCACTGCAGCCTCACCACGAGGACTGTCTGACCTGGCTTTTGCGAGCCATTTGCTGTGCAGAGGTGTGCATCTATGGCAGCTCCGTCACCTCCACCAGCTGGAAGTCAGGCACCTCTGTGTTTGGCACCACAGGTATTTTCAGGTACCTTTGCCAACATCACATACAGTAGCGCAGTTCCTAAACGAAGTGAAATGTGTTAACACCAAACACGCTCAAAGCGTTACAGAAAATAGGCTGGCCTTCATCAGCGGTGTTACTACAGATTTCACATAATTCATGTTACTCTGCTGCAGAGAAGCAGCTGGTGCTGTATGTTCACGACACACAATACTGAGTTTCTTTGCACAGCACCAAGTTGTTGCCCGTAAAGTCTCAATGGTAGCCAGCCGCTTTGATGTGGCAGTAGCGAAGCCCTTTTCAAACAGATAAGTAGGTTGCTAAAAGAAGAATACTCAGATTTAATCTGTTTTGACAATTATAGAGCCCAGCCAGGAACCTTTGACAGTGCACATTCTGTGGACAGAAAGCTATTTCTTCAGAGAATGAAGGTGTGTATTTATCGCATCACAGAAAGGCTAGGAGAAGTCATAGCTTAGCCCATGAAGTGGTACCCAAAACTCGCAATTTTTAAATAACAGGATATAAACCCCACTTATGTTGTAGTTTTATCATGCGGCGAACAGTTCCCAAACCTGTAAATGAGCAATTTTATAATGTTAAGAAAATTAAAAATTCCGCTACTCACACATGACTTCTAGGTAACGCTGCGTCTGCAAGTCTTTGACAGCAGGGTGATCCACCAAGCAGATGACAGGGACCCCGTCGTCCTCCCGTCCCACCTTCAGCAACAGCTGGCTGGTCACCGTGTACATGTCGGACCACTGCTCCACCTCTGACTTGCCTGCCAGGGAGAGGGCAGAGAGCGGGACGTGGTCACGGGAGGGAGCGTCAGTGGCACCCAGCTCACCTCCCCCATCTCCGTGCCCGGGAGAGAGGTCCCCCCGAATAACCGTCCACGCTCAGCAGCCAGTGAGGTTTTGGGGAAGGGGGTACGTGTGCACGAAGCAGCGCACCTCTCTGTGAGGTTCTGCCAACTCCAGTCCACACGGCCTCACCACAACGATTAACAGTCCCCTTACGCTGCCCCCAAATCCCCAAACTCTTAAATCAATGAGCTACAAATCCCCTCCCACCTCTGAATCAACAATTAGCTAGAAAAGTGATTACACAGATTAACTTAATTAAAAGTAGTATTGATATGCTGAAGCATTTCAGCAGTGCTGCACTGGAAGGAGAGAACAGTGGTGGCTGCAGCAAGGCACAGCCGGGACTGGCTGCCTGAGGGATGCTGTAACGCGCAGCACCGAAACCGGGAGGGAGAACAGGCAAGACAGGAGAGAAAGGATATTTTCAGGAACCCAGCAAGTGCTTGCTGACAATGCACCTCTGCTTCGTTTTCAAATACTCTCATCTGTGGCTTTTTATTGAAGAATTCACAGTCAAAATGTTAATAGCAACGTTTCTAGCAGAGGTCTTTCAAACACGAGGTATTTCTGTAGAATATATTGAAGCAAAACAGAGGACCGATGCAGAAAGTGATGCCCTTTGATATTTAGAGGAAAGGCTTTCTGGTCGGCAAAGATGCACATTCCCGCTACTCAACCCACCACCAAGTATTTCAGTTTCCCTACTTCTCTTTTTTTTTTTTAAAAAAACCAAACAATCCAAAGAATCAGCAGGGTGAGCGGGTACTGCAAGAAGCTACTACTCAGCTCAGCAGTCTTCAAAGAGAAAGGAAAGCTGGCATTCAATTGCCAACACAAGAAAACTCAATCAAGAAGCTGGTCAGGTCAAGCTTGAAGGGTCAGGTACTACGGCACTGCTGCCTGCCAGAACGGGGAAGGGAACCCGCCAGGGATGATCCCTGGAAGATCTGCACACCACGCTGATGACAAGTGGTGCTGGGAGCCAGCGGGGTACCACTTCGCGTGGCAGCAGGTTTGCATTCCGCCTTTATCAGCATACTCTCAGCATGCGCCCCACTCGGATGCTCGTAGGTGTTGGACTTAAAGGGAGGATTTCATCTTGCCCTTGTAGGGGGGTGGATTTGAAGTAATGAGTCTGGACTTCTGCAGAGAGCCCTTCAGTGTCTCAGACTGGGTAAAGCACAAAAGTGTTGTCAACCGGGCTCACATCTACATGCAGACTTAAACTAACAGCACGTCACATGCAATCAGAGTCAGTGACTTGGATGTGGAGATACCAGGAGCAACCAGACTTCAGGGAGTCACAGAAACCCACCTTACATGAATATTCAAGCGAACGCAGAGAAAATGCTCTATAAACAAGAGAGCTAGACGTGAAGGTGAACTGAAAATCTTTACAGCCCAGAGCGCAGATGATGCTACTCGTACCTAAAGCAGGGCAGAAGGCTACATAAACCACTGCGGAAATAAATTCAGCGCAGAGCGCTGGGGCTCCTCAAGGTCACCTGCACTTACAGAAGGACTCCAGGACCCTGTACTCCAGCCTGGCAGCTAGGTAAAGGACCAAATGGAGTTGAGCCCTTCTGTGTTAGAGAATGATCTGTCTGCCCACATGTTCCTTTGTTCCTGAGCTGATGCTTAAAGCAGCTCACTCCACTTTTTTTTTTTTTCTTTTTTCAATAATATTTTATTTCCACCCCCTCCCTTAAAGTGGCAACAGAGAACAAATACCCAGCATTACATAAATCATTTCAGCTCGCCTAAAAAAGCAAGTGACTGAGAGGATATGTGTACCGGTTAGCTCCTTGTTTCCTTTGAACCATCTGATGGTGGTGGCTGGTCTGCTGGCCATGGCAGTGCAGTTCAGCTCGATCTCTTCTCCCTCAACGGCGATTTCTTTCTGGATATCAATTACCAAATTGCGTGGCGGGACTACAAATGGAAAAGACAACACAACACATATGCGATGAAGAAACCCATTTGTTGATCACTAATGCAAGACAAAACCTTCAGGAATACCCATAAAATCTACTAAAGGAAACTTAGCAACCAGGATTTATTTGATCTTTCAATTGATCAAATCCTTTGATGGGCGGTTTCACAGTAATCGGTGTAAGTGCTTTCACTCTCCACCTAATAATCATTGTAGTTTCGCAAATTATTACTTATCAAATTTGTAACTTTCTGGTCTCTCTCCCAGGCAGGCACCATTCCAGGGAAGAGCTTTAGTCTTCTGCGCTACACATTTGTGTGCATTGCTATTTAAAAAATACAGCTTGACTCCGTGCACATTTCTTGACTGCTTCTGACAAGGAGAGGAAACACAAAAGCTGACATTTGGAAGTGCATTTCTTACCGTGCCTCTAACCTCGCAAGGCAATTTTTCTCTCCTGCTGTTCAGCTTCAAGCCTCAGCCGTAAGGAGTGGAAGCAGGCCAGCAAACATCAAGCTCACTGAAGATGCTCCAAAAGCTGCCGAGCACGAGCCCGATGTGGAACGCCACCACCTTTGGAACGACGCTGCCTCCCCATCACCCCACCACAAACCAAGTGCAAAAGCATCCCCGAGAGAAGAGAGCCAGCTCTGCAGCCAGCGACGGGCGCTCGCAGCGCAGGGCAACCCCTGCAGGACGGGGACTTGCTCCCCTTCCCGGACACGCACCTTCGACAGGAGAAGACGTCAAGCTGGAAGACCACGCTAAACGAAAAATAATCGAGTAATACTGAGAAACAGGCTGTAACTTCAGGGGGTAACAACTACTGTGGCACAATCCAGAAACGTGACAAACTAGCTTCAAAATCACAACACAGGAACAAGGAATCTCTTCCCTGTGAAAGCACCGGTAATGAGGCAAAAACCAGGGAAAAAAATGAACATCAAGAGTCCGTACAGCAGAGTCGCAGTTTTAGAAAAAACCCAGAACTTCCAAAGGAAACTCAACTTTGCTCTGATCAATATGATTAAGCAACTGCATAGTTCAAATGTGACTAACACGTTTCTGAGCTAATGAAGAACAAATATGTATAAATACCATCCAGATGATCAAATGGACTAATTAGTCACTTGTGGCTTTTCTCTAAAAAGAACAGAATGGGCCTCATAGTTGAGATTTTCACATGTTCCAATTAAGCATGAATAAATCTACATATCATGTCAGAGAAGACATTAAAGCACACGGGAGAGGTGGGGGGAGCAAGCTGCCAAGGCGGGGAGAAGGAAGCGGAAAGCTCTCTCCAAATACCGACTACAGAAATGATGCCTCGGAACTCGGCTCTGGCTCGGCTCTCCCGGGCGAGCGTCCTTGGGAGCAGACCACACAACTACCCTTGGACAGAACTTACGATACATTGAAGTCCAAGTGATGACCACGAGTTCTGTGGTGGGGAACATGTTCCTGGGGGGGCGCAGCCGCATACTGACTCCCCCGCCCCTGCTCATTTTTGCTCCTAATTGGGGAGTCACTAATATGGAAGATGGGAAAGACGTGTCCTCTGCGGCATTGCGGTAGGCAATCTCTCGGCACCAAGGCTAGCTAAGACGAAAAGGCCCCTCGTTAGTCTTCTGACGACCCAAGTTCACCTGCGCTGTGAACTCGGCTTTGGCCCAGGCGTCCGATGGAGGTGGAGAAAACAGCCGCTGCTTTAGGGCAGGCACATGCTGGCCACGCTGAAAACCCTCCTCAAGGAGAGCTGAAGGCCGAGGCAAGAAAACAGACTTCCCCCTGAATTCTAAAGCACAGGCCATGTTTTTTAAAAAAACCCAAACAAAACGACAGAAAGTCTGCATTTTGTCTCCCACTTGAAAGACATGCAGTGCTGGCTTACAGGGGACTAAATGAAGCTGTTATTTCAAACACCTTCCTAGCATCGTTAGCAGGGAAAGGAAATCCAACAGCCTGTTCTTACATGTGCATGATTAGAGAGAAGAGCTGGCAGAGTTTCCTACTCCTCTGAATGCCGGGACGTGCACTAAAACTTTGAAGATGTTGATAAACGTAATAGCTCTAGCAGAAGTGCTTATAAACATTATTATCAACGTATAAAACCTAAGAAACAAATCTCATTAAATAAAAGAAGGGAGATTTAAGCTAATCAGCGAGCAAGATCTTACATGAAGTCGCCCTCTGTGATCCAGGTTCTCCTATTAATAGAGTCTTAAAAGCTGCTGCTAATCTGCAGGAACGGCTCCAGCAGCACGAGCTGCCGTTACCAGTAACCGCACTGGTCTGGCGGCTGCACAGCGCCCGAGGGAGCGGGGGCGAGTCGGCAGCACCGCGCCTGCGCGGATCGGGGGGGCGGAGGGGAACGGGCAGAATTCACTTCAGCTCTGCAAACTGATTTCAAAGCGAATGAACAAACTTAGGATGTCAAGTGAGAGACCTTGCATTCTTTCCCAGCAAAGACAGAATTTTGCTGAAATTAATAGGAAGCTATCACTTTCCATTAGGCGAACTCAGGGCTTCGGCAAATACGCAAGTCAACTGACAAACACGCAAAGACGTACGCGTGTTCACAAAGGCAGGAGCTTTGCCACGATGCTGCTGGTAATATTTGCCCTTAAGGAGTATCACAGATGGGCAAAGACACTGTCATTCATCATTAAAACATAATCTCTCACATCCCCAAGTTTTGGAAGAAAAGATTCAGCATGCGATCAGAGTAGTCTGATTACTGAAAACACGAAATTCGTAAGGTGAGCAGTTCAACCACGCTACGAAGCATTCATGTTGATTTATTTTCCCTCTGCATATCTGATGATTACTGAAAGACATTTTCTACAGCTTCTACTTTCTGGACACCTTCTTGCTCTCTTCACCAAGCAAAATGCAACCGCTGCAGGTTATCTTCCCTTCTTCCCAGGAAAACACCTTCCCTCGCCCTAAAGAAAACCGATTCGGGGTGGGGAAGGGCAGGCCTCGCCGCTCGCGCCGCTCGCCCAGCCTTGCGCCGTTCCGCCCGGGGTGCCGGCAGGCCCGGACTGGCTGAAAATCGAAACGCTTCGCGGGACGCCCTTTCGGAGCACAAAACCTGACCCTTGGCTGCCCGCAGGCCAAGGCCAGTATGAAACCCGCTCCACAAAGGGTAGGAAAAGGCTGCAGCCTTTTCGAGTGACTGCCCGAGCCGAAGAGAGGCTCGGAAGCAGGAACGCCTCACGCTTACACCTCTGCTCGTCCTCTGAGGCCAACAACTGCCGGCAAACGGGGAGGGCGAGAGCCGAGAATCACACTGAATACAACGTTACCTACAAAGAGCGGCTCAGGGTGCCACCAGGATCCCTGGCGGTGCGAGGGCCGCGGCACGCCACCGGACAACGTGCTTGGTGTTTGCCGGCCGCCCTTGGAAATCTCGTGCCTGCAGGTCCCGGCCCCAAGCTGCACTGAGGTGCCGAAGAGCCGAGCCAGCCTCCAGCGGGAGAGCACTCCACGTCCGAGCCCGCGCCGCGGTGCATGGCCGGAGAGCTGCAGTGCCTCTGGGTGGCTGGAGCTCTTGGAATGCCATGCGGAGACCCACCGCGCCGACCCTGCGCGGCCAGGGATCGCAAAGTTCACCGCAAGCACCTATCCGGTCCTTACCGAGCACTGTAATCGTGGTATAAATTTCCTGGGGGGGATCAGTGTAGAGCTGGCAGAAGTACCTTCCTTCATCGGAAATGGAGACATTTGTCAAGGACACGCGGAGCTCGCTGTTGGAGAAGTTCACCAGCTGGAACCTGCTGTCCTTCAGCGCTGCGGAGCAAGCACACCCTTAGTGACTGCAGCGAGACCCTGCGTCCCCCATCGCCACGCAGCAAAGCCAAAGGTCGATACAACACAGCAGCAGCACCTAGACAAGCGCCCGGCGGCCTCCTGCCTGCAGCCCCGCTCCTGCTCCTTACCTTTAAGTCGGGGCCAATAACATATTGCTGTTCTCAGGTCATTACGAAGAATCAATGTAAGCAAATCGCCGGGCGCAGCATCAAGTCAAATGGCGGAGGGACGCACGGGTAAAGCGCTTTTTGGGAGAATTCACGTCTATGTGGACCCGCTTCTGACCGTACGCGGTCAGTGGACTACGGACAGCGGGAAAGATAAAAGAACTGGGAAATGTACAGTTCAGAATCTGTTTCCCAGCCAGTAACGGCTGCCCAAACTCTGTTAAGTATTTGGAAACAGAGCATTTAAAATCTCACCAGCCGAACACAAGTGCCGTGGGCAGTGACGCCAGTACGGCGAGCCAGCCCCGCATGCCTGCGCCCTTAGATGGGGAAGAGCACGTGGCTGGCCACACGTGTCTGCAGCACGGGGCACAACGTACCGCTGCGTCCCGTCCCCGCAGCGACACAGTTTAAAGCATTTCACCGCAGCCACCACGCTCTGCGGCACTGTCGCAGCAGGAAACAAAGCCAGACTCATCCACTGGACGCGGCAGTGACGGGAGAGTTTGTTTTGGTTATAAAGAAGCATAGATTGTCTTGAAATTTTCAGTCTTTGAACCAAACAGATTACCTCTGAGAACACTGCGCTGTCTCGCCATTGCCCTATTCAATTTGTTTGTGTCAGCTAAATATTTGGCACTCAATTGCAATTCACCCTGAATTACTACAATCAATTCCTATTGCAAAGTAAGATGGTCTGACTTTTAAAGGGGACCGTCAAGGTTTCCATTAAGGAGAAAGATTATGATTGCCTGTCTCATCTACCCTCCAACGAATTGACTAAGCTTTAAATGTCTAGCATTACATTAAAAGAAGAGATCTCTACAGATGCTTTCTCTTGAGCACGAGCAAGGCACAGGAAAAGTTATCAAACAAGGAAAGATGAAACTTACGTCTGAAATCTCGGAAATAAATCGTTTGTCTGTTCGGATTCAGGAGCTGAATCACCGAGTCATCGCTGTTCTTGACGCGGCAGCTGATGGTGGCGACGTCTCCTTCCACCACCGTTACATCTTCTGTCACCAAATTCTGACCATCACCTTCAGGAGAGAGCAAACACAGAAGGAACGTCAGCATGGCCCATGTGGAAAGGAAAAGTTCCGCCACAGCCACACACCCAGCGCTTCTGTCCAACGTGCCCGGCGGCCCCTCCGCCAAAATGATCTTGGAATTTTTATCCAACCAGCTTAACTGAGGAAGAACTCGTGTCTTCTGCAGGGGGAAGAAGCCTCGGGCAGGCAATGGAGGAGTCCCCGCCGGTGAGTCTGATGGGGGCACACGGAACCGGGCCCCCCACCCTTTTACCCCAGTAACCAAGCGAACAGGCTGTGCACGGCCACGTCTGGTTGTTGCTGCAGCTGCCATGGACCTGCAGGGCGAACACCGGAGCAGCAATGCCAGGGAACACAATACACCCCCCCCCCCCTGCCCCCAGCCGTACTGGCCACCCAACTAAACTAAAGCGGAGTAACGGGCACGGAGCTCTGCGATGGAGGAACAAGAACCGGTGCACGGGCGGCTGTCTGCACACGCCGCTGCACGGCTGCGCCAAGGAGCACGCTGCTTCTTGCAAAGAAGCCACTTCATCCCGGCACCCTCCCCCTGCTGCACTTTAAAGCATGACCAAAGGGGGAGGACGGGGGACAGACGCCCCGCGCCCCTCCATGCTTTAATACTCGTACCAGCCTCGGGGAGCAAGTTCCACGCCACGTGCATGGAAAAGGCAGAAATTCGCTTCCTCTCTCAACAGACAAATTTTGTTGAATTACCTTGAAAGAACAATTCGCTGTAAGAAGCACTTATCCTTTGACTGGTGCAGACAGACTTTAGAGAACTGGTTTTTACTCACTCTGTGTAATCAGTAGGTGCTACTAATGTCCAGAGGCAGGTTAAAAAAAAAAAGAATTCGATGCAATTATGCTGCGAGAGCCTTGTAATCATTCACAGGTCATCACCTCAAAAACTCTCCTCCTAATGAATCGAATCATTACATCACATGCACGCTGAGAAATTTGCTGCACATGTTAAAGAATGCAGAGGAGGGGAATCTGAAAAGAGTGCTTTGCATTTCAGTTTTCCCGTAACTGCTGGGAATCTCGTCGAGGTTGGCGAGTGAGCTGGAGGAGCGTGGGGCCGAGGCCGGAGCGGCGGGTGCCACCGAGGGAGCCCAGCCGGGGCAGCACTAACTGGGGTCCTTCTGGTAACAGCTTGGGTCCGCTTTCCAGCCACACAGGTCTGACGGACCAGGGGGCGAAGCCAAGCGGGGGAGATTTTGAAACCTTGCCTGGGAATTGCCAAGCGCGGTGAGGGTGCGTGGGCAGCCGGCCGAGGCTGGACGGGCAGGAGGCAGTGCAGCTCCCAAGCTAGCCGTGAAACACAAACCCGCAGGATTTTGACATAAAGTTTGCAAACAATAAATCCGGGGATGTTATTTATACTCCAGCTTTTCTCTTGCCCTGCATTCTCTTAATTTTTCTTTCTTTCTGCCTTGCATTTATTATTTGATGTGCTTTGGATATAAATGTTTGACAGAAAGTCTGCATCATTTGGAAAGAAAAAGATTGATAAATTGTTAGGCACCTTTTCACGCCTCATGGCACTGACTTGAAGTCTGGGCACGTTTTTCTGCCCTCTTAGTATAAATTTTGTTTCTCCAGGTTGATGAACTTTGAACGGCAACGCGAAAAGCTCTTAGCAAACAGGCTAACAGCCGTACCAGAGAAGAGCCCCCAGGCTCACTGCAAGAGGTACGAAAAGCCCACCCCCCCCCCCGCCTGGCTCCTGCTCTCCTCTCGGCAAGCTGACCATGCTCAAAGCCCTCGGGTCGGATGAGCATCCAGCCATCCCACCACGCTACCAGTACCCTTAACACAGCGTTCCTGAACGTTTCCAAGCCCAGTAAACAACGCAAGGC
>JAVJGJ010000036.1:7544448-7554714 GCA_035590215.1 Microhierax caerulescens | reverse complement strand
CCCAGTAAACAACGCAAGGCTGTCAAACAACGTAACCTGCTTGATCAAAGCACTGGACCAGGCTGCCCGGGGAGGTGCTGGAGTCACCATCTCTGGAGATTCTCGAGAGACGTGTAGATGTGGCACTTGGGGACACGGGCTAGCGGTGGGCTTGGCCGTGCTGGGTTAATGGTTGGCCTTGACAATCTTAAAGGCCTTTTCCAACCTAAAGGAGTCTCTGATTCTGTGGAAGGTGAGGAGTACAACCGTGTTACTCATCAAAACAAGCTTACTGTCTGCGTGGTGGGAGACTTCATACCCAGCCCAGGTAGAGCCCACATCCAAAGCTGCCTGAAGACAACCACAGACGGGACAACCCATTAAAGGGTGACAATGCACCGTTGTACCCATGAGGTAGCACTGGACCCAGTGACTCCAGCCTCGCCTGATGCCCCCCGCAGCACTGCGGCCTCAGGCACGCGTGTGCCCTTCTGCGCGCAGGGACAGGTCCCCAGACCCGTCACCCAAGGAGCGAGGGCACAGAGCCCAAAGGCTACCATCCTGCGCCGCATCAACCGCCTGCACCGCATCTCACCTCGCTGAAAAAAAAAAAAAAACAACCACAGACGGACGCACCAAAGCAGCGTGGAACCGATCTGCAACAGCCACAGTCAGGCTCCAGCTTAAACGACATTCAAATATCTCAAAAGCAGTGCAAGCAAAAATATTAAATGTTACTAACTGCTTCTGGGGAATAATTTTATCAAACCCATTCAAAACAAGGTTCTTGCACAAGGATCAGCTTGATATGTTCTCATAAACGCAATATTCACTACAAATCATTAACAAAGCTATTAAGATTCGATTTCCATCTAAGCAATTATTGCTAGCATATTTTTTTACATTTACTTTAAAAGACTCAATCCTATTTTCAATTCATTAAACTGTTCCTTGCATTTACTGAATTTTACATCAGCTTAGAAGCCTATTTGAATTAATAAGAATTACAGTAGAAGTAATTTAGAAATAAATTATTTGAAGTTCAAGCCACTGAAGCTTTTCATGCTGGGATGCTGCTACATTAAGCCCACTGACGGATGGCTTTAGCAGTCCAGCATCTCAGTCCAGGCTGGCTGGCATCAGGATCCCTCTCAAGAAGGCATCTATTCTCCCCGAGGGCCCGGGGTTAACGACAGGCAGGGTGCACCTAAGGACACGCTGAATCTCTGGCCCGAAGCACCCAACCTCTCCAGCCTCACGGACTTTGTGTATTTATTCTGAATCAAAGGGCATCTGATCCGGCCGTTGCCTGCAAAGCTCCTCTTGCTCTGCTGACCTAAATTTGCTTGCTTAACTGAAAGCACCAGACCGTACATGTTAACGCTTTTGGGTATCTATATTCATATCTGCTCCCACTTACCAAGACAAGAAAGTTATTTCCATGAACGGCATCAATTACAAACTCTAAATTAAATAAAAATGCAACGTGAAGTGAGAACTCTTTAGACCCATCTTCATGTCAACATTTCAGGAAGTTTCTTGGTAAATATTTACTGGCAGTAAGTATTCTGAGGAGCATTAAAGTAGACACATTTACAGCATTACAGCATATTGTAACAGAAAGGGAAAGGCTGGGGGTGGGTATGGACCCAACGTACAATCGCAGAAATTGAGAGGAGCAATGGAAAGCTACTATGGAAAACCAGCTGTAAATCACCTGCCAATTAGCAATAGTCTGCGGGGGCAGGGCACGAGTAGAGGCAACAGGGAAAAACCCAGCCCAAGAGAATGACACCGGACAGATTTCCACCTGTTACACGCGAGCGGGCTGTAAACGCCGCTGTGCACTGCCCTTGTATTAGGCAACAGGTTTTTGCTGGCAAGTCCCATACAAAGCACAACCCCCCTGGCCAGCGCTGGGCACGCACCGCGGACAGACTCGGGCACCCGACTCAGAGCCCCCATCATCCTGACCTTGAGGATGGGGCAGTGATTCGAGGGAGGGGAAAAGGAACACGCACGCCAGCCCCCGGCTGAACTGCCGTATGTGCGCAACGCAGGAATACAACATCAGGGAGCAAGTGGAACAGCTGGAGCTAGGATCTGCGAAGCAAGGGGAAGGAAAAAATGTCAGTGGGTGTCTCCCAAAGCAATTCTCTGGCCTCATTTACGGAATCTCTCTGTGCAGTGTAACAAACGACATTGTATTTTATGCTTGCTCGAGCAGGGGGGGTAAGGTGGTGGGATGCAACGCCTGAGGAACAGCTTTGGCTGGAACCAATACAGTTAGTTATTGCACTTGTCTTTCTGCCTTAGTCTAACTGCTTTCAGGACTGCAAAGACAGACGTAGACGAGTAAATTGTGTTTCAAACAAGTTCCCCTTAGCCGGACACAGCCCAGGGACCTTGGCTTATATGCAGCGGTCACATTTAAAATCAATTCTTTCTCTGCTTGTAGCACACCAGGATAGAGCGAAGTGTCAGGAAGGAAAGAGGGAAAGATTAAAAATACGTGCTCGTGAGCACGATCCTTCAATTTCTAACTAAACACGAGCCACAGGTACTCTATCACAAGCAGCAGCACTGCTGACTCAGTCCACAGGCTACTGACACAAACGTTTTCCAAGGAAGAGTAATTTTCGGTGTACCTGAACTATGTAAGCCCATAAACGTCAACAAAATCCCTCTTAATAAATTGAGTCAAATGAAACAACCCACACAGATACACAAACTATTTGTCCAGGTGCTCGAGGAAAAACTTGACATGATGATCAATCCACTGAATTAATGCAATTTGAATGTCAAAACTCATCTATCAGTTTCAGCTATCCAAGAGGAATGCGATGGTTAAATAACCGGCCAAAGTCGAGATAAACATCAAGCAGGTTTTACAAACACCTACCAATCCACCCGCTCCAGGAGCTTTCCTCGTTGTTACTTCTCTCACGGAGCAGTTCATACACTCCCTCCATCCATCATGGAGATAACATCCCTTTAAAATAAACATCACGAACCGTCTTTTTGGGAAGGCTACAAGAACCAAAGAGACTTTTTGTTGTGATCAGATACAGGAACCTTTTTGAGTGGGGAAAAGGAGGAAATCAAATCGCCATTTAATTTCTCTGCAGATCTGCTACAGGGAGGGAGAAGAGAACTGACAACGCCTCACTGGAAGAAGCTGCTGGAGCTCGGTGCATCTGGTCTTGGAATCTTGAGACTGTCTTAAAAAACTACAGTCGTCACACTTGAACTTTTGCGAAGAATAGACAATCCGTGCTAATTGTTCTGGCAAGAAAAGGCAATCGCATTCTACGGAGTTAATTTCGTGACATCTTTTCACAGGCAAGAGAACGGTAACAGTTTTAGACCCGGTTGCCTACACGTACGCACGCGAGCACACCGCGTGGCTTTCATCACAGGTGAGCGCTGCTGCGCCCGGACAGGTCCTGTACCGGCAGCGATGGAAAGGAGCCGCTCCGGACCACAGCGCTTAAAAACACACAGTGAAAACACCAGTCTGCATTCACCGGCACCTATTTCAAGTACACAGAGATAGGGATGTTGTCACCTGCTTGCATAAAAAAAGCTTATTGCAAAAACTTTAGAGCGAAGGGAAGGCAGGAGAAAAAGCAGCCTGCAGTTGCACACACCCCTGCGTAATTCCTAACAGAAACCCTCCGATGCCACGGAGGCAGGAGCCATGTGTGAGCATCTCTGAACAAGTCTTCCCTTAATCTGATCCTCACCCTTAAGAGGAAAATTTTGTTTTCTACAAGATTTATGACTAACACTTTGAAATGGCAACTTTCTCCTTTAATAAGATCTAATTACTGGTTTTGTGACCCCCGAGTCAAGCATCTCCGAGATCTTCCTGCATTCAAGTAGCTCTTAACTGCCTCTTCAACATCATCTCCGTGGCCAGCAACACACTCAGTGTGGCCAAGACACAACTCCGCTTCCCAGGGCAGAAAGCTCTTCAAAAAGAAGGAACAGTGACAGAGTTCTAGAAAAATCTCCTTTCCAAGTTTGCTCTGCTGTGCAGTCTGCAATCTCTAATACGCTGCTATTGAGTTTTGCCCATGAAAATCCCTATTTACTGAGTACCAAGAGCGGCAGCTACCTTCCAGCAAGGCGGTGGCAGTGCCGCCTCGGAGCCAGCCTGAGCAGCCCTTGCTCACGTGCCGTGAAGCGAAGGGGGTATCACAGCTCCGCTTCTCGCTCTGAAGCGGAGACCACAGCAAACCGACACAGTAACGCTTGCCTTGCACTAGTATTTTGACTTTCAGATTTAAGCTGTATTCTTCAACGCTGCAGCCAGGTTTAAAGGAATTGCTTTGCGAAAGGACACTGATGATGACTCTGCTGCTACCAGTGTTGGTACCACATGATGATGTTAGCATGGGTTCCTGTTTCGGGGGCGCGTAAAAAAAAAAAAAAAAAAAAAAAAAAAAAGAGGGCTGGGTGCAATTAACATTCAGAGGAACTATTCCCAAAATGTTAGCATCACGGATCTGTAAAAATCCAGGTACTGCTGTCCACCACTGCAGCGCACTGCCAAGGCGAGAACCACTCCCCGGCAGCACAGAACGCTTCTGCTTTCCCAGTGGAGAACAATTCTGTGCAGACTTTCTCGTTTCTCCAAAGAGGAAGTGGAAAAAGAGATGGAGGCACCAGATTAGAGCTTCAGGCTGCGGTGGTCACGTAGCAAAGATCAGCGCTGCCCTCACCACACGGCCCCAGAAGCAGGGGTGCTGGGAGATGCTCTCCCCTCACCCACCTTCGCTCCATGCTCGGCTGCCTGAAGGCGGCTGCTTGTCCCACCAGCTTCACCATCACTCTCGGGCGAGGATCTTGCACACGTTTCTGGACGACCGGTCACACAATCCAAGTGGATCCCCACCGGTGAACCCCTGAGCAGGACTGGCTGCCACGGGGGTTCTGCTCTTTACAGCGGATTTCTGTGAGCTTCCCCGACGTCGAGGGTTCAAACCACCCCTGCCGCTGAGCATCCTCAGTGCCAGCTATCTCATCTTCTCGTCACAGGCTTTATGCGACCTCTGTAACCGCAGGGACCTGCTCCCCCTCTTTCTCAGTACATATTTTAGCAAGCGTGCGCACGTGTGAACGCTTTCAGCACCTTTCAGCAGCCGGGCACCTCGCGAGGCAGATGACTCCTTCCCCCAGCTCTCGCGGAGCAACAGCTCACGCTTCCCGCTGAATTACTCTCTGCGTTTCAGGGAGAGCATGCAAGGTTGTGCTAAAAATTACTTACTGTGAGGAGCACATTTATGTTATGAAACATATACTTCAGAAAAATATACTGCAAATTTCAGCAAGTTGTGCACAGCTATTAAATTTCTGGAGGAAAAAAATATGCTACAGCCTCCTTTATGGCTCTTCTTGCTTAAAGAGTAAGAATAAAAGATGACAACAGCTCTGAATTGACACCAGAGACTGTGTTTGCTTTGAATGTGTAAGAACTTCTGCGTGATGAAATGGCATCAGGGAATTCCTGCTACCGGTCTGTAACCGAGATGGTACCGAGACAGAAAACGGCCGTGACACGCCGCCGAAGGCGACGGCCGGGTACCGGCAGCCCAGAGAGCGGCTCCTCTGCTGCATCGTGCTCCCCGAGTTGTTAAAATGCTCGGTGTCAGGGTCTCGGGGGCTGCTGGGCACTGGGGTGCCCCACATCCCACGGAGCTCTCTGCAGAGGCAACCCTCCAAATCCAGGCGTTCACCACATTCGTTACAGACAGTGCGCTAACGAGGGCTCCGCGTGCGTGTGCTGCACAGCCTGGCAAGGGCCGACCAGTTAGCCCGCAGCCCACATAGCAATCGAGTTAAAACATTTCTTCTGATCTGAAGAACAAGAGCCTTTTTTTTTTTTTTTTTTTTTCCTACCATGAAAACCTACATACGAGCTTTTGGCCGAAAGGTTTCTGAGCCCACGGTGGTTCCTGACTTCCCTCCCCTCGCACCCCTGCCCCTGCCAGTAACCACACCAGTGCAGATTTATGATCTGTCACCCAGGTTGGGATTAGATGTCACGCTTGCCTTTCTATTACCCAGATATTGATAGATAAAATTCCACAGCCATACACTACCCGTCCCTTCAAAGGTTACCGCTGGCGGATGCCGAGGATCAATACCGATCTTATCTGTCACTGACCTGGGGGTGGTGCGGGGAGGGGGACACGGAAAATGATGCTCCCTGGAACCAGGCGGGGAGGAATCCAGCATGGCTTGCAGCGTTAGCACGGGGTTTTGAAACAAAGCCTGTTGTTCTGCAGAACTCGGGTTTTTATTCCACATTTCTAACCAAACATTGTGATGGAAAGCAATTTATGACAATTGCCAGAAATCTTGGTCTTTCAGAATACAATCGTGTTTCAATTTAATGGGTTTGGACCATCTGAACTACGAATCCTCTGAGTCACGCTCCCCACAACGAAGCTTCTCTTGTCTAAGAGCACAATTCTCCTGTTTTGCTGCCACGGCTAAGCTGGAAAGCTGTATACCTGTTTTAGAACTATTTTCTTCACCCATTGGGCAGTTCTTAAATAAAAGATGATGCGACTGTAGCTTTTTATTTTATTTATACATGTATATATCTATCTGTGTAGGGATGCTCAAAGAGTTTAACTAAACTTTCCAGAAGAAAAGCTTTCAAGAAACAGATGCAGCTGGTATCTTGCTTTTATTCTGGAAGTCAACACTCCATTGCCAAGACAATAAAAGGTCACTTATTAAAAGACTTGGCTTGCTCTCATAAGGTCAGAGATTTATCAGAGCATTACCTGAAGGACACTGGTGTGTGCACCGCTCCCTGGCAGCCCTACACAGGAAGATCTTTTTGTGGAAGGGTTTGAAGGAGGGAGGCAGGATGAGGAACACCCCCCTCCCCCCCCCCCCGGAGATGGCTGTCAGGGGGACACCAAAAGGGAGAAGCGAGTAAGAGTGTGGAGGAGCAAGCAAAAGCACAGAGAAGGGCAAAGCTGCACACAGCCTTGGAAGAAACACAAGGCAGGAACCTGTCACTCCTGTTCCTCCTTACACTCACCCACCACTGCAAGCAATCATCCATCAAGGACACCACCTAAAATCTAACTTTGGTCTCCCTACCACTGCTTGGAAGCAGTGTCGGCGAGGGAGAAGTCGTTTGACAACGTAGGATGGTCCCAGCGGACTGCTGCCTCCATTCAGTGTGTTTAAATAACGCTCAATTAGGATCAACACTCATTTATTATTAATGTTGCCCTAATACAGAATTCCTTATCTGCATTCTATCTTCCAGCCACATTGCTATCAAGGACACACACGCTACCTAGATCTAAGGGAGGAGACCTTTGTTAATCTGAAATTTCAAAATCATGTGGAATTTCCTCTCTGTCACAACTTGTTCCTTTAGGAGCTGAAGTCTGATGTGCAGCAGGTTGCTGCAGGGAAGAGGAGGAAGCATTGATGAAATATTCAGTTTCCACAGACAATGAGCACGTTTGGTACATTTACATTACCAGGACGACGTTCTTCAGCAGCCCCTGCTGCCTCACACTTGTTTCTGTCCCTGCCACGGGGGCCAGCGCCGCGGCAGCCTCTGCCAAAACCCTGAGGGCGGAAGGGAAGGACAGAGGTGTTTGCAGGTTTGTCACCTGCACTGCCACCTCTTGCTTGCATGACACAGGCTGCCAGCAGCCACATGCTTCGGGTTAGCAAGGCACCGGTCACACTCTGACCCGGCAAGTGCTCCTTCGGAGGAAACTCACCCACCCGCTCCCCCTCCCCCCTTCCCTGCCGCCTCAAACCTGCGCGACCACAGACCTTCCTCGGCGCCCCCCCCACGGCCGGCAGGGGTACCAGCCACCCCCATCCTTCGCCTCCAAGACACTCTTTGTCATCTCCAAGCGTTTTGTGCAGATGCCGTCACTACTACAGTCTGCTTTGGTGCCGGCTTACACGCCGCAGCACCTGCTCAAGGCACAACGCCCACAGCCCCCAGCGCCCGCCGGTACACGACTCGCAATGACGGGCTCTTCCAGTAACGAGGAAAACGCTGCAAGTCAGATGATGGGTTTCATTTTACTCTAATGAGCAGATGTGTCTTATATCCATACCTGTAACCCGTTTCTTGCAGACTTTTAAACATCCTTTTTTATTTTTTACTGTCAGTAGCAGCTGTCACAACGTGCCGCTTAATAATCCCTTTTAAATCCAAGAAATCTTTATTTCCATAACGCACCCAAGATGAATTTTGATCAACATCAGCCTGATCTCTTTCCTAAAGAAAGGATCTCCCTTAACTGCCTGCACACATAAGTTAAAGGCTTTCTGAAATCTTTAGTTCCGCCACTGCAATAGGTAAGAAGTAAATGACAAAATTAATAACAAATGTGCAAACCTGTAGAAAATGTCCTGAAGCACAAGGGGATAATAGATAATAAATTGGAATACAGTATTTTTCTTGGGGTATTCTGGCCAATTCCCATTCTTTGACTAAGACAGCATGCAGTCAGCTTTAAATTACAACACTTTACTCGCCGCATTATACACAGAGGTTATTTTGTAAGCCTTCAATAAAACACCTGCGGAACTTTTATCCAAAGCGTTTACCGTCACATAAAATGAGAAGGTAAAATATTCACCAGCTTGAACAACCAAGAGCTTGTACATCTACGCCACCCTTCCACGTACAAACCCGTCAAACGCTGAATGCACAAGGATGAGTTCTCCTCCGTGGATTAGGTTGATTTTATATTTTTATATTCTTTAAAGGGTTCCCCCCCACACGCTGCTACTTTAAATTTTTCAGAGATCAGAGACAAGTTCTTTCATCAGAGACAGTTTTGCACTCGCCCCCCCAGGACGGGGTGGTGATGGGGGACATCTCAGCAGTGGCGTTACAACCGACACAAGAACTCCTTCCAGCCCGTACTTCCAGGAAAGCATAAACCGGCGTGCTGTAACAAAAGCCTTTCGCCTAGATCCCAGATCAGACGTGATGATGGATGCTAGCCTAAAGGGCAACATATTTGTAAGTTTTAAGTCTCCTGCAACACCAACTGTCCTGATTCATCCCCGCGATAAAGGCAGTTCTGAGAGCTATTTTACCATATTTATTATTTTACAGAAGAGGAAGAAAAACACGTGGAATCGGCCCTCAATCTGCCACCCATCGGATTTATAAATGTTGGTAAAAGACCAGTGCTAATGTCTTTAAACATTAATCTGCTCTCTACAGATTCTGCACGTCCCCTCGCCTTCAGCCACTGCCTAGCAGTTCTTCCAGGCTAGAGGAAATAAAATGCATTTCTGGATATACTTTTTTTTATTCCCCTTCATCTATGGGATTTGCTTTGAGTAAACCCATGAAAAGAAGAGAAAGGGCAGCTGCTCCCTAACACGATACTGCCTGCTGCCAGTGCTTTGCCAGCTGAGTGGAAGGCACAAAGCTCTGATCCAGTGTTATTTTTAAAGATGCAGTTTGCCTGATACATACTCATTCTTCATGCTTGTTTTCAGTAGAGAATCTGTGTCTGTTTGCTGGCTAATGGGACAAAGGCAAAGTTGGAAGGAAGGGAAAGGAAACTGTCTACTGCAAGTGAAAATAAAAGCTTTTATTTTACTTAAAATTACCCCCCCCCCATTCCATAAAAAAGATTTTATAAATTATTAGCCCAATACCCCTTACTGTCTGCAGTTACAGCAATGAGACTGTAAAATAAATACATAAGTGATGAGACAGAACACGTTTTTGGATGCAGCCCTCATCCCGCCTTCCCCACATCAGTGGGTGCAGTTTGCACCCCAAGCTCTGAGGCTGGTGCCCCAGGGTGGGGGGCGGCAGCTTCGCATTCCCCTCACCCAGCTTTCCCAAACCAGAGCCCGGCTGAATCCAAACCACTCCTCTATTATCAAGCACTTCGTGAATTTGATCACAGATTTCTTGAAGTTGCCATTGCCTTTTAAAAATAGATGACACTTAGGTTTTAATTAGGTGGCCAACCTTGTATAAAACCCTACAGGCCTTTAGGTTCAGATTGTTATTTTTCATGGACTCATAGAACCAACCATTAAGTAGGAAAAGATGTTCGAGATTATCAAGTCCAACCGTTAACCCAGCGCTGTCAAGCCCACCGCTAACCCATACCGCCAAGCACCGCACCGACGCGTTCCTTAAGCACCCCCAGGGATGGTGACCCCACCACCTCCCTGTCAGCCGGGTCCAGTGCTCCATCACCCTTTCAGTGAAGAGATCTTCCCTAATATCCAATCTAAAACACAAAAGTA
>JAVJGJ010000036.1:7488255-7541541 GCA_035590215.1 Microhierax caerulescens | reverse complement strand
CAGCACCGATGTGGCCAGGATTACAAAGCAACCTCACAAAAACCTGCAGTTTTTTGCCGCGCCCAGCTTCCTGGTAGGGTTTACTTCTTTTAGCCAGGATTAGATGATCGCAACGATTAGCGACGAAGTTGCGTGATGCCACAAGACGCACACGTGTGCTCGGTGCCACCTAAAGCCGCCCAGCGCTGCAGGTCAGCTCTGAAGCACCCTGGAGGGGCCCAGCGCGGGCACAGGAGAGGGATGCTCGGCTGGACGGATTCATCGGTCACACACACTTGAACACCAGCTTTTCAACCTGGGGTCAAGCTGCCCCCGGCTTCCCCCTCACTGTCGCTCTCCTGCTTCCCCCCTGCAAAGTCCCACCTTCTCTGGCGCCAGCCGGGGTAATGCCAGCGGCCAGAAGCAGCTGATCAAACTGCTTTTTTGCTGCGGTTTTGGCACAAAACCGCTCTCCAGTGCCGGGACTGCCGAGGAGGCAGCAGCCTCTTTGCACCACGGGTTTTGCAGACCCCCAGGTTGAACAGCGAGGGCCAGGCGGTGCAAGGCTTGCACCGAGCATTGCTGCTGTGGCAGGGGTCCCCCCCAGGGCGCCTGCGGCGGGGAGGGCAATACCAAGCAGCCGTTCAAAGGCAGCGAGCAGGCAGTCGGTGTATAAATGGCCTCGCCTCCGTTTGTAAATACGGTAGCTGCATTCCGAGATCACAGCTCCCGGGGTTTATCCCTGTGTTCCGATCGTCAGAGCGAAGCACACCCGGATCGTTCTGCTGACACGTCGCAGGAGAGACACGAGACCTTTCACAGATGTTGCCAACAGCAGCTGAAAATCTACCAGACATTTGCTTAGCATTTCTTGAAAGAACAATTTAAATTATACACATTCTTCACAGTTCAAACCCCAACAGCTTGAAGAGACCTGCTTATTTTTGCCAGTTTTTAATGAACTGGAAGACAGGCCCCCTCGTACTGTGCACGCCAAGGGTAGAACATTGAAAAACAAGACCCATTTCAAAGGAAGTACTCTGCAATAAATGACTCAGCGGCGCAGTCGTGAAAGTTTAAGGGTTCAGCAGTTGCCTGCTTTATTCAGGGGCTGCACTTGCATCCGAGAGCAAGCAAAATTCCCCCCTTAATCACTGGCATTTGAAAACACTTCATAAAAACCCCTCTCACGTATAGTTAGGTCTGCTAAGAACACCCTTCCCTAAACCCCAGAACCCCCGACCTTTCAGTAACGCTGCTGTCAACGAACGTATGACGCACCGTACGCTGGAGCTACAAACACTCAGTACAACTCAGTGTGGTTATTTTTCCAGTAAGTCACCAAAATTACAGTCTGGCTCAATCTGGCTTTTAAGAGCCATTTATAAACTTCAAAATAGCTTTTGTCGAAATGCCACTTGAGCAGCTTCTGTACTGAAGGTGCTTTTGTTTTGGGGTTGTTTATATTCTTTTTTTTTTCCCCCAACCTGCCAGAGCTGCATATTACCAAAATATTTTTCAGTGAGGTAGGCTGGCTGTTAGCTAGAAGAGTTACATCGGTTTGAAGGTATCATCAATCACTGAATCCTTGCACAGGGTTCCACCTCTGAAGTTACGTTAATAACTCACCCAGACCTGAGCAACAGCATCCTCCTCTCTGCAACAAGTGCAAGGTGCGAGCACAGCTCCTCTCGCCTCCTTGGGCTGCTGCTTAAAATTCATTACCGTGGAATAACGATCGTGTGAATGGAATTTATTACACTCGGTTGATGAGATAAAGCACTCGGGTTTTGTGGGAAAACACTTTGACACAGACACCATATGCTTAACACTGAAAATGAGCTAGGTTACTTCAACCAGGAAAATTTCGTTTTCCTACCGCGTATATTTAATTTGGGAGCAGCTCGTCGTCCTGTCACCACCCTGAACATCTAAACGGCGCGCCTGGAAATGGATCAGCGAGCATGTGCTTTTCTCCGGCTGGGGATGAATTATCCTTTGCCTGCTACCCAGAGGCAGCCACGAGCAGCCTTTGCAGGTTGATGAATGGCTTCATAGTTTGGGTTGCGTTACGAGAACAAAACAAACCATCATGAATCATAAGGTTTTATGGGTATGCTGTTTTGTATAATTTCCTAAAAAAAAAAACCCCACCAAATTACATCCTGCTCATTAGCAAACCTGCCTGCACAAAGCAAAGGATTTTGAGAGCACACGGCAAGCCGATTACACAGAGGTGGCGTGAGGGGTAGTGGATAACGAGTGAAGTCAAATTCTGTTTTAGTATGCCCAAAGAAACAACAGCGTAATCAAAGGAGGGTAGGGCATTAGAAAAGCAGGAAATTCAGCTGCCATACTCTTTGTTTCAATCCAAAATGCAATGTAATGAACTCAGCTTGCCTCTCATCCCACCGGAGGCTGCCAAAGCCACGGGACACAGGTGACGCAGGCCAGGCTGGCCGAGCTGCCGGCCACGAGCCCATCGGGTCCCTCGCTGCTGCCGGCTCGGCTGTGAGCGGCTACGACCCGCGAGTGCTGGTCCGTGGGGTGGGAAACACTGATCCCCCAAACCTCACAGCAGACGTCATCAATGTGAAGCTGCCAGCTGGCAATCACTTACCCTGACTTTGCAGGGGTCTGCGGAGTTACGAGGATGCCCAGCGCTATTAGGGAAGCGGTACTGCTGCTGTATTCCAGACTGAGCCGCAACGTACACTGCACCTGCCCTGCCGTCTTACTCAAATTCCCGGAGGGGTGAGCTTCTCAGGCTGGCTCAGCGGCTTTTTTTGTTTTGTCTTCTAAACAAACATTGGCAAAGTTACCCACACAGACAGCAGCACTCCTGCCTCCGAGCAGACCTGGCAATAATTAGCTGCAGAAGCCAAAGGGCTTTTTACTCAGGTTTCATTTCTTGTTTGGTTCCTACCAAACTCTACAGACAACATTCAGAAGCAAGCTTTAAAATACTTAAGTACAAACCCAGGTCATCAACAGGTATGTGTAACAGTAAGTGTTGCTTATTTACAAAATGCACGTTGTAATACGCTTCCTCATCTGGAGGCATCCTGCTAGCGCACTAGCCACAGGCTTGCATCAGCTTTGCACTTTAGTTTGGGATTATTTGTGACTGGGAGCTCAAGCCCAGTGACCGTGAGCCCACCCAGCATGCAGAGCTCCTGCGTTACTCCAAGCTGCCAGATTTTCCAGCGAGTCCCCACCGATGGAAACGTGAAGGTTTTGGTGCTCCAGGACTGGCCTCCATCCGTGAGCAGCACCCGAGGCACAGCCCGGCCGCAGTCGCCTCATGACCGACGGCTGCGTCCCAGTGCCTCCTGGCAGGGTGGGAGCTGCTGGTTTTGTGCATGCTAACAAGGTGGACGGGACCTTGGCCATGAGGCACAGAGGGCGGCCACCAGCCTACGTGACGCAGCACCCATCGCCAGCGTCCGGCCCGTGCTCGTTATCCCAACTGCCGCTTTGCAAAGACCCACTGGGGTGGGAGGCCTGGGGACTAAAAAGCTCAGCCGGAGCAGCTCCTCCGTCCCCTACCACGCCATAGCTAATGAGGATGGTGCTAAGACCTTCCGAAGCACCACACGATTGTTTTGCTATAATGAAGACCTGCTCAACTGAGAAAACGACTTGCAGTACTTCTCTGGTCTGAAAAAATGCTCAACCGCGCCACATCCCCACCGCCAAAAAATCATTAACAGCGCAATCCCAAAGAGCCGGCTAAGCACCACCAGAGCCAGAGGGAACCTTTCAAATGGTGATCCCAATTAACAAGCCCACATCTATTCATGTCAAAAGGCTTCGCAGCTTTCATTGAAAGTTTTGCTTTTGTCTTCCCGCTGTTCCCTTCCCAGAGTAAGGGCTCATTACTGATGGAGACCAGTTTTGTAATTGGTTGGGAATGCGGTTCTCGGCACAATACCCCGGAGAGGATGCTTTATGAGGTCTCCTCATACTACTGAAGAATGCCATGAAAACCCCGAACCCAGATGTCTGGCTCAAAACCAGGGAACTTGGCGGGCCCGAGATTTCCACCGTGCTGACGCTGCGCTGCTGCAGCACTGCCAGAGCCCTTACGTAAGGGCAGCATTCACAGAGCAACACTGCAAAACAAAGAGCATAATCGCTACTGCGTCCTGCCAGCCTCCTCGCAGAAAACAAGCCCTTTGGTTTTCGGCAGGAGCCTCCTACCAGCACTGCAGCCTTCTGCAGGGGAGGCTGTGCCATCTCACCGCAGAAGGGAGACCATTCCTCTTAAGGAAGGGTACAGATAACGCACAGGCTCATGCTTCATAACGTGGCTTTGATGCATCAAGACCTTGGCACACCATTTAGCTGGAGATGATGCTCTGAGTGTTGATCTCCAAATGCATTTGTAATGTTTTCAGATTTCTACACACAGCCTTCACCATTCCATAATCAGTACAGCAGCCAGAAAGAAGTTTTGACCAAGCACAGGTGTGACAGCATCCTCTGTCCACAGGAGCAAGCAGTCAGAGCATCTCACAATTGGAGAGGGTCAGCAAATACCCCGCCGAAGGGCGGCTGTCAGTCAGGGGTGACACCCAGATGGAGCCAAAACTGGGGCAGACTGGACAGCGTGGCATGGCATGGCATGGCACGCGTCCTCCTCCACTGGGGTCAGAGCCGCTGAAGCCAAAGGGCAGCCCGGCAGCGGTTCGTCAGGGGAAGCCACAGACGATGGCCACATCCTGGGTACGCACTTCGCAATCACAGAGATCAGTAACGGCACGTTTCACAAAATGGAGAAACAGGTCAGAAAGTCTTGGAACCATGGCAAGAGAATCACCTGTGCGTCAAAGCCCCCCCAGTAATCAATGAAACAATAGAGTGGACTTATCCTCGTTATCTGCTCGCATGTGATTTAGAGCAAAGTTTGGATTGAAGCCACATCTTCCAGTTTCTGCTTGAACTGGAAGATAAGGGATGACCAAGGGCAGTGAGAGGAGGCGTCACCAGAAAAACACCTATTTCTCTGCAACAATTTCTCACCCTGCAAGAAACACGCTCCTGCCTGACCATCCAGGACGGCCGTAGATCACGATACAACCAGCAGAACATACAGCCTAGGAGAGTCCATGGGAATTTAAATACTAAGGGTGTCTACAGTCACATCGTTTCGGTGCCAAAAGCACTCCAGGAACATAAAATAAACACAGTGAAAGCCTCTTAGTGAGGCTGCCAAGCTTGAAAAGCCAGCCCTCTGTTTAATTAAGGGAGCCATGCAGTACCAGGGAGCTTCCCCAGCACACCCCCACGATGCGTCAGCACACCTGAAGAAAATGGAACCACTGTCCACCACAAATAAAAAGATTTTTATCAGTTCAGCACATCTGCTGCTGCTGTTGTTGTTTGCCACTCATGCTGCAGCTTCCCCAAATCCCCGGCTCCTCGGAGTCCTGCTGTGCACCAGAGCTGCAAAGGGGCAGCCAGGGGGGCACGGATGAGCAGAAAACACAATATACAGCTCTAGTTTTGGGAAAAAAAAAAAAAACCAACACCAAACACTGCCAAAAACCCACCACACAGTAAGACTGCAAGGCTTAGGAAGCTGAAAGAACACACAGATGCCCACAGCAAGGAGCGAAGCCGTCAGTCAGCTAGTATGAACCAGCACAACCCGTGTAATGCGTGCCGACACGTCACAGCTGCAAGACGCACGGGCTCCCCAAGCCACCTCTCACCAGCCTCAAAATGCTCCTCCCCAGCAGCACAGGAGGTAAAAGAGCTTCTCCCGGGTCAGTGCAAAGCCAACCTCCCCGAGCCTTCTCCACTGTCCCACCGGGCAGGAACACTTCAAGCCCGGCAACGAAATTAAAAAAGGATAAAGTAGAATTACCGGAAAAAAGAATGTACGGAGAATCCTCAGGCTGAGGCTGCAAATCACAGGAAATTCATGTTTTTACTCATTTGAAACAAATGTGAACATTCCTTGTTTTTCAGCTAAGATCCCATCACCATATCCCTTCCACCCCCAGAGGGGGTTACAAAAAGGAGTGTTTTCTGCAAGTAACACCCGTAGCGTTTGAAAGATAGTCTTTCTACGAGAAAGAAATTGTGGATTGGGGCTGCTAAAAGCATCAGCCTGCTTATCAATCTAAGAGCAGCATCTTTAAAGGTCACAAGTGGAAAAAAAATCAAAGACTCATTCTAATTCCTCACAAACAGGAGCTCGTTTTTCACAAATCCACCCTGCAGTGCTCAGTAACATGACCTTTCACTTACAAAGAGAACAGCGGATTTCTGTCTCTCGTGTTAACCTCCCTTCTTTTCCATAAATTAAACAAAGTCTCGATACCATCATAACATGCTTTTCCAGCAGTCCCCCTGAAATTTCCGCAAGCTGTTTTAGTTTTGGTGTTGCTGAGGGTCTTGAGCCCATGCAATCATGGGCAAACAGAAAAAACCCAAACCCGGATGAAAAATGCCCACGCACGAAGTTTGTGGGCACAAAAACCTGACCAGGAACCGCCCAGAGGTTTCACGTAGCATGAGCCAACAGGCACGTGCTTTGCTATAAACACGCACTTTTCTGTCTGTTACAGAAGTCCTGGGTGCCAATCCGATCATCATCCCACGTTTGTTAATGCGTTACCGGGATGATACAGGCTACTGGGAACGGGAATTTTTCATGCTACCTGGCATATATACAAAGACAACACAAAGCGAGGAAACTTGACAATGAGGACAAGACCTGTCCTCTTGAAACCTTCCAGTTTCTCAACATCTACAAAAAAAAAAAAAAAAAGAAATCAAAACTGGAGTAGAGCTGGCAAATATGCAGAGGTGGAGCAGGGTACGGTCTGGAGGACAGAGCTGTTTGTGGATTCCTCAGCGGAGATGGCAGCATGCCTTTTCTCAATCTTAGCCCACTGCAATTACTCCTGACTGCAAAACCCCGACCAGAGGAACCCCAAAAAGCCAGAGCCACTTTCGGGGTGGGGATGCTAACCTGCGTTCCCACCCAAGGAGGCAAAGGAACAGAGTTACTACCTCCTATGACACAGTACACCCACAAACAGGCTTAACGTGATTTGCTTGGAAAGCCACGTATTTAACATAACAGTTACATTTTGGCAGCAAAAAAAGTTGGCAACGTGAACATAGGTTGATCTTACGCTTCTGTACTTACTCATAACGATCTTCACTGGTTGCATGATCTTTGCCTACTTGTTTGCACTGCTTCGCCTCTTTTACAGGAGCAGAAGAGACGACATTCACCACTGCTGCTTTGCAATTCTCTCTTTTCAGCTGAAGGTGTCTGAAATGTCAGCGTGGGATCCCACCCACACCCATCGCTGCCCAACTCCATTTTGGCCAGCAACACTTGCGCGTCTCCACCCTGCTTTGCAGTTTCTCCGGCGCGACAGATTAGCTTAAAGAAGAGCTCATGCTGTCCTAGCACCCGTCCTTCAGCATGGAGATGATCAGAGGTGGGCTCTGAGGGACGGGATAACCTTCGCCATCCCCCGGCAGCTTTCTGCTCTGGCTCAGCGTGCAGCAGGCTGGGCAGCGCCACAGTGCCCCAGGCAAAGCTCCAGCTGTTCGTCCTGCACGCTTGTAGGGGGGACTGAAGTGACGAATACCTGTCACACCACCCTGTATGCTCTCCCAGATGTGCTCTGAGTGTTTTGCGTGCCTTTTTCCTCTCTGACATGCACTGTCATCACGCAACTAATACTGGTGTGATTTCCCAATTTATCAGGCAACGCAGGAGCAGCACGCAGGGCTGCTGACTTCCGACAACTGCCACAAGCGTGACAGCAGCATTTGACTATCAGCCGCGAGGTCAACTGGCTTCCTGTTGGCCAAATCTGATCCTTCATACCATACAAACCTCCAGAAGGACTCCCTCAGCTTATGTTTTTTAATGTAAACCTTTTGCAAAGCTACAGGAACTTGAGACTTGCTTGAGCCAGCTGACTGTGCTTCTGCTGGGTCCCTGCCACGAGAACAGAAGCGCTGCACTAATGAGAGTAAGTTCCCAAGTGCTCCAACAGAGTTACAAGTGAATGTGTTTCTCCAGGTCTCCTGCTCCACAGCTGACCTCCATCAGGCATCTCCCACTCAAGGGTCTGTGGTACCTGCGAGCAACAAGGCGAGGGAGCCCGCCGGCACGGCCAGGCGCCCCTACAGCCACCGGGACCTGCCTGAAGCAACTAGAAGGCAGACAGACAGACAAGCGTTCAGCTCCATGCTAAGGAACGAGGTGGCACGAAAGGATCGCTTTGATCCCTTTGCAGGTTGACAGAGCCCTAAGCATATCCGTGGTTGCTTCTGTCTGCTTCTGTCTCTGGTAAATGTTTAATACAAGAAAAGCAGGGTGATGGGTACAAAACCGGCAGAGCCCACGTTGCGCTCCAGAGCGCTGACTGGCAGGTTGCAGGGCTGGTGCAGTCCCAGTCCCTCCCAGTTCTACCAACAAATAGATTCTGAAAAAAACATCCCGTATTCCTCCTATCGCCAAAAATGGGAAACTCGTAGCAGCCTTCCCTCGACAATCCTCGCAGGGGAGGGTGGTGAGTGGGTTCTGCTGAGCTATCAGGACCAACACCATTTGAGTGTTTATGAGTGATGTGATTAAAGCTCAAGGCAGCAGGTAAGGGGGCTGTGGGAGGGGAGTAGCTAGGATTTACATCAAGTTTTGCGAGCGCTCAAAAGAGATCTGACAGATGACTACACTTCCCTCCACCCCCAGGCTTCTGGGGGCGAGCCACCGCTGAGTCAAAGGCTCTGGTCCGAGGTGAGTGTGACCACGCTCAGCTGAGCTGGACCAGCATCATCATCCTTCCCGACTCATCCAGCAACCTCATCTCGAGAGCTAATTCCGTTCCTTGGGTTCATGAATTATTGATCTCTGCCGCTGTATCAATAACAGGCAGGCAAAGCAGATCACAGACACTCTACATGCCGCAAAAAGGAGAAAGCAACACAGGAAAACTCGGTACAAGCAGAGAGAAGTGTCTCATTTGACAAATTTCAGTTTAGTTGTGTATTTCCACCAATGCCCTTCATCCATATCGTTATCCCCATTATTTTATATCAGCTCCGTGCTTTTAATTCTAACTTTATCTGGAAAATATTTCTGAGAACAGTCTTTGTTCACCACCCACCACTGCAAGGCTGTTGCCAGCTCCCATAGTGGTATCGCAGACAGCATGTGCCAGATGAAGAGAATGGCATGTACCTGTCACTCTTTGTAAGAGCAGCTATTTCTGGCTTGGATTTACATGCACAGCCTTCTGCATATTGCTTGAAATCTCCATTTTATAGAGGAATCTGATGTTACCTGAATGCTGACAGCAAGCGGGCAGCACCAGGGTGTCCATGGCTTGTGTTGGAAAGGGCTAACGACAATGCTTAGCTCACGGCTCATTTCTTCCTAGATTTAATTAGCGCAAAAGGCTTTAGTCTTCACACTTGCAAAAAGGTATCTTCCATCTTAAACTAGGGATAATAAGGGTGGTAGAGCTAAATCTCCAATCAATTTAGAGGCACCGCGACGCTGAATAAGAACTGATGAGAAACTAAATAAAAATGCTCTTTTGTGCTCAGACCTGTTACGCTCAGACGCTGCGATTCTCTTTTGCACTTCAGAGCTCCAGCACAACAGCCTGTCCTGGGGAAGCTTTTTGGACGAGACTTTTTGATGTACCTTCCCGAAATGTGGCCTGGAATGGGCTAAATACCGCACAGAGAACCACAACTGCTCACCCACGCCTGTTCAAAGAAGGCAGAGGAATCAATCTACTGCAAACGGCGCAAGGGAAAGGGAAAACAAGCAAAGGAAAAATCTGGGTTTGTATTTCGGCGTGTGCAAAGAGCGCAGAAGGGATCAAACCTGGCAAAAATCTAAAATACTTTAAAGCTACCTCTGTATAGCAGCGGCAAAATTCCTTGCTGACAGGAAAACATGATTTCAGATTATCTACTTTAAGTGTACGGTAGATGCAAACTAACAGCTTTATTTCTATCCTGCCTAAATTAGGTTACAAACAGGGCAACTAACAACTCAACTGATCTAGGGGAAAAAAGTACCAGTTTTGTATCAACAGAACATAAATTATTGCAGGAAGCTGTACTGGACTCTGACAGAAACACGAGCACTCACAATAGGATGTTTTTTTTTTCCCCTGCCTGAACACATTTTTCCATGTAGAGAAGCACGGTTCACTTGGTTTACATGTGATCGCTTTTTTCTACGGGAGATACTTAACGAGAGAGCTGCTTAACGAGGTGCCACGTCCAGCACTGTTAAGTCCCAGCTCTCCTCTCCCCGCACACCGTACCGATGCACCCTCAGGATGCTGACGCAGGGCAGAACAGTCAAGGGGCAGATAGGTGTTAACGTCCCCAGACCCAAGGACAAGAGTGCCTTAGGAGACAACGCAGAGCTCGGGCACAAGGAATAAGCTTGTGACTCCTGCTCTGCCTGCCTGGAGGCGGCTGACAGACACCTGCAAGGACCAAAGGGCCACGCTGAAACTGTGGCTCATCCCGGGGCTGAGCCACCACTGCAGCGGGGCGCACCGACGTGCTGCCTAACTCGGCCCCTGCCAGCCCAGGTGGAAGTCACATCGGAGGCTCAGCCTTCCCAGGCACTATAATGCTGCAAAATGAGAACAGATGACGTTATTTTACACTTAGGCGTCACTTAAAGCCTTTCTGATGCCCAGTAAAAGAGTCTGCAGCCCCCAGAGCAAATGCTGAAAGCACGAACAGCAACAGCTGAGACAACAGGAGCTCCTTCTGCCGTGTCTCACCGCTCTCCATCACCACTGTCCAGCTGAGGCACCGCAGCCGCAAAGCCCACCCTCGCCCCTGCTGCAACACCGGCTACCGCACAGCCCACGACAGCCTGACGGCAAACTCCTCCTGCTGGAGCTCCCGGTGACACCCAGACGTGACCCCAACGCTGCCAGGGTGCCCGGCGTCTCCGCGTGCGCAGGCCAAGCTCCCGAGAGCCGTGCTGCTCTGCATCGACTGGAAAACTTCCCCACGCCAATCCACAGGGGAACTGCCCGCTGCGGGGTGGGGAGACACAGCAGCCCCTGCTAGATGCCTGACCGCGTGGGGAAGCGCTTTGCTTGAAGCACACACCCCGTTATAGACGGTGGAAACAACACCCCCCCCCCCCCCCCGCTAACCACTGACTTACAGCTAAGAACAGTCGCAGCTGGCAGCCAGAGCGCTGCGAGGAAAGGTGGCGTCTGCGGGGAACGCGAAGGAGCCGGCGCGAGCACTTCCATGGGCTTCCCTGGGAGAGACCGCGCGGCAGGACCACAGAGCTAGCACAGGCAGTACTCACAGGCGTCTCCACCCGCGGCACGCTGTGCAACCCTTTAACGATGGAAAGGGTGAAGATGCATTTTTTCATCCTACAGCTAAATATTAGTAATAATACAACCCTGAAAAGGCCAAGATGTCCATGCTACAAAACTAGGAAAACCCTCTCAGAATAGATTCCCACTTTACAGAGCTCGCCCAACTGTGCGTCCACCCGCGCTCAATCCCGTGGCTGACGTGCTGCCCCGCAGGGCACCGTGTCGGCTCCTGTTTCAAGGACCCTGCACACGTGTGTCATCTGCCAAACTCACCCCCAGATGTAGCGCTTGGCTTGTCACCCCGGACAGCACAGCTGAGCAATGGCGTGTGATGCGCTGCCTTCGAGGTGCCGGTGTCCTTGGCCACGTCCCACCGGCAAAATACAGCAAAGACAGCAAATACAGCAAGAGACCCCAAAGCAAGAGTGACTTGGTGCGGGCACTGCTGCCTCCTTGCCCTTCCCTCACTTTCCTTACGGGTGCTCGTGTTGTCACCAGACGTCATCAGCAAAATGAAACCACAGATGTTAAAAATACCCAAAACAACAGAACAAACACCCCTTCAATAGACAAGGCGAGAGATGACATTAGCAGCGCTGGGACCGTGCAGATGACTGGCTAATACAATCACTGCAAGTAGAATTTCACGTTCCTTCAATTTCCACTTGGGCAAGTGCCTTCAAAAAGTTCCCACCATAGGAAAAGTAATGAATTCTAGTTTTCTTAGTACAGTAATAATTCTTTGCTCCATTTCCACAAGAGCTACTTCTCTTTAGTAACGGCTATAAACTCTGATCCTTACCAGAATTCACCGGCTCGCCCGCACCAGCTTCATTTCAGGATGAAAGCTGCAAAGGTGAAAAGAGTTTCCCAACTGAAATTGTGAGACCAGCCTCAAAAATAGCACCGCGTTAACTCCGGTAGTCAGTGAAAAGCCTTAAAAGGAATTTACTTTATGTGAACTCTTTGAATCAAATGACTTCACGTTTTATCACCTCCAGTAAGACCGAACAGCAATAGAAAAATCTTTCAAATGCAGTAAAATAAAAGTTCAGAGTGAGATTCTGGATGATTTTTAGTGCTCTTCATTTGAGTCAGATGTTCCAATACTGGAGCTGGAACATCTCTGAAGTAATTGCAAGCGTTTTCCCTCCCTTTTTAAAAAACAGAAGGTGGAAACACTGAGGTCAAGCAAACAGTACAAGGCAGCGTTACACCAAGGACCATTTACTTTCTGTATCTTTAATAGATTTTAACTACAAAAATAACAGTAGTGTCTAAAAGTGCTGTGCCTACAGGAATCGCACGCTGAGTTACAGCAGGGCAACAGGTGATGCTGGCATGGCCCAAGCGCGTCCCTCTCCTGCTGGCGGCGGCACTTTCCGTGTGGGTTTTCCTGTTCCCCACAGAACTGGCTCCCACCTTCCCGGAAAGCCCAAAGGCGGTGCAGAGGGGCACCCCTGCCGCGCCTCGGCTGCTCACAACACGTGTATTTCTTATATTATACGACACCAGAAACAGTCGGAACCTACTGTACGGCTAGGAGGTACTTCTGAAGGCCAGGGACTCTACGATTTTTTTAAAGGAGGTAAGATTTTTTTTTTAGGATTTTTTAAAGGTAAGATGTGCTTTTACAACACTCATCTGCACGGATGCAGCAGCCGGCACGTGGGGCAGCCTGGTACCCAGCACTGCTGCCCACCCCGACGCTGCCCCGCTCCCGTAGCTGCCAGCACCGGGAACGCCAGCAGCTCCCGCAGGGCTATTCAATGCTTTCTGCTGCTCCAGCTGGGACTGCTCTTCCAGCCCTCAACACCGCAAAACACTGACGAGCTGGAAAAGGAATCACCCACCAGTTCGGAACTTGAGGACGGCAACAACAAAACCAAAAAACCGAGCCCAACTTTCGGCTGCCGAGGCGAGCGCGGTGCCGAGCCATGTAGAAGCGCCGCACGGGGGATGCCGAGGCTGTTGCCTCCCCCCTTCCCACAGGCAGAGCGCCCACCGGGCAGGCCACGCACACACAGCCCCCAACTAGGCTTGAGCTTTCCTTCCCCTAGAGAAGCCAAAAATCGGATTCCGGGGTGAGAAAACAGGGGTACAGGCGCAGCCGCCCCACCGTGGCGAGCATCCCCCCACGCCGGGCGGCACCAGGAGGGCTTTCAAAGGGATACGCTGGGTGAAACCGCTGCTTTCTATATGAGGCTGACCCAGTCTGCAGGGATATTACGTGCAAATTGTCTGGTTAGAATAATAAATAGCAGGTTCGCTTTATAATGTCAGATGCGCACAACGCGTTCATTTGTGATCCAAGCCTCCGATTTAAAGGAGAAAGAAAGGATCCTCGCCTGCCTGGAGATAAACTTAAGTAAATAATGTTTGCCATCAACTCCAAATGAAGAATGACAGTTAAATTTTATAATCATCTTCACAGCTCCAGGACTTACTTTATATTTTCTCAGGCTCATGACCCAGGGGTTGTCATAGCAACTAGGAAATCCTACCTTATCAGCCTCTTACATTTACATTCCTTACGGCTGCTTCCCTTTATGAATTAAATCCATCACGGTCTTCTATTCTCCAAATAAGAAGTTCTTAGGATTATCTCGCAGAAACAAGGATCAAATGCTTTGATTGAAACACTATGCAAAAGCTAATTCACTGGTGGTTTTCTTTAAGGGAAGATTGACTGTGCTACAAATAAATGGCTCCCATCCAAGTTTGCAGTTGGCAGCCTTCTCACCAAAAAAAGTTGGGAGAGCAAACACGGATTGTGCAGTATGTTCATGGTGGTCAAAAACATCACTACATCTGGGCAGCAAGAGCAGCATCTGCCTGGCCAAGAGGTCTGCAGGTCAAGAGCTTCCACAGGGCACCAATAAGGTGACCCTAAGCACGAGTTTGCGTGCAACAGTAATTAGGCTATTATAACCGACAGTGCAATTAGACCTATGCAAATCATCCCGTTTGCAGTCAGGGCTACGGCCAGAGGGAGCAGGTGCTGAGTCCGAACAGCATCACTGCGGGGCAGGCAGGGCTGGAGCCGGGGAAAGCTCTGCCGTGCACACAGATGAGCGGTGAAGCTGTGAAAGAGGGTAAATCCTGTATGTGTCCAAGTCTGTGTCACCTTTAATACATAAAACCTCAGCTGTAGAGTTACCTAAGCAGACCTTCCAATTCAGCTTGTTATCTCCTGTACCTTGACTGGTTTATGTAGATTAAAAAAAAAAAAAATAAAAAAAATGTTGAGGAATTAGACAGCTGCTTTCTCAAGCATGAGGAAGAGGAATCCCTGAAATGCAATTAGCTGCCAGGCGGTCCAGCCCTGGGGCTCAGCACCCCATCGGCCAGGTAAGCAGGCGCATGCCTGGCCGCTGCTCAGAGGCGACTCAACCTCTGTGTTTAACACACAGAAAGCAACACAAATTCAGTGCTCCAAAGAAAGAAAGCAAAAGAAACCACCAAATAAACAGATGTCCATCAAGCACAGGGATGACTTTGGGACGTTTACCAGAGCCCCTACATTCAAGCACCATGCGTCAAGGATTGCAGATTCATCGCGCACGTACGTTGGCTTACGGATGCCAAGCCAGCCAGCCTGGGTACCCGTTTAGTTGAGCTAAACACGCAACCAAGTACAGCACTTGTGTTCAAAGGCAAGATGTCATTAGGAAACAGCAGAAAGTCTCATTATGCAGACTGGGGGAGAGGAGGGGGAGACCATTTAATTGTTTAAATTCGATTCTTCTGCAGTCGATGGTCCCAGAGTCAGAGCATAGTTAAGTATTCAGAGCGGCAGCAATAACAACGCTCATCTCTGTCCTAAACAATACGGAAATAAAATAAACTTTAATTCCCAGAATGTTTTCTGCAGGAGTCTTTTGATTAACAGAACTCTTATAAACTGTAATGAATTTCATAAAGGCAACTCTACAGTTACAGACCTACAGGCATCAAGAGTTTAATTTAGTTAATGTACTTTTTATTCATTATTGGTCCTCCACAAGAAGCTGATCACCAACTTGCAGAGTGCATTGCTTAATTATCCATGCTGCACTTCTTAAAATGAGAACTATTTAAGTTGTCTGTCAATACGGCACGCAGGGCAGCGGCTGTGATCGATTGATGCAGTGAGAGCAATGCAGCTGGAATGCCAAAGACCAGCAGCAGCACCACACTGTTGCATTGAAAGACTTGGGGAGTATGTGTGAAGCAAAACAATTGGGAACTCCTCTCAAAGACTTAAAATCCTTTCCAATCCCATCTCCTGCATTTACAGATAGGGAGCAGACTCCGGAATTCCTCTTGCATGCACTGTGTGTCTTAGCCGCAGTGCAAACGGCTCCTGAGCATCTTGTCCGGGCAGCTTCAAGCCAGAAGTCATTATGATTTTTGCTTTACCTCCTTCCTCCATATTGCTATAGGGAGGGCAACGGAGATGCACATCCCAGTCCCCTGACAGCTCCCTCTGTCCCCCAGGACACGTGTGCCAAAACCAGAACTGGTCCCTCAAGAGCGCGCTGCACACCTGGGGAAGCCGAGGTTTAGAATAGTGCACGGCTGCACCAGCCCTGCCTCCAAGTCAGCAACTCAATACATGTGAACTTCGGTTCCCTTGACAAAGTGAACGCAGACAAAAGCTGCATTTGCAAGGAGAGAAAGCCCTGGGAAGCCTAGGGCCAACCGAGGGTGTCGTTCTGCAGAGATCCCCCTCTCTGGACTGAAATCCTGCCCGCTGACATCTTGATCAGCTGCAGGGTCTGGCCACCTTATTTCTCCCTTCGCAGCAACAGAGGCAACACTGTGTTTCAGGGAAAGCTACGACAGCCTGAGAGGTGGCACGCAGAGCCACATCTGCAGGGACAGTGTGCAGTAACCTGCTTTGGTGCGAGACGAGGGTGACCTGGCCTGGAGAAGGCACGGCCGGGACCTGGCGAGGCTCCGCTCGCTGCATCCCCGGGCACCGCACCTGCCAGCGCCAGCCCTCCTCGGCGCGCCTTTACTGAAATATTCAAAATCAGCGGATCAATAATTCATTATATAATATGATAAAAGGTAATCCACTGTTTGAAGTCAAAGCTTAAACAAACTCCAGTTACAGCACCGCGAGGTCTTACAGATTTCAAGATACTCAGTGCAATGGTGAGAGGCAGGAAGATGCGGTCGGAAGGGGATGGATATGTCCCTGCTCCAAAACTTCCCAGTCCCTGGTGGAATGGAAACCATGTACAGCTACAACCTAAGCCAGGAGCCCTTTGCAAAGGGACGTTAATTCAATATTAAGTAACATAAGTCAATATTCGTGTTTCCCCTTTCATCCTTTCAGCCAACATCAACTAATACGAACGGTAATGACATGTCACCCGTGACCTCTTAAACACGCTCCTTATGTTAGCAGTTTAATGTTTATTCTCCCCTTCAAGCAGATGACTCAAGTTGAGTGAAAATTTACTTTGGGCAAAGGAATACCTACATGGCATCAGTGCAGCCCTCCACAAGAGCAGAGGCACCTCTAATGCCCCTTTCTAAGACTCTATGCCAGGATTTGACAGAAACGAGCACTTTGCTTTAACAGCCCAGGCTGGAACCAGGCGTGTGGAGCAGGAACACGGGGAGCTGCTCTCAAGGGCATCGGACCAGCTTTGCCACTGGTTCAGAGCGCTTGCCCGAGGTGTGTCAGAGCTGGAAGTACAAATGCAGCTGCAGGACACTGAACTTCTAAACTTGTAAGAGGCAAACGTAGCCTGCGATTTCTTGTGCTCCTCGTCTGCCTCGAGCCTTTTGGAACTGCTTAAAGAGATAAGTACCTAAACAGAAAACGTATCTACATTCACAAACACCTCATTGGCACAGTAAGTGCCAACTGTGAGATGCATGTGAAAGGCAAAATCAAGTATCCCTGCCTTCTCCAACATCCACCGAGCATCACGAATTCTTTTGCAAAGCCAGACGACACAATAGCAGCTTGTTCTTTGCCTAAAAGGCCACAACAGCGCACAAGAAACCCTGCTGATACTTAAAAGGCACGGATCCAAGGTCAGCCAGGCTCAGCGCCAAGGCTCCAGCAATAAACCATCAGATCTGCTCTGAAGTGGGGAAAGTAAAAGACCTTTTAATTGTAGAGCTCTAGAAGTCTTTCATATTAATTTAATGTTCACCTTGAAAAGCGAGCTTTCTTCAGACCCTCGGCAGAGCACGGAGGACGAGGGAGACCACCTTCAGGAAGGCGGAATGCTTTTCCCCAACACTTAACCGCATGATAATCAAGATAATAACAGAAAGGCGACAAAAGTCGACATCCCAAAGCCAGCCACCTGAGGCTCCTACGAGCCTGACCATGCCCTCAGACCCTGCCCCACGGGCTCCCACGAGTGGCACCAAATCCGCACCTGAAGATCTATAGGTGCTACAAAGACAGTTGCTGTGGGAGAGACGTCATTCGTAAATTGAGTGAGAAAGTTCATTAAATGATAAAAATTCCAGCCATGCTACCAGGATGTAAATTGCATTCATACCCGGAGCTGACATCTTAAACAGTTTAATTTAGGTACAGCTCTTAGCAGCGTTGGGTGTCTGCAACAGAAACAGATGCCTTGAATCATTTCAAAGTATGCTCCTGTCAGAAATGTCCTTTCTGACACCAAAATCAATTTCCTTCTCCTTTACTAACTACTTTTCCAAAAATAGATCAGGAAAAAGTTGCCTCAATTTTATCCTTTGTGAGTGGTGCAAAACGTGCTTTTAAGCTTTAAGGAAGAAGATGGTAGCGTGCAACACATGCAACTGCGGTAATTAGTACTGTTTTGATAGAGCAACTGGCAATAAGAATGAACCTGATCCATCTTCATTATGGAGATCTATAAAACCTTTGACAAGCCTCGTATAAAAGCCAGACAGGCTGCTTCCTCGCATTTACGCCGGCGCTTCTGCACAAGACGGCACGAACCACGGCGGCTCTGGAAATGGCACCGGCAGAGCGCAGCCCCGCGAGCCCTGCCCTGCCTCTCCCCCTCCCCACACGCTTCACAGAGCCCCGTTTGAGCAAACAGAACGTACAGGACCTGAATTATTTCACGCTGATGGTCAAACAAATGCCTCAGCAGTGGCAAAGACTTTGCTGTGCATATTTAAGCAGGCACTGCACATCGTGCCTTTTCAGTACATGTGCAAATGCAATTAAAGCAGAAGGCACAGCTACCCAGCCATGCAGCTGGTAAAACCCCATCCAGGTAACATCCCTCCATCTCTAAAACGACACAGCAGCAAACAATGTTTTCTCGTTAGGCAACAGGACTGCTTTTAACATGGAAGCCCTGTCCTGCCCGGACTGCTGCGGAGTAAAGGAATTTGAAGTAGTGCTGGTTTTCCCCCTACAATGATGATCTTTACGGTTTTTCCAACCTAAATGACGATTCTGTGAAATACAAAATGGGACACTCGATGCAGTTTGGTTTCCAGCTGGTACCTGGGACCTCACCCGCCAGGCCAAGCAGCCCCCCTTCCCGCTCGGCTTTGTTAGATCCGCAATCCGCCCCGCGCCCACCTCTCCCACCAGCTCCCTCACCTTTGCTCCCGGCAGGAGGGGGATACGATCCCCACCTCCTGGGTGGAAGCACTCTAACAGCTATCCATAAAGAAGCATCACCCAGGAACCCGGCGTTCTTCTTGCTAACATGACACTGAAACGCTGGAAGAGTGATCTGGTCCCTGGAATTCTTGGGAAAGCCGCCCCCATTGTAGGGAAAATGAGACACACACACCCCCAACCCTTCTCTCAGCCAGAAAATCCGCTCCTGAGCCCACACAAAGGGCTGAGGAGAATAAATAACAGGGCATTGGGTCACACAGAAAACATGGAAGGCTCCTGAAAACAACTTGCCTAGTAATGCCAGCATTGGCATCAGTGCTGTACTGCCTTCAGCAGAGCCCTTGGCGATCCTCAGCCCGCAGACGACGTGCCTATCGCTGGCTGCCTCATCCAGAGCTTTAAAATGCTTGGGTAGTTTAACTTTTGCCCCTGAACACATAAAAAGACTTTCAAGACTGCTTACCTACAAACAAACACACCATGCCAGACTTTACGGTCAACAGCTACGTGTACACTAAAACATGCAAACACATCAACATTTTCCACTTTTTTTTTTTTTTAAATCCTGTACAACAGAAAAACCTGTAATGGCTTGTGTTCTCAAAGGAAAACCTGATGCAGAAAAGCAAGCTTGAAACAAGCTACAAAAATATAGCCCGAAAAAGCTCATATTCCTGAAAAATGGATTCAGAGGTTCACAGCTGAACCATGAATCAGCTGGGTAAGGGCATCTGCATATCAAATTAACATGGTTGGAGAAAAAAGGGGCCTTCAGCAGCCATAAGCAACCGCGTTCACCATCATATTTTAAGTTTATTTTTCCTTGTCTGACCAGTTCCCATAGGGCAGAAGGCTAATGATGGCACTTCATCACGAGCAGCAGCGGGTATTTACATCCATCCTGCGAGCGTGACAGCTGTGTCACCGAGTCCCCAACCATCTCCACCACCCGAACCAATTGTCTGGTGCGAAGCTGCAGGATGGAGTGCCCTGCAGTCATTATTCACCAAGCACTTTCATTAACAAACTGCCCTTAATTACAGCGGTAATTGCAAAATTATTTCATAGCAGCAATTATTCTTCTCAGCCCAATCCAGGCTAGTTAAGTGGGACATTGTCTCTGAAAATGGCATCAAGCCAACTCATCTACAGCCACGAACGTGCATTGTGTTGCACAGTTCCGAGACGGTGCAGCCGGAGCAGCAGCCGGAGCAGCAGCCGGGGGAAGCGCTCCCCACGGACACCAGGGATCCAGCGCCAGCGGGGACCGCGTCCCGCCTCAGGCGACTGCCCCGTGACCAGGGGTAATGGGAAACGGCTCGTTAAGTGAACCGAAAGGTCAAGCAGGGACAAAGGCCCTTCCAACACCAAATGCCATGGTTTCTTGTGTAACTGTTGATTTTTCAAAGTTCAGATTTGAAGTACGATCCCGGATCTTGGGGTTTTGACAGATTGAGACAAACGGGTGATTTTCCCCGCAAAGACTACAGCTATGCTAAAAACCCCTCATAGATCATCCTTATAACAACTCTACAGCCAGTAAGTGAATCTATTTCATTTTGATCATTTCAAATACTCCATTAATGAGAAAAATTGAGGCGTATTAGTCACCGATCTAAAATACTGTGCAAGTTCAGCGCCAGGCTGCGAGCGATTCACAACTCTGACGGTGCTGGGGGCAAGAAAGGGGAAGGTTCCGACACGCCAGCGGGAGAAACTGCAAGTCAAGTCCGTCACCTGGCACTCTGCTCCAAGAGCCAGACTAGCCAGATTTGCCCAATCAATTCCATGCTCTTCCTTGCTTTTGCTGCTTTTTAACGTCCTCTGGAATAAATACGGTAGTTGCAAGTGAGAAACACCGGAGTGTAGCAAATGTCACAGAAAGTTCTCATGTAGTTGGTGGGGGAAGGAATCAAACGGCAAATGAACCTGCTACGGATTTGGCTGCTTTTGGTTTCCTGAGTCCGAGTGCCTGCACACCAGCCGTGTTACAACGCATATTTAATGTCTGACCCTGCTTCACGCACGTCAGCTCCGGTGGTTTGGTCGTGCCGGCTGCGCAGAGCGGGAGCTGGCCGTTGCGTGCGTCCCCCGGCCGCTGCGCTTCTCTGCCTCTCCTCGCTGCGCTGGGAGCAACGCAGTCTCGTCAGACCAGTAATTCCTACAGCACGACCTTTCTAAACAGTGAAAGCTGGGGTATTTTTTTTTTTTAATCTGTACCGTTGTGGAAATTCTAGGGTAATTTATTTGTCAATTTTATTAGAAGAACGCATCAAAGACTCACCTCCGCTCAGGGCAGTTAATAGAACAAGAATATTTCCCTGCAGAATTTCCTACTCAAACATTGCGGAGGAACGTGAAGGGGAAGCAGATGATTCCATTCTCGCATACGGGCAGCTGGGCCGAACAAGGTGGCAGTTTGTCCAGCATTGCCCAAACTTGGCCAAACGGGACCAACACATTGGCACCCACTTCATGCAACGCTGCAGAAAGCGCAGAGGCGCAGATGCCGCTTAATAGCGCAACCGATGACAGACACCTAGCTGCAGACACATGTTCTCCGAGATATCAAATATTTCAAGTTACAATACGCTTAGAACCGTGGTGTTACTGCACTTTCAGTCAAACTGGAGACATTCAATAATCACCCAGAAAAGCACCATCTGTTATGCCTTATTGCTTAATTAAACTAAAATACAGAACTCCTTAATTCTCACAGCTCATAAAGATAAAGGTCATCACACAGCTTTACTGTCAGGTAGCCTGTACATAAAATGCGGAGGCTGGAATTTCTTTCACCCAGACATCACTCAAGCACCGCGCCGTCCGCCCGACATGCAGAAACGTGGCTCCAGCAGCGCGACGCCGGATCGATGGCGTGACTTTTGGACTGGCAGCTGGAGCGAGCAGACTGCAAAGCTCGAGACATCGTCCACTCCTCTGGCACGTGCGTGCCGCCAGCGAGCCTCGACACAGCCACGGTGGGCATAAAAAGCTTTTCCCCAGGCTACCCAGCTGGTTGTCAACCCGTTGATTTGCACGCAACTGCAACTCCAATATTCGAAGTTGCCCATGCTCCAGTGCACTACATCCTACAAGCCCTCCGTATGGGGACATGCCCAAAGGAGATCTGTTATACTGAAAAGTTATCCTGGTGTTCCTGTTGGAACAACTTATGTGCACCCCAACAGGAGTGACTGGTCCAACACAGCGGTGGAGGCGGGTGGAAACCAAGCGGAGCTGCTCACAGTTTTGGGAATGAAGCAGGAACCGAGAGGTTCCCTACAGAGAAGGCAGAGGAGTCATCTGCACTTTGTTACCTTTCTCTTCTGCATTCACATACTGGGGAAAGGGAACTGAACTGTAAATACGGAACATGATGGAACCGGCACGACTTCACCTGAGCCGAGCCTGACCGCAGCACGCCGGCACCACCACCTCCCCTCGCCCAGCTCAGCTTCCCCAGCGCTGCTCCAGGACGGACAGGGAGGGTCCGGTGTGTCCCGTCAGTAATCTGTAAGGGATTTCCAAGCACTTTTGCTCCTCTGAAGCCCCTGCCTGGTGTGACAGATGTGAACAACCAACCCCGGTCCACTTCTCCCTCGCAGGGGCAGCAGACTGAGCCTGCTCCTGCGCCTGCCAACTGCTCCAGCCGGACCACGCTCAGCACCCCACCTTCCCCAAAGCTGCTCTTTTGCCAAACCCTCCAGCACCACTACTGTCCCCCTCAGAACTATGTGCTTTGCCTTTCAGCCACGAACCCCGGCAGAAGCCTTACTCATGCCAAGCAAAATTCAATTACTAGCTTGTCAGCTTTTGCCTGTTTTCTTTTCGAGGCTTGGGTTACAAGAAAAGTGAATTAAAACCTGTCTAACGGGTAAGAAGTCTTCAGACCGCTGCGGCACCTTTCAGAAGCACATCCAAGTCCTTTACGCAGCAACGGAGACTGACAAGATGCTTTACGGAGCTCCTCTGAAAGACGAGGACTAACAGACAATATTGTGTGATTACGGATTTGTTGGTGTGGGTTTTTTCTTGCTTTCTGCTTCCTGTAGGTGGAGGCAAACTCCTTGCTGAAAAGAGGAGGATGTGGAGCCGAAAGGTACCTGCAGCAGCTGCCAGGGAAGTGCCAGCGCATCCTTCTTGCGCCGACGACTTCTCCTGCAGAAGAGCACCTCGCTGGTGCTGCCGTGGCCACACACTCGCTCCGCAGCGAGCCCCCAGCGCAGGAGCTCCCCCCAGCCCCACGCACGATGATTAACAGACCCCGGCGAGGCGCTTACCCAAAGCACTCGCTGCAGGAGACCTCACGTGGTGTTTCTGCCTCGCAAGCCCGTGGGCCATCATGGCATCTGGGCGGATGCTGTTTACCCGCTCACCCCGTGGCCTCCCTGAGCGCTGCCATCCCGTTCAGGGGTGTCCTGCCCGCGCTCCCACGGCGCCTGGCGCAGACGTCCCATCCACCGGCCCCATCCTGTGCCCAGGCAGAGCTGCAGCACCTGGGGATAACGGGCTGATGCTTAACAGACAAGGTGCTGACGCACGGGTATTGCCAAATCCCTGGTGCCGGGGGCTCCTTTCCCCTTAAAGCCATTAAGCTGACTGTGAGCACAGCCACCGCACTCTAATGAGCTGCCTAACCTTGCCCCTCTTCTCCACCCAGGCTTTAAAATTTAAAGCTCCAGCTAGCTCAACATGAATAGATGAGCAAGAACATCACACTGCTCTCAGTGTAGGTGCAGTGCTTTATATCTTCATTAATATTTCAGTTTCTCCCATCTCCTCCTCCTCCTCCTCCTCCTGCAACTGCCCTCATTTTATTTATATCTGCAGGATACCACTCTTAGTTCTTCCGAGTTCTTGTTTGCTTGGAAAAACACTCCCAGTCATGGGACTGCACAATCTCCATGAAGCAAGCCCTCCCCCTTTAGCTGGGGCAAGCTGCACTAATTGCTCCCCACCCCGTTAAGAGGTATACTACGGGTCAGCACAGCCCTTGGCCTTGCCTGCTCCTTCAGCCTCGGCCACCCGGGCTGGTGCATCGCCCTGAATTTCGGGGAGGAACTGCTTCCCTCCCGGCGCTGCCTCTGTCTTCCAGCACGGGGAAGACTCCTGCCCCCAGAACAGCGGGACCACCACGGCACCGGTATCTCAGCAGGTATCTTCATGCTACGTGTGAGGTGCAGGACACCAACACGCCTACTGAGTGCAGGTCATCCAAGTAAACCGCCGACGGTCACCTGTGCCACCGTTCAGTACTGGGGCATGCCGGGCGGGCTGAGCAACTGAGGCTTCCTGGGCCCATGGTCAGTCAATACTCTTTTGACTGGATTATGAAGAAAATTAAATTATACAAGTATTTCGCTAAATATCTTCTTAAGTCCATTAATATTAATATCAATTCCGCCTCTTCTGTGCCTGGCATTTAAAAATCCATTTTAAAATCTCGAACTAATTTAAGATTTACATCTAGCATACAAATTAGCAAGATTCCCGGCTCTCTATTTTGCCTGGCACCCATATCTGCCCAGTTAGTCTTAGATGTCACTCAGTGACACCTAAAGAAGATGAATATTCAAAGCATGCTCTTGCCTGCAAATGTTTTACAGCTTTCTGGCCACTGAATTTGTTTAAAGCTGCAATTATACTGAACAAACAGTCCCTAGAAGACCAAAGTATTCTATTCATTTGCACGTCACCACCTAACTAGCACAGTGATATGGTTTCAAATTAATATTCAGAATTCTGTACTGAAGAAAATAAATGGTGTTATGCACGGGTGCATGGGTGCGGATGTGTTTGCGTTGCTGTGTGTGTTAGATATAACCTTTAAGGGATACATTAAGGGATGCATACTACCTGGCTGCCACGCGATAGCCTTTCCTTTTTTCTCCTCCTTTACTGGACTGCCTCAGATTTACACGCATCTATTTTATTTATTCCAAGAGCCACTATTCCTGCAGCCATCTCACAAGACACAGAGCTTATTTTTGTGACGGTAACCATCCAGAAGCACAGGAGAAACGAAAAAAAAAAAACCAACAAACCCACAAATAAAAAAAATATCTTTTCTGAACAGCTATCAAACAAATGAAAGACGAGCAGTAAATTAGTACCATTTAAAAACCTGGTTGATCAAGTATGACAACTGGAAGAGCCTTCTCACGCTCTCCGACCTCTGTTTGCCTTCCCAGTCTCCCTTGGAAAAAAAAGAGTCAGTCAGTATTCCCTGGCTGGAGCTATTAAAATATTTCCAGGTAATGTAATTTCCTTTCTGATCTTTAAGTAGTTCTAGTACACGGTGTCATTCTGCTGCTCTCCCATGCACACAGCCCCCCTGTAACAACTCAGACAACTAACGAGCTGCTCCCCCCCTCCCCTCTTATTTACAGAGCCTTTATTAGCAAGTGAGTTGAGTGCCAATCTCTGCAGCACCTCATGGGCTCTTTCCTCCAGGTATCGTAAGTTCTGATTTAATATTATGCCAACCTGCATACCAGTCTTTGTAATAAGATCCAGTCCCCAGCCAATTTAGTGTATTATGGGATAAACCCACCGAGTTTTACTTGAGTTTAGATATGCCATCACTTGGGGAAGCATCACTTATGATGGAAGAACTTACATTTTATGTGTTTTCTGAGTGTGATGCCTACACGGACAGAGGAGGGGACCGCAGGGAGGGCACTCATCCGTTACAGAGACCATGTGTTTCTCACTTCTTTGCACAGGAAAGGAGTCTGTACCAGATGACAACTGAGGGATGCTCAGGATCAATCCATACAGCATGGTGGCAGCCCCCAGCAGATGCTGCAGCCCCACTTGTTGGGAACAGCACGGGGGACCCTGCGGGTACCTCCCTTGCCCAGGCCTGGGGGTACTGGCATCACAGCACCGGCTGAGCCGCCCCTCGGACCACAGCCCATCATGCTGTATTTCAGACTCAGCTTCTCCCTCCACTACTCGGGAAACCACGTGCAGCTCTAGTGCTCAGGCTTCCTCCCTTTTAGCTCTGATGACTCATGAGCTCCTATCAAAATATTTTCTTTATAGCTGGCAAAATCCAAAGCCAAATTTCCCTTCCCTCTTACAAACGAAAGTGTAAGCACTGTAGCCGGGGAGCTACAAGTGTCATTTCTGCTTTTCAACCGAGTCGCTCCTTCCTCATCCATCTCGCCAACTGAAAGGATCATACCATGTACTTTGAAGGGCAGTATCCAGTTAACATCATGCTAAATAACACTTCATTTCACGCAGAAAAAAAGCACACATCAGCAAACCCCACGGACCTCACACCGGTGTTGCCTGGCTTAAAATCAAGCCAGAAGAATACAAACAGCGATACCATGGGAAGAAGCCGGACCCGTCCCCTCAGCTCTGCGCTGAGCACATCCACTAGAACCTTGGCAAAGGAGGAAAGGAGCCAGCCTGGAGAGCGTGGAGCCAGCCAGGATTCAGGGAAGGGATTTATTCCCACCACCACAGCTGGCAACACTTAAGGCATTGCTCTAGACCGACTCATTTCGGTTTCTGAATGTTCTCTCTGCTGCTTCTGTCTGGATCAGCCAAGGAAGGCTCAGCTCTTTGTGTGGCTTGTGCTTTAAACCAAACATCATTATCCGTAGCAGACATGTGGCTAAAAAAGATATTGCTCGAAAAGATACTCAAATAACATTTTGCCATTTGCTTTATCTAACCAGGCACCCCCACGGCCTGCCAGCACAACCTTGCCCCAGAACCGCTTTGTTAAGTGCTACCAAAGCCTCGAGGCGGGCACAGCACGTCGCCGGTGATGCCCGGCGTGGGGACCATCCATCCCCACCAGGACGGTGGCCACGCGGCTCCCTGCTCCACCAGCCCATCCGCCCCGCCAGGGCCATGCTGGGGGATCAACCCCTCTCCGCTGCACCCACCAGATCCTGCAGCTTCATCCGCAGCTCGCTCACACGGCAATAAAAAAAAAAGGAAAGGCAATAAAAAAAAGGCAATCTTTAGCTCTTGGATGATTTGCTCCTCCTATCTAAGCCCACAGCAACAAAAAGCTGCTGACAAAGTTTGTCAGCCGAGTTTCACTTTATAGCACCAACAACATCAGAAACAAATTCTCCGTCTTCTTGTCAAGTTAAATGTTTCAATACCTAACTCGGTGTTCCCAATCTAAAAATTTATGAATTCAATGGGAAGCCCATGTAATATCTTCACTTTATAGCCATCCACTAAGGAAAGAAATTACACCAGCCATTTGTCATTACCGTCATTCCAAAGATAAGTAACAATTGAAATAACTTACCTTAAGAGCTACGGCTACCATAAAAAACAGCTGTATGTGCAGGTTCTACCATGCTATAATAGAAGATCACTTTAATTTGATTACTTGGGAACAAAGTTAATAGAGAACCTAAAAAACAGTGCCATTCATCATGCTGGAGAGCCACGGCTATGTTTTGCTCAAGAATGTTATCAGTGCAGTAGCTAAAAAACGTATCAGTTGTGTAAGAGAATTCAGAGAAGCCGTAATTTTCTTCTGAATAGTAAGTAAAAAGGCAATGAGATCTGGGTCGGGGAAATCAGAGTTTCAATCCTAATTCAAAGTACTACATATATTCCCCCTTTTGTTTCAAAAGCCAAGAGCACAGGTAGTTGTTTTTTGGTTTTTTTTTGTTTTGGTTTTTTTTGTTTGTTTTTTTTTTTTTTTTTAAAAAAAGTAAAAAGCTTAATGGCCCACTGAAATCACCATTATTCAACAAGAAAATGCCCAGTGCATCTCTCAGCTGTGGCACCTGAAACTCTTCAGCCAGGCTTTCAGCAGGCACACAACGTTTCCCGGGGTGGCAGAGGAACTCACCCCCTACACCTCCGCAGACGCAGCTCGACGCCCCTGGCCGGGCTCCCCCGTCTGTTCCAGTGGCCACCGGGAGCATTTCTGGCTCATCCAAGGAACCGGCTGGCCCCCGGCACGTCCCGCTCCGCGGCGGAACGGCTCCGCGCCAGCCTCAACGGCAGCTCAGGGCTGGCCTCGCCTTTGCTTTGCACCGCACATAAAAGTTACGGTATTTACACAGGTGCATTTTATTCCAAGACAGATGCGTGCAAGTTCAAGTGGCTACAGAAGGAGATAACAGGACAGCAGTCTCATTTTTCAGCTGCATATTTAAGCCTAATAATAGAAATGCACGCTTGCCATCTAAGCAGCATTTTAACACTCAAGAGGGCTTAATTTCACAGCCGATGGGGGTTATTTAATCCTGAGATGTCACCAATTTCTCCTTATTAGAAATGCAAACCAACTGGTGCGAGATGAAAGGCTGGAGAACAATGAACAATCAAGTCGCAGCAGAGAGATGGGAGGGCCGACGAGCAGAGACACTGGCTCTTCACTGGCCCCACTGTGCTGGTCAGCTGTGGGGACAGTTCAGCAGGGACTCTTTGGAACGGACCAGCTGCACAAAATCTTTCACAATCCTCCCTGGGACAGAACGAGATGGCCAAAGCCATGCGCATCATCTCAAGATGCTGGAGTTTCCCTTTTCAGTGGTACAAGGGGGAGGTTTGGGCAGCCCGCTCCGCACACCCCGTCCATTTCCAGTGGCGGTGGATCTCTATTCGGAGCAGAGCTTGGAACCATCCAGGGTCAATTAGTTTGCTTGTCCAAACGCAAGTACAAGAATTTAAATCTAATCTTGAGGCTCACGTGCCTTAAAAGGTTCCTTCCGCTGAGGGCTCAGGTTTGAAAAGCCACCACAGCACAGCAAAATAATTGATCCCTGCTCAACCAGCCAGCCAACCATGGGACTGTGTTGGCTGGGGACCACCCGGGGAGGTTCTCGGAGGAGCAGTGAGGACCAGCACACACACAGTCTGCCCGTCCTGCGACAAAGCACTTGCTGCTTGCAGTTACTAGTTAGGAAAGCTGCCGAGGTCAGTAGCTGCACCCTGTCCCAGAAAAAGCCCCTCATGTACACACACACTGGGGGTCTTAAGTAGGATGACAGATGAATGGAGAGTGGGGTGCAGCTTGAGGAGGGGGAGCAGTTTCTCTGCAGATGCACATCTGGAAAGGACTGAAAACAACCTCGAGTCCCCGTCACATCTGGCACCCTTCCCCACTAACAAATACCGAGACACGGTTAAGCCGTGGATGAGCACCTAGAGCAGACCATCACCCTCCCACGGGCGCGCTGCTGCCTCCTTGGCCGTGCCACAGCGAGCCCTCGGTGCGGGGCTGGACGTACCGCGGCTTCCCAGGCTGGCACAGGTCGCCGGTCGGACAGCTGCGCTGCACTTGTGCTAAGGGCTCGCCTAATAAAAAAAATTAGGCTTCTTGTCAGCATTGCTTTGCAAAACTTCATATCTGAAGCGGAAACCAAGGGCAAAACTAATCAAAAGGATACAGACGCTACGCCTGGAACGGGTAGCATGGGGCGAGGAGGAATAGGGGGCTTCGCTCCCTGCTAAATTTAGTCTGATTTTCATCTGCCTTGAAAGTGTCAGCACTCAGCAAGGAACAAAACAAGGTTAAAGAATGTGAAGTTGAAAGCGGATGTCTTCGTGTTTATCTACAAAAGCAGCACAACTTTTAACAGCATCATCCCAAGTGAGTGCGATGCAACTCTAAACTGCAAATTTGCATAATAAATCGCTGCGCTCTGCTCGCCGCTCAGGGCGAGCCTCAGCAGGGCCTCGGCAGCCCACAGCCTCCCCGTGTGCCCCCCGTATCACCAGCCATTTCTTCCTCGGTGCAATCCTCCTGGTGCCTTAACCAAGAGAATCACGCATCCGGCGGCAGTTGGTTTCGTGACCTCCCAGCACAGCCCAAAGGCAGCCGGCGATCCCAGGACCCGGGACCCAGCGATCCCAGGACCCGGGACCCAGCGATCCCAGGACCCGCGGACCCAGGACCCCCAAGCTGCAGACCACGGGGCAGCCAAGCCCTGTAACCAGCTTCCAGCACATCAGCACTGCAGATCCAAGTCAACTCCAACGAGTCTTCGGAAAGCTTCGCTCCACAGCTTCTCCCAGCTTTTCGACAAGAGTACGCTACATATGGCTACTATTTTCTGCGCAGCGTGTTTCATACCACCGCCTGATAGAAACCCAGAAATCCCACATAAAATCTGTGGACAGGCTTTAAGTCGTGGTTCACCACCACGTATCATCTCAAAAAGAAATCTTGGGGGATTTGGCAAAGCACACAGAGCACTACCAGGAATCGGAACAGGCTCGTGACTCATCTGTGGCATATAACTAGAGAAAGGCACGGGGTAACGGTGAAACGGATCCCACAGCCTTAACGAGCTTCACTGAAGATAAGAACACCAGCACTTTTTTTCCTGGGAGGGGGGAGGGTATCAACTATTGCAGCTGCAATAAAGTTGCCCAAATGGAGAGGCTTCTACCAAATTTTACAAGTTGGTTAATAAGGACTGCAGATAGGCAAAACCTGCCATTTACACTGTCCAGGGAGGTGGGAGTCACCACCCCTGGGGGCATTTAAAAAAAACTGTGCAGATGTGGTGCTTGGGGACATGGGTTAGCGGTGGGCTCGGCAGCGCTGGGTTAACGGCCGGACTCGATCACAAAGGTCTTTTCCAACCTAGATGATTCTATGATTCACTCATCACATTCAGTACTCATTTTCTTCCTACAGACACAAGAGGAATTACCAATTCCGGTATTTCATGCTTAGTTCAGAAGCGGTCTCCGGCGCTGCAGGAGCTCACCCTCAGCAGCTCTCACAGGGGCAGCCACGGCGGCCAAGCTCCTGGGCCAGCCCGGTGCTACAAACCACGGCTCACGGCACCGGGCAGCCCGCGGCGCTGACTTTAATGGTTCGGTTTGAGCTACAGCAAAAAGACCAAGCGCCGAGAAGAAATACCCCTGCCTGCGTATTTCAACAGCGCTACGCATCTGACAGCTCAGAAGACTTCAGGCTTTGGAGGCTGTTTTACTTCAGCCTCTGCTGAGCACCCCAGCGTTGAAGTGCCAGGAGTAACCCTCACAGCAGGTCTCATGGGCTTTCCTAGGCTGGGGAGGAAGAAAACCACTACCCAAGTGTTTCTTTGGGAAAAAAAAAAAAAAAAAAAAAAAAAAGTATAAACAAAAATTGCTTTAACCAAGACTGTTGTAAAAAAAGTCATCAGACTGCAAAGTCCAGGAAAGCCCAAACTATGGTCTCAGCACCAGTATTTGTTTTCAGTGCATTAGATGAAAAGGGCCATGCTAATGTGACATTTTGCTATCGCAAAGAAAACCCAATACTAAAATTAGAACATAAATCAGGCGCAAATATTCTTCCAGACATGCAATCAACTTTGCTTTCCACTTATCCTCCTTTATGCATCAAGGGGTTATATTGAATTCTATTATGTATTTGTTAACTGTAAGCATTGGTCCTTTATAACATCAACGGAGGTGCTGAAGCAGTTACAGCACTGCAAAATACACTAGGTTCACTGTAGATAAAACAAGGCGATTAGAGCGCTTGGAAATATTCATTTAAAATCAAGATTGAAAGATAAATCCTTTAGAAGCTGGGATATTTATCTCGATGCATTCCAACCGCAAGGCACTGTGGGGAAACAAGAATGACTTTAAATGCAGCATCAGCTCATAAAAGCAATAGTGTTTGCACCGAAAATAACATTGCAAGCCAAATGGCTGTTTGGTAAGCAGCAAACGGCTTTAAGTATAGATTGCACATATATAAACTTTTAATTAATACAGTCAGCTTGAGCCAAGCCCTATAAATTATTACCCGAACGCATACAAATACAGCCAGACCTGCAGAGCCCACGAGCCCCGCACGCCCTGCCGGGGCTTCTGCTCCCCCACCCTGGAGGCAACACGCAGCTCCCCAGAGGCTGGCTTGTGGTGTCTGAGGAACGGGAAAAAAATTATGTCTTATCCTCTGAACCTAAGAGCCACCCGCCTGCTCTTGCCGAGCATCTCCCCAGCAGTGGCAAAAGCCAGGCAAAAGTCCACAAAACCCAGCTGGAATTTCAAGGCTATCGGGGAAAGATACTGAACCTAACACAAACTCTGAATCAATATGCAATGAAATATAAATAGGCCACAACAGGCTTTGCAAATTAAACAGTGCATTTTATAGAATATCAGAACTTAGCGCATTAATAATTAGCATTTCCTTTGTTTCGAATTCAATGAGTTTATATCATCCTTCAACACTGTTTAGCCAAAGCAAATAAAAAACAAGAAAATCACATTACTTTTTCCAATCCACACAGAATGATCTGGATATTCACGTTCAAATTCGCTATCATGGATTAGCTGAAGGCAATTACTTGACTTGCTGAATTCTTTTACAATAATTTAAAAAGCGAACTCAAGTCTGTTCTAATAAGAAAAATGAAATCCCATTAGCTGCGTCTCCAATGTATATTAACATTTCTTTTGTTTAGAAAGGTTAATATCCCCCAAATAAAGGAGCACAGACTGCCTGTTAAAATAATTACATCATGACATTTCGGAAAGGTTGGCAGATAGACGTGGTTTCCAGCAAAGAAACAAATAAAATGAGCAGGTTTTTAAAAAAATTATCCAGACTTACAACACGCAAGGCCAGCTGCACTGGCAGCTCTTCAGGAGGTTTTCTCCTGCCACACCTTTTGCCCTGAAGACAACGCTCACGGGTCCCAGCACCCGTGACACAAAACCAGTCTTTTCTAGTGCCGTGGCCTGGGGGGGCTGGACCTGCAGCCCCACACCAGGTGGGCTTCCCGTAACCCACCTGAGAGGCCGGCGAAGGGGAAGGTCGGCTGGGTGCTCCCGCCTGCTGGAGAAGCTCCCCGCGGCCCCGCTCAACCCGGCACGCCAAGCGGCACGAGCTAAATGCTTCGCAATTAGAAGCCCACAAAGATTTACAATACTGCGATTTGAAGAATTCCAATGTGAGAGGTGAGTGCTCACAGGCACTAGCGGTGGTACCAACCTCGGCTCCCCGCATGGATGCGGCGCTGCAAGCCCCTTGCAGCTGATGCACGGGACCGCCAAGCAGCCAGACCCCCCTGAGCAATAACCACCGTGCACCATTTAATCTGTAATTGGAAATATTTCTTGGTAATCTTCCCATTACTTGTTTAACAAACTCCTACCGAGGAGAGTAAACAAATGCTCCACCTGCTCGGTTGTCATCTGGGAGAACGTGCACTTGCAGCAGGGGGTGCACAGGGAAGCCCCCCAGTCCTCCCCCCCTCCCTTTTCAGAGGGCCCAGCACACTCGCTTTGGGCCACCGCTGAAATCACGTCTGGCTTTAACGCCATTTGTGGGCTCTTGCAAAAATCAGTTCTCTTCATTGCGTGAAATATTTGCATATTTTAAAGCATCTGAAAAGCAACAAATGTTACAGTTTCCAAATGATTTTGGAACATGCACATATAATTAGCCCTGTCTAACAAATCTGCTCCTGACTGCAGTAGTAAACAACTGAATTTAAGCCAAAACCTGTTTCAGAGACATCAAATGTCAAGGTCTGACTCCTGTTCTAACACCCAGCTGAAGCCTGGCAGGTAATATTTTCTTGGGGCTTATTTGCTTTGACTAAGCTGTGTTAGAGGATAAGATGCCCTTAATTCAGCAAATTCTTCCATGCAGTAAAATGGACCATTTAGTTCATGTAATCTACTATGGTTTTTCCATTGCAATGGTTCACAGGGATACTGGGACTACAGGAACTGCACCAAATGCTCTCAAAGGGTCCCTTCTCCTCTGTGGGCACCAGTACGAGGGCGGGCAGCCAGTGATTAATGTATTACTGTAAATTAACTCAACGCTACTGAATCTTAAAAGTTACTCAAGCAAATCCGCTTATGATTATAGCTACTGGCAACCGATTTCAAGCCAGACCCGTTTTGGAGACCTCCAGTTGAGGTCCCACTCCCACCTGGCAGCACCTCAAGCTGCAAGCCCCCCCGGCACAACCCCCCCCGCACACATGCAATGGCAGAGGGCTCTCCAACACGCCACACGTGACGCGGGTGCCTGTGCTGCAAAGGGAGCTGCAGCGCCAACCCAGCCAAGCACCAGCTTCACCAGACGATGACATGAAATGGTGACTGACACTGTGACAACCTCCAAACTGGAGACACCAACAGCTTCTGCGAAGATGCATTCATCATTCCTAAAATGCCAATAAAAACGCTCAACAGCCTCCGAGCCCGTTCTCCTGCTAGGAGAGGAGACTCTCCGTAGCCAGTCATGCACAACACGGGGAAACCCAAAGCTGACGCCCGATCTAAGCACGGGGGTCTGCTCCCAGGGCTGGATGCTGCGGAAAAGGCACGACCCATTGCCAAGGTGCGAGCGGCTTCCCAGAGCGGAGCCAACGCCACGGCTCAAGGCAGCCCAGTTACAGAAGGTGACACAAGGGGCAACAGGAGGGCAGCTGGCAGCCACCTTCCCTTTCGGCTTCCAAATCAGGAGAAATAAAAAGGGATTTTTGCAGAGGTCTGTTCAAGATGACTTCCACCAAAGCGTTATACCAAAATTCTGAACGGTAAGGATGTTTAATACCGATGATGAAAATCAATCTTTTCTTATTGCCTCTTCCATGGGATGGGAATAAAGGCTGCCTTCATCCGAAAAAGGTCATGTTTGCATTTCTGATAAACACAACACTTTGTTTTTTCCTTTCCATCCAATATGCTCAAGTGAGTCACATCTGGCTGACTTGTCAAAAGATAGCGAAAGTTTGAGGAAATGGTGTTCCACAGATGTTACTGACTAAAAATAGCCTTTCCACAAATGATAACAATTTTCCAGCTCAGTGGCCAAATATACCGCTCAAAGGCACGTATCGCCAATAGAGATTCATTGCAGATGGCAAGTCAGCAACTTGTTTCTTGTCCTATTAAAACTTTCCTCCCCTACCACCTTCAGCGAGCATAACCACATTAAATCACTCCAGACTTTCAAGTCCCACCTGGAAGCCTACTCCGGGCCTTCACCCGATCCAACAACCCACCTCACCACCCTCCTCGGGAGCGACCCCTTCCCCGGCAGACAGGGCATCCTCCTGCTGCCCACACGGAGAGCGCCCTGCTTCCCCGCTGCGGGGAGCGACGCCAAGCGGAACCGCGCATCCCAGCCCATTCCCACCCAGAACTGGGCTGGCAAAACAGCAGCGCTAGGTTTAGGAAGAAACACTTATCTGGGAAAGATCCCTATGCTGACAAAACCGTTGTTGAAGTTGGAACCCAACACAGGCTCCTCTCCCGTTTCGCCAAAGTCCAAGGGAAAAAGACCCAAGAGGAGCCCCCCTGACAGGGAGGTCCCCGTCCCCGCGCCACAGCCCCACTGCCCTCAACCTCAGCAGCGGACTTGTATCATTAAGGGGTCTGAAAGGCATCCAGATTATGCCTGCACCTAGTACATCTCAGGAGGCAGAAAACTCCCAGCCACAGTTCTCGCAAGAGCTCAGTAGGTTTTCTTTTCAGCACCGGGTTAGATGGGCTCTCCCATCCCTCCCTAACCCCTCCCTTTTTATAAAAGAAACTGTGTCGATCGCATACATTACCCCAAAGGAAACATCACTACTATTTCATCACAGATCTGAGACCTATCTTTTATAAATATTAAAAAAAAAAAATAAAAAAAAATACTCAACACTCCTTAATCTTCAGCTTCCAAAGTAATAATTTTCAAATCAGCTACCTGCAATAAAACCAGTTGTTTCTCCTGCAAATTCATCGGTAGAAGAAAAGTGCAGATTTTGCATCTTGGGACGGTATCTTTCAAAGCTGTATCTTTACCAGGGACACAGGAAAAATAATCACATTATAGTGTCAACCAATAAATAATGGAAGAGCAAAGCACAGACAACGCAATTTCTGCAAGCTCTGCTAGGATCGCTTCTAGAGCTATTGATAACAAAAACCTGAATGCAAACAACATCAGACTGGCAAAATTAGGAAAAATATCTTCTGGGGAAAATTCTATAAAATGAATACTGATATCCCATTGCCATCTAAGTCAAAACTCTGCAGAGGATAAAAATACTTCAAACCCCGATGCATTTACTGTTGAAAATCCTTTACATTCCATGACTAAATCATAAACGCCACGGTGGTATTTCAATCTCAGATTCTGCTGATGTTCACAAACTGAACCATGCTCGTGTGGTTCACACCGTCAGCAGAACCCCTTGACTGAACACCACGTCATTCATAAGATAAAGTGTCCGAGAGGCAATTCACCAGAACTTAAAAAGGAAGGAGCGATGACCTCAATCCCCTTAGGAAGAAGACCGTCTCCCTAAAACGCCTTCAGAAAGTGAGAAAAAGGGATTCTGCAGAAAACCATCTCCTACTTAAGTAGCCTGCCTTAGCATCTAGCCCACTGCACTCTTGCCTTAAACTATTCAGCATTTAAATTGATCCCTGTCCTCCACGACAACTGCTCACGTCGCGATACACAGCGCACATCGCCACGGATGCGGGGGGTGAAGCTCAGGTCTGCCCCGGCGCCGGGCTGCTCCCGCGGGCGCGTTGGGCCAGCGGCTCCATTGCGCGGTGCTGGTACCCACCTGTGCTCCTCATCGCACCGTGTGCGGCGGCCGGACCCCACCTGCTCACCGTTTGTACTCGGCGGGTTCGCTTCTGATACAAAAAGGGTGGTTGTTTTTTTACTCTGCTCAGCCCTTTGTGTTTTGTTTTCCGATGATTGCTTAAATGATAAACTATGAGCATGATAAACTATGGAAAAAAAGATATTTGTTAGATCTTTTAAAAGCATCAATTTGACTGATGGAAACAAGCAGATATTCTTCCTCTCCACTGCAGAAAGAAAACATAAAATAAAAAAAATATTAAAAAAATCAGAGCGGTTCTTTCCCTCCAGGGAAGATGGGTATTTGATATTCTAAGTATTCCAGCAGCAAGAGTGTAAGAAAACAAAGATGCGGCATTCTCAGGGGGGCTGCATGTGCTATTCAGCAGAGGAAAGCACCCTTTCCCCATCTCCTCAGCCGATACAGGCATCCAGGCAACACGGTCCCAACAGACGGAAAGGCGGCGACCAGAACAGAGTGGGAACTGCAGCAAGTTCTTAATGGAAGTTAACGATCGTGACATGACTGCAGCCTTGCTAGGATGTTCTGCTTCCTATCCCAAAGCCTCAGGCAGACGCCCAGCACCGACGGATGAAACTCCTTCACGTGGCAAAACCGCACTACCTGCTGGATACCGATGAAATACACGGTTCCCGGCCCGGCACATATTTCTAATACATGGCAAAAACTCCCAGGGCTTTCTAGGAGGCCATTTACAAGGCAACAAAATTTAAGAGGAAAGGAACGTTCACAGCCCTTGATAGCCCTGAGAGCGTCCAGCGAAGCCACGGCATCCCAGCGAGCTCACTGCAGCGGCAGCCAAGCCTGTGGTTTATTTGTCCCCAAGAGCCAGGGAGCTGCAGGAGGCATGGGGACGCCGACAGCAGAATGTGCCAGAAATAAACATCTCCAAGAGAAAGTTTTCTAACATCTACTATGCCTGTCACATCCAAATGTTCTCTGCAGAGACAGATGGTCTAGGCTTCTATTAGCAATGAATAATGAGATGTGAAGTAGAAGGTGTGAGATGCTATTTAACCTTGCTTCCCCCCAACATCATAAGTCTCGAACTGCACAGCATTTGATATTTTTGTGGTTATAAACCACCAAGAAACACAGCAGTAATCACAAGTTAGCTACGCACCTGTTATTTTGCTCTCTTTAAACCCAAACTCGTTCCTATTTTAGCTGCCTTCAAAATCAGCAAAAGCTGAACCGTCTGCAATAAAACCATGCAACAGCCAGCTGGGATTAAAAGGAGGTACCCAGCGAGCAACCCGCCACCCTGGAAAGCAAAGCTGAGCCATAGCAGCTACTTCTTCACCCTTCATATTAAGCCATCATCATTAGCCAAGGGGTCCTGGAACAGCCATTCTGACTTCATCCACAGGTCAGGGGATCCGCTGAACCAGCGAGAAACGGTGGCCCCTCTCTCCTGCCCGCGCCGCGGTAACTGCGCCGGCGGGACCGTACGGGGAAGCGGCATCGCGGGCTGAGAACCACGAGCGCTGTCACAACCAAGCGTCTCCCTTCAGCTGGATCAGTGCCCTGGCTCAGCGCGCTGCAGTCGTGTGCTCTCTGAAACGACACCACCTGTGCAGAAAGACTCGGCAAACTGAGCGTGCTTGCTCTGGAGCAGACACGGAGAAGATAACGCTCTTCAAACCTGGAAGAGGCAGCCGCGAAGGCAATGTTCTGCCCATTACGGACCCGGCAAGCTGCAACAGGTTAAATCACAGCATGGAAGGTTTATGTGAGTATAAAGAAGTTAAACACTGAAATATATTGCTTAAGGCAGTCACAGCTGTTTTAAGAGAAGCTGATGACTGCCTGTCGGGAACGGACTGGGTATGCTTGATCCCAGCCCAGGTAGCAAGGGCAGGGACCAGGTGACTCAGAGACCAAAGCATCACCTCCAGTTCAGTACAGCATCCACCCAGCCCTACTCCAAACCGGAGGTTAGGAGCCAGCGTCGAGCAGCCCACGAGCCTTCCAGCTTATGCAGCTTCAAGCTTCAAACCTGCCCAGCAGTAGCTGCCATCCGTGCCAGAAGCTAAGCGACTCCCAGAGCCCCGAGGAACGCGGAACGCCGCTGGACTGCGCCCCAGGTGAAGAGCACGCGCGTTTGCACAACGTGCACTATTCCGCCACACAAACAGGCTGAGTAATCCCGACGAGCGAGCGACAGCCCTTCTCCAGCCTTCGTGCATATCGCCAGCAAACCAGCAATCCAAGGCGCTGCAAAGGCTGCCGCGGCGCGCTCCTGCAGCCCGGCTCCGTAGCTGCTGCAGGAGAGCAATGTGATGCAGAATTACAGCGGCAGCGCGAGCCCAGGCTCCTCTCAAGCCCATCAAGCACGCGAGAACAAGCGCCGGCACATGTGCTCATCTGGCACTTGTTACAGAGCAAGCAAGCTTTTAGGAGTAAATAAAACTATTTAAAATATTTTGTTCAAATTAATGGGATATTTAATACAAAAGCACGTTCCCTAGAGTCATGTGCATTTGCAAGCGTGCTTGCATAACCGGTTTTAGCAATTTGTAGACAAAAATTTGGCAACACGATACATTTACCCAGGGAATACACATTATGTCTTACTTAGATAAACATACATAATAGCTATTCCCAGTCTCTTTTCAGCACCTCTATTACCAGTTGGATTGACTAATAACCACAAAGGTTCGCTGCCTTCGCAGAGAGGAAGGTCAGACCTGCCACGCGGGGAATGGTGTTCCGACTTAGGCATACACAGACTTTCAACAGTGTTTCAGGGATCACCAGACACACGTACAAGGCTGTAAATAATCTAAGTTGCCTCCAAAATCCACTAATAATAATGCTGCTGGCAGCGTCCCCGCTGCCCTTTCTCCTCTGCATTTCGATGACAGTAAGCCAGAGGATCTATTTTGTTTTGTCTTGTCTTTATTAAGAAGTAGTGGTTTCAGGAGCAACTCGCATTTCTATGGCAATCCCTAGGTATCCACGGATTGCACTAGAAGAGGGAAATTCATGAAAAGCCATACACTAAGCATCCTTGTAAGAGAATGCCCTTTGTCCCAGAAATATACTTTTTCTCTCAGACCACTTTTCACAGTAAAATTGAAGAGACTATAGAAAGAAGAGTCCACCTCTGTTACAATACATCATTAATATCAAGATGTTTTGTTAGCTTCCCAAATTAGGTTCGATATCGATCTCACGCCAGTGAAAGACTTACTGGAGACCTTCACTCAGAAGATCCGCAGGAGGAACTGGAATCAGCAACAACTCCTGCTAAAGCAACCCACATCTCCAGTTCCGACAAAGCCGAGACATAACGAGCGAATCCTGCAGGTGCCTTCTCTATCCGTATATACAAGCATGCATAAGCATATATGTATGTTCACATATGCACAGGCATTTACGTTAACAGCGGAGGGCCCTAGGAAGTATAGCAAATCCTTTCTCCAGGGCAAATAAAACCCTCTTGCAGGAGCAAGATTTTTAAATCCGATTTGCCACAACAAACAAAGGCATGAAACAAGTTGTTACCCTCACACATCATTTACATTCCTTATTGTTAATTTAAAAAGGGGAACAACATTTCTTTCCAGCAGATGAAACTGAGATCTTGCGATCCTGAAATACATTAGAAGTAAAGATGTTCCGCCTGAAAGATGCTTCCTAAATGCTGCAGTCGATATTAATAGGTCTTTCAGTCTCACAGGACTGGAAGCAAACGTGAATTCAGTTTAACAGTCTGAGGCTGTTGGGTGCTGCTATAAAGTCTTCGAAGTTCATCTGAAGGTAATCAATAATTTTACAAGGCACTTCCTACCTCTTCCGCACTGGGGACTACAAGGATGCCAGACAAAATGGGTTGGTTTTTTTTGCTGTAGTATCTTCACTGACGTGCTGCTACAAAAATTCCATTTCCAAGCAGCCCGACATTCAATACTGAGATGTTAAGATCTGACTTATCCCTTTCAAAGCAATCTCCTTGCTAATGCATCTCTCCCCACCAGCCTTCCCTGTGGCTGATCCCCTTCCTACAAAGTTGCTCATGATTCAAGCAGATAATTTCTGTCTTTAATCTAGACTCCAGTGGAAACTAAATTAACTTCTCAGTGCCTCAAATAGAAAGCACTGCATCAGAGAACTCGCATCTGAGGAGTTAAGGTTGTCAGATTTACTGATGTACTATAAGAAGGCATTTACAGAGCACCCAGCGCTCTCAGCTGGGGTACCCGACAGGCGCACAGGCAAACCCGCGTGGTTCTCCCATCCTGCCTCGCCTTCCTATACAGATATCGGCCCCCAAATGCCATGAAAGTGCTGAATCTGCCAAGAAAATAAAACCACACGTGCTCTTCTGCACAGCAAACAAGCTATGAGCAGCTCAGTGGGCAGCCTCCCAGTCATCCACCGGTAAATTTGGAGGCTCAGACAGATGATGCGTTGGCAACTCTGCTCCACACGTGCCACGGGGAAAGAAAACCCCTGCGAGAAACCAGGGCTACGAGTGGCCAGAGACTGATGCCTTCCACGGCCGGGAAAGAGAGATGCAGAAACCTGAGCAGGATGAGCAGCTGGGCTCAGCACGGAGCATGGGGTCTGGACCTCCCGCCCTCTCCCAGCACCCCGCTTTTAAAAGGGTCTCTTGACTATGCTCAGGCCGTTGCATTTATAAATTCCACCAACAAAACTGAAAGCCACAATTACATGTCACACTTGATGCTTTAACTCATTCCCAGCCCCCTGAGTACAGAACTTGAGCCAAAAACGTTCCCGGGAGTACATCCCCCTGACCGCCGCGGGGCCTTCCGAATGCGGGTATTCCAAATACGACAGGAAGATTTTGGGATGGGAAGGGGAACAAGTGTCCCCTCAATACCATATAACCTCTGGGCGTCGGGAGGACTCACGCACGTGTATCAGCCAAAAAGAACCCCCAAAGGTTCTCATCTTGCAGGATGAGAGGCTCCCCTTTTCGCTAAGCTGGTGTTTTGACAATAGCTTTTTTTATGAGACATTTGTCATTAAAAAACTTTAGACAAGGTTAATGAAAGTTCTGTCACTTTAATGTCTAGCCTGCTTTAAATTACAGATGTCATCTGCCATGACTAAAGAAAGGGCACCGAGCAATAATACCATAAACTATCGTCTCCAGGGACACACAGGTAATTGCATAGCTCATTAAAAAACTGTTTTAATTATTAATTGACCGTGTCAGAGTTGTCCTTTGAAGTCAGTTTTAATTTTTTTCCTTGCAAGCATGATGATTCCAAGCTGACCTACACAACTTTCTCTACCACCTCCAAGAACCAGAAGGGAAGGCTTGGGACGTGGCTCGCAGCACCGTGACCGTGTCTCAACAGCAGAAGCATTGTGCACCCTCAAACATACCTAAATGACATGGGGAACAGTATCAAAGAAAAAAGAAAACCTGTCAAAATGAGAACAAAATAACTCAACACAGAGAATAGCAACCAGAATTTGGAAAGAAAAAAAAAAAAATCATTAATCTTCAGTTAAAATAACCAGAACTGAGAAGACAAACACATTAACCCTTCACTGCACTGTAATTCCCCCCGAGAGGCGCATTAGCAGCAAAATCAGGTCTTCTGAAGATGGGAATTTCAGCCGAGTAGGTTTTAGGGGTTATTTATTTTTGCAGATTTGGCACATAAGCATCAAAGCAACATACACCACCACTGGAAAACATCGTCCTGACAAGCAATGCCGTACCAGCTTTCAGTCTTAGCAATGGTTAATACTTCCCCTTCCCTGAATCACAGCAACACCGGAGGTTTCAGAAACAGGTAAAGATCAAAGTGCAGGCATCATATGGCTCCCTTAACTGCCAAGTGCTAGACTGGGAGGAAAAGAACAAAGTTTCAGCTACTGTCCTTACGTCAAGTGCAAGAAAACAGCTTACCAGTGAGCAGCAGCCGTAACTGCACCAGCTCACGGCGCCGTCCGGCACGTCCTGCTCTCGCTCCCTCTGAACCTCATGTTGTGGCAGACTATACTGTTCCTTGTTAACATTTGTCTTAGGCACTAATTAATTTTACAAGGAAGCAATATAACACAGCTGCTTCTCCTGCCTTTACCTTTTAAAGCACGTCCTTTACACATCGAGAACATGATGCTCTTCCCACGCTTCCAGGGCATAACCAGAACCGCCACCCTCCCCGCTCCGGCTGCATTAAAGCATTTCAGAGACACCCCTTGAGTGAGTGCTGAGATCGCCCAAGGGTTTACTCATGTGTCTGGTGCTCCTGCTTCTGTGCACCTTACAAGATGGAGAATGCCAACATCACCTTTCAGCCACTGGTTACATCACCATCCCCACCGCTGACATGATCTTGCTTTAGGAAGAGAATATTCAGAGCCAAAAGAAGGAGAGGCATTTGGTTTAAGAGGACAGATGTTTTTGTTATTTTAAGCAAAGCCAAGCACTGGAAATATTTGCCTGCAACCCAGACTTGGTGCTGCACTGCTGCACTTGCCAGTCAGGTCAGCAGAGCAAACGCCAGAGGGTCTCAGGTATAACACAAGCAAAGCTGAGGAAGACGCATGTTCCCACTCCACCACCCCTATAGAATCTTATCTCCAGTTGGAAGGGACACACAAGGATTGTCGGGTCCAAGCCCCTGCTCCTCACAGAAGCCTTAGTTAAAAAAAAATAAAAAAAAAAATAAAAAAATTACTGTCTTTATGATCGTGGTAAGAACTTTAAAAGCACAAAGGTTCAAAACCAAGCTGCGTTTCCTCAACCACAATGGCAAATGTTGGGATATCACCCAAAAGGCACCGGCACAGAAGCAAACCTCAACCAAAACACACTCAAAAAAATCCCCGGTTTCATACAAGCATCAATTAGGCATGCCATGTACATGAGCTATTGCATGTATCAACACACGTAAAGCAGCATAAACCCCACTAAAGTAACTTACAGGTATATGTCTATAAAATGCACCACACAAGCAAGCAGCCTGTAGCACGTTATGTGAAAGGGAGGGTTTAACGAACGCAATGTTTTTATCTTAAAAACTATATAAATCCACAAGCAGCATCCCGCTGCCCTACAAGCTCCCTTTTTACCCAGTTCTTGTTCAAGCTATTTGCCAACGTAATTGAATCCTTCTTCAAGAGCCTTTATATTCCATTCTGGTTTGGGGACAATGCTGCTGAAATACATTCACCATCCATCTTTCTTAACATGCTTAATCTAAATAGAAGACTCAAATCCAAGATTGTGCATTTGATGGATAGCCCACCTTCTTCCAACAGTATGCCTTAAGTGCGTCCTAGTATTGCTCTCTGAAACCTTACAGAAAACCTGCATTCACAGCGATCGCAGCCTCCTAAGCTATCGTATATACTTATTACAGTACAGTATGATTAAAAAATGATATGGTTCAAGGAGCTGCCACTTACAAGACAGAGACATGTGAACATGCTTACCAGACCCACAGTGTCATACGAGCCTTTTACGAATTCCAGGCTGCAGAACTGAACTCAGTGCTCCCCCAGGGCACCCACTCGGTACCGGCACTAGTTCTCATTATGGCAAAGGACCTTCAGCTTAAAGGGCTTAAAAGGGGGAGGAAGGAAAAAAACCCAAAACATTCTCTGTTTATTTCTCCAATCAGGCAAATAGAACCATACCTCTCACCTGCCTTGTAACAGAACACAACATACCCCGCAAAGTCCCAAGCAATTCCTAACAAAACCTTAAGTATGAAGTTAGTAGAGGCGACGACACTGTTCTATGTATTTAGATGCAAAATTTGCATAGCAAAAAGGTGTTACATTTCAACCAACAAAATCCATTACTAATGCTGCACAGTGTCAAAAAGTGCACTTTTATATAGTCAACATAATTTGGTATTCTGAGAGGAACTTGGATATTCTGCATAAAAAGCATGTATTCTCTTGTCTCAAAGGGGCTCAGAGCACCACAGTGTCACTGCACCTATCACCAGGGAAATGCCACCCCCCATTTCTCAGTTTGTAGCATTATACAGAGCCACACGTTCCCAGCTTTCAAACACGCACGTTATTTTGCATGCAAAACCGCAAAGCAAACCGCCTGCTCTTCAGACCATGACAACATCATCTTTTGGAGTAAACAGCTGGCGGTACTCCACATCCCATGGATTTACTACCTAATCGCTGGTTAATACCCGCCGCACCCGTGTGCCCAAAGCGGGGAGATTACAGCCCCGTCATGCTGCAGGACACGAGGTGCGGGCTGCGGTTGCTGCTGCCCCGGTGATGGTATCGGGCACACCGCCCCGGCCAGCATCGCCGTCCCCCTGCAGGAGGGCAGACCCGAGGCTGAAATATGCCGCAGCTGGAGCACTGGCTTCTGCCACAAACTTCCATCTTCCAGGGATGCGCTGCTTCATGGGTAGGACAGGGCTAGGCACCCTGCAGCGCTGGGGAGGGGGGCTGCTGCGCCCGCTGCCACGCGCTGGCCGGGATTCACTGCACGCCGCTTTGTCTGTGAGCGCCCAAGCTCACAAGACGTTCACGCGATGCCTTTCCCAGCGTTTCACCAGGGCTGGGCAGCTGTGCCAAGTAAGCATCTATCTGTCATCCTTAACGTCTCTGGCAGCAGAGCAGCTGTTGAACCTTGGCCTAACACGGGGTGTGGGACATAAAGTCACAGAATCAGACTCGTCTAGGCTGGAAACAACCTTTGAGATCATCAAGCCCAACCGTTAACCCAGTGCTGCCAAGTCCATCACTAACCCGTGTCCCCAAATACTGCATCGACATTCTTTTTTTACACACCTCCAGGGATGGCGATAAAACATCTGCTAGCATCCTAGAGACTTAAATGAAGTAACCTTCGCTAGTATTTGAGATTTGCTGGAGTCTTCCTGGAAAAATTGATTACGTGAAAATTTAAGCAGCACACATGGTTTGTATGACACGCAGCCAAAGCAGAGGCAGAGCCGCGCTGCCTGCACTGTCGCTCCTCTTCAAGAGCGGGCAGCAAGGACTGCCAAGAGCGCGGCTGAGGACAGCCAGGCTGCTGTAGGTAGCCTAAGCCCTAGTAGCGTACAAAGCCGGGCAACTTCAGGGCAGACAGGGAAGGCTGAGGCAGCTCCATGTCTTTCCCAGGAATGGAAAGAAGCCACTCTATCCCCAGTCCCTCTGAGCCGCAATTAAAGTCGTGTTCTCCGTGGCCAGCACGCTGCAACGTCTCGCAAGAAGCCTGCGCCTCGGGGACGTCCAACGGCACGTCTTTAGGAGGGCAGCGATACAGCGGCGAGGATCATCGCAGCGGCACGCGTCGGAACCTGCCAGATAACGCTTCCCAGGGGAAGGGGAAATAAAGCAGGAGAGCACTGCAAGGATGAAAGGAAAGCAATTTTTATTTCTGGGAACAGAGTAGACAGCGCTGCTCTCCTCTCTCATCCCCCTACAGCTCATCCTTGCTTCCATAGTGTAGGGAAGAAAAGTCTGAGGAGGTCAATGCCTCACATCAGTTTTGCAGCTTCTCCACAGTCAATGAAATAGTTAATTATAGTTTTTCTACTGGTTTAATTCAGATAGAAGAGTCAAGCACTTCATTTAATAATTTAGTTGAAATGTGTCCACATGAGAACACACTAATTTCTCATTCAGTTTTAAAATTGAATCAATTTAAAGGCTGCCAATAATACAGCAGCACAAATGCAAACCACCCCCCCCGCAACTGACAGTAAACCAAAGTTAGTCGTCCTTTATAAATTGACTATTGTCTCAAAGCCTGTGAAAGAAATCAATGTACATCACCGCCTAGAAACTATTAACCTATCTGCGCTAGGCTGTAATAATTGAGCACAATTAGACATACCATTCAGCAAATTCATCAAAAGGAACAAAAAGACATTTTCCATTGGATTCTCGCTCCTTTTCAGGAGTACGCTGCCTTTACCGCAGCCTTGGGCTTCAGCACTTCCCTCCCGCACTCACACTCATCAGCGGAGGCTCACGAAGGACCACGAGCCCAGCGGCGCGTGCGGAACGCCGGCTCCCCGCGCATCGCCGACCCTCCTCGACACCCTTCACAAAGACGGGTCAGCCACTGGCCTCTGTCACAGACCCACGATTTTGAAATGCAGCTTCCCAAGCCAGATGTCAGGAAGCGTGTGGACACACACCAGCAAGCAGCTGACAAGCCCCTACTTAAAACAAGATTGGCACATAATGGTTCATCACTGTTGTCGGCCCTTCCCTGGATGCTTTCATCGTAAGAGCCTTAGGAATCCAGCCCAAACACAAACCTGGATCAAGATACGGTTCAAAAAGCCCTTTGCACACACAACCACCAGCCTTCATATTCTTTTGAAACAAATCAACGCGGCAGCCCAGCACATCAGCTCAGATCAGATTCCTTTACCCAGTAAGAACACATCCAGCAAGCCATAACACACCCAGCTAATTGCTGCCTCCCCCGGCGCCTGCAGCCCACCACCCATCCATCTGCGGTGTCCCCAGCTCCCCAGGGGACAGAGTCCTAGGTCGCTTTGCCTGGACACACTTCAGCAGGGATATTTCGTCTCACCAGCTACTACTTCACCTCTGTGCTTCTTGGACTTTGGAAAATACACAGAATCAGCTCTTTGGGTGACTTGAAAGCCAGCCTCGTCATGCACTTCGGATCCATATCCTTTTCAAGCAAAAATGCATGTCATCTGCCACGGGAAGCGACCTCTCCACAAAACCCACTATGATGACTTTAGACCGAGTGCTCTGCTGCAAACCTCATCGCTTTTCTACCCCTTGTTTCTAGAAAGGTTTCTACCTACAACCAGTCTGCTCTAGAAGTCAAACGACATGGAGCACACACGGCGTATCTCCAGCTTCCTTCACCAGGCAACCCCAGCGCCAACTTGATTTTGCCCTGCTCGCTGCTCCAGAGCTCCTTTGCTTTGCCCAGGGATTAGCACCCCGGCGAGACCACCAACTCAAAGGGGCGGCAGGGAAGAAAACCTGAAGATCACTTGTTGGTGGGTGCTAAACCCACGGCTGCCACAGCAGTGACGTGATTTCAGTGGCTGCGCTCAGCCCATCGCCCCCAGCAGCCTAGTCTCTTCCACAGCTCCGGTGCCTCGAGTTCAGGACCGCTTGTCGCAACACCTTACCCACGCGCTGCAGATCTAAACTGACTTCTGAAAACATTTTCTATTCAGAGGTTGTAACCGTGAATTTCACTGCCTTTGGATTGCACCCTTAAAAGGCAGTTACTGCATCATTTTGAAGCACTGTCACATTTTTGGACACAAGCAGAAAGAGTCAAGTTAAAAGTAAAAATCATTGCTTCCCAGTTCATATTTCTCCCACCGCTTCCATCTTCAATTGGAAAAGCTCAAGACAAGATTAAAAACGGGCAGAGCACAAAAAGGAATACACCTCGATGTTTTATGTAACTGCAACCCCGTGCCCTCCAGCTATCTCCCAGGAGGTGGAAATCCGAGGTACGCTTACAGTTGCAAATCCTAATCTTCCTGAACAACACGTCTGGTTCAAACAGATAGAGGGTAGGAGAGAACTGACTAAAGGAGGAAAGACAAAGGGTACTTGTGATGCCAGCACTCCTCTTCCCATAAATCTACTTCCTTTTATATTAAAGCAAGTCATTGATAGCAAATGCATTTTTCAATATATCAGCCAAATATAGAATCGCAGTGAACTCAGTCATAAATTCCCCAGCAGGCAGAGGGCTGGCTGGGGAGGGAGAGGGAAAGCTGCAGTTACACAACAGCGGCAGAAGCGAGGATGCCCTACTTTCAAAGGATATTTTTCTACTAACTGCATCATTTCCCTCGGCTGCAATGCACCTGCGAAGGCTCCTCAAAGCGGACGCACACCCCCGCAACAAGTGAGCGAAGTTTTCAAACCGCGGGAACCCTCTTCGGCAGCCGCGGGAAGAAACATCCAAATCCCTCGCAGAAAGCGTTACGGCACTATAATTTTACAAAGCTGTCTGTGCAGGCACTGTAGGCTGCAGTCTAAAACAAACTTAGACAGCACACATTGCAAATGGAACAAAGGAGGAGTAGGAAAAAACCTAGCAGACCTACTGCTGTTTTTCTTTTGAAGTCACAGATTTCTTACGGCTAAGCAGGAGACAAGATACTGATAACAATACTTTTCCTTATAGCCTCTTTTTTAAGTCTCTCTCTAGAGGAAAAACTCTTGTTTGTTAAAACCTAACACATGTGAAAAGCCACAACAAAGCAAATAGAGAAGCGAAGGCTTAAGTTGCAGGCAGGACTCTTTAAGGTTTATGGATCGCAGAAATCTGTACTTACTCATCTCTTCTAGTATTACCAGCCGCAAGAGGAAAATGACGCTTAAGCTCTTTAGAAGAGAGGACAGGGAAACTGCTTAAGAGAGAAAGGGAAGACTGAAATACATGCTACAAACCACCGAAGCCCCTCATTTTATTCCCAGCAAAAAGCCTACGGGGTAAACCAGCGAGGGGATGCCACCCTTGCGAGCATCATCCCAGCACACCGCAGGAGAAGTCCTCAGCGGAGTGTCGTCTGCCGGCGAGCTCACCCTGCCCTGCTGGGCGAGCCGGCTCCAAAGGGACCCTCGCCTGCCCACCTTCCGCCTCCCCTACCAGCCCCCCGAGGGCTCATGTCACGAGCCAAGGCATCGCCCGCCTGCAGCACCCGCATGGAGCGTTGCGGAACCCATCCGCATCCCTTCATCTATTGCTATGGCCACCAGCACTCACTGAAGTTCAAGGTGCGCAAAGGTCTTACTAGTACTATAAAGGATTGTATTAAAAACACATGAAATACTCAGAGCCGCACTTCTCCTAGGCGGCTTCGCTGCTTTAAGCGCCTGCAAAGGGAGATAAGAGTTGAGCAGCAGCACCTTTCCGTACGCGGTTCTGTTTTTATCATTTGGCTTGCTACGGGCTTGATGTTTAGGCGACGGTCGAGCTCAGGCGGTGTAATACAAGCACCTGCTCCAAGCTGCACTCCTGCAGATCCGTGGCAGCACACCTCGGTCCCTCACAGCCCTTCCCACGGAGCCTTGGTCAGCCTCCAGCACACGTACAGCACCGGGACGGGAACCAGAACCTCCCTTTGGAGGCTCGAACTCAGGGCTGCTGGCCGCACTTACTCAACAGAGACCAAATTCCTTTTCGATTAAGGCACGATGCTGGGATCAGGGAAAGGTCCATCAAACTCCAAAGACCTTTTCTGTGCTCCTGCTGTCATGGGATGCGCTCACTTCAGGGAAGTGGCCAGAGGAAGGCAACACAGCCCAGCAGCAGCAGGCACCCTCATCTGCCACTGTCTGCCAGAGGAGAGCACTTGGAAGATGCTTTCACATCTTCTGAAAGCCTCAGGCAAACAGTTCACCAAAGCCCCAAATGCCACCTTTTTGTCCTCGAACGGGAGATACCGGCCTGCCTGGGCAGCCAGCGGTCCTGATGCCGGTGGCATCACACCTACAGCAAAGCTTCCAGGCAAGGGGAAGGGCACCAGCACTTACAGGGGAAATTCCTCGCCTTGGGAAATGTATTGCATCAGTCTGGTCAGCACAAACAAACAAAAAGCATCATCACCATAAGCTGCAACATTTACTGATCAGTATCCCAGCTATGCAAGAATTTTCTATTTCATCTCATTGCCATGACATTAGTCAGCTGATATCCCTGTGACAGATAATCAAACCTCTTCACTACCTTTCCTTTATTAATCCTTGCTTAATCCTCTTTGAAATTTTAGCTGCAGCTTTCACTAATGAAAGTCTGATTTCTTAAATGCATAAAAAAACATCATTTTGAAATCCATTCCTCCAGATCACCGTGAAGTCGCCTTTTACAGAGTAATGGTGCTGCAGCAAAACCGTGGAGTTACTGCTTTATCCTCATCCGTCTATGACACATGGCAGAGAAAAGATTCCAGAAGCTAAAAGGACAAACGTTTGACACTGAAGAGGTGGCGTGACCACCCAGCGCTCAGGCCTGCCATTCAAATCACGGGCTGAAGGCAAGGATGCGTTCCTCCTTCAGCTGTGCTGCCGCCACCGCGGAGCGCTGATGCTGCCCTGAACCCGCCGCGGTAAACAACAAAGTTCAAGCCTTGACCCAGCTGTGTCGCCACGTTTCTGCAAACCGAGATGAGGCGGCAGAGCAAGCACGGCCGTACGCCCACGTGCACGCACGTGCAAGCACAGCCATACAGCAGCCGGCGGATAAACACGCTGGAGCCCCTCTCCCTGTCCTTCCTGTCGTGCTACATCTGCTACAGCTCCGCATGGTTTTCCTTCTTTTGATAACCATTTCTAATATCGCCTTTCAGCCTACATCTTCCTCCTTTGCCATCCCCTTGTGAGGTCATGATACATTTGTGACAAAGTTTCCATGGCAACAGACTGACGACATAAACATAAGATTAGGATTTCTCTGCAAAGCAGGAGATGGGTTGCGAGGGAGCGGGCTGCTACTCAAAGAAATCTCTTCAGTAATAGCTGTGGGAATAGAGAACATTACTGGCAAAGTAAATTGCTTTTTGTAAAAAATGTTCTCTTTTTTTTTTGAAGTTTGCCCCCATGTGAAAGTCTCTAAGTCAGAACCTTAACATTATTTTAATGTACTCTTCGGTATTTAATAATCTTCTGCTTCAGACACTAGTCTGTTACCATGGGAATGACAGCCGCACAAATACAGGATTATGGCTATCAAGCAGAAGGAGAAGAGAAATTATGAATAAGCTAGTTATGTTCAATAATTAGCAACTATACGAAAAAATTCAAAATCATGAATTTAGATTGATGCATTTATCTCAGTGTTTGAATACAACGGCGAGGGTGTTACAGCTCAGAAATGGAATTCTAACACATCACACAAGTATTTTTGACTAAACGGGTCCTACTTGGAACAGCAATTTATCTTGCTCCCATTCCCGTTCCTCCCTTCTTCTCCCTCACGGACCTCTCTGCAGGTCTGGCTCCTCGTGAGAAAGGCAGGTGCCCAACACCCGCCGAGGCTCACACCCCGGCTCCTTGGGGACGCGGTGGCCGAAGGAGGGCACCTGGGCACCGGCGCCCCTGGGCTCCCCAGCTGGGGAGGGCACTGCTCCCCTCGGGAACACTCCTGGCACGTCTGGACCAGTCTGCCCAGCGCAGCCCATGAGTGTGCCGCAGCGCACTGCAGTAAATTAAAGTTTTTTGTATTTTCATTTTTGTTAAAACGGAAAAAAGCTTTCTGCTGTAATCGGGATTAGCGACAGCGCCACCGAATCACTGACCTCGAATGCACCCGCAACAGCACCCGCTGTTATTTAGCTAGGTTTAAACAGACAGAAATTTAGATAGACAAAAAAAAGATACTGAGGGCATGTGGCACCCAGTACAAGATGCTTAGATTTTCCTGTAGCGTGCCCAAGCCTCAGCAGAAGGAGGATACGCAGCTCTCTGCATTCAGATGGCCGATCACGATTGCATCTCCATTAAAATGCAGCAGCCTCTCTGATGACTAGCAGCCGTTAGGGAAGTATGTCAAACACAGGACACTCCTGGAGTTCAAATGTTCCTCTGTCATGGAGGCTCTGTAATTAAAGGAGTCTGGTACTTGGAAGTGGAGACGCAAAACAAATCCGTTTACGCAGTCGCAGCCTGCGCCATGGGAGGCGAGGCTGCTGCGGAGCGGTTTGGGCACTGCTGCTTCATCCCCTTTGCTGCTGGTGGGAGGCTCTCCCGCCAGCAGGCAGGGACTACGGACCCTCACCACCCCAAAAGCTCAAGGGAGCAGATTCCTCCAGCTTTGCTGGGGCAGGCCAGGTTTCGTGTCTGTGCCGCAAAAAGTTGCGTTTTTCACGCACAGCAATGATCCATCCCTCGCCAGCCTGCATTCTTTATTCACTTGAGATACCTTCCTCTTTGCATATCTGTTGCTATTAAAATTCCCCTTCCAGCATATAATTCCCTCTACTAGCTTCTCTTGCTTATTAGAGAAGACAAAAAGTATTTGGAGAATCTGATCAGAGAGATCTTATTTTCTCCAGGCACTCCTCTGAATTTAATTCTAGATTAAGCATTATTTAAAAAAAAAAAAAAAAAAAAGAAAGAGACACACACCAAAAAAAACATCTTCCTGCCTGCTACCTCCTTGCACTCCCTTTCAACGTGAAACTGGAGAACGCTCCCAAGCCCAGTATTTAAAAATCACTCTTTGAAGAGTAACGCTCCTAAATACACTATGGGAACATCAGAAATAAAAATCACAGATCGGCTGTGCGGGTCTGCAGCACAGGGCTGGGAGAGGAAGCGTTGCCAGTCCTCCTTTCCTAACCCAAACAGAACTCCAGAAAACCTCCTGAAACTATTGAAGCATTTTTATTTTTTTTTTTAATTGTTTACTTTACATGACAGGGGGCCACATGAGGTTATCAGCCCTTTGCAGGTGGGAGGAAAGGCTGCTGCCCGCCCCACCGGGCCAGGGGAACCCCCAGTGTCCAGCAGGTGGGTGTCCAACGTCCCCCTGCCCCCCTGGGGCTGGCACCGTCCATCCTTTCTAGACTTGCTAACGGAGCATCTCTTGGCTCACAGCTGGCTTACAATTTCCAGTGCCCGTGCCTGGTAGCTGCCCGATGCAGAACATCATCGTCCAAATTACGTGTCTGAGCACACTCACCTACAGAGAGCAGGGGAAACGTAACAGCAACACAAGCGTAGCAACTCAGACACAAAAACCTGGGCAGACACGCTTCGTTCCATGCTTTTACCACGAACGCTAAAACGGGACGAGCACAGCCCCGAGCTCCCAGCTGCACCTCGGAGGCGCAAAACCCGC